>CAMTDV010000009.1:33441219-33526138 GCA_947069175.1 Scalesia atractyloides | reverse complement strand
GAATGTTTATATACTGCTCAGATTTGGAATGGTATTCGAGATAAAGCAGGAATGGGATCGCTGCCTAACAAGTGGGAAAGGATCTTTGATCATTTGGTGCAATATGCGAAGTCAAAGCATGCTACTCATGTTATTGGAAAGCTTGTTGTTGGCGCGGCAACTTACTTCGTGTGGCAGGAACGAAACCAGAGATTGTTTTCTAGGAAAAAAAGGAGTGCAGATAAACTCATTGAGGTTATTCTAACAACAGTTCGGATGAAGCTACATTTGATGAAATTTAAGGACACGAGTCACACGAGAACTCTTCTACAGGAATGGAGACTTCCTAGAGGGTTGCTGATAAATGATGATGAATATGGCTAATGGTGTTGCTTATGGTTTTTTGTAACTGATTGTTACGTGTATTGTCGAGTGACGTGTTTGTTAAATTGATGTCTAGCGTCTGTAGGATGATTGCTTGTTGAACTCTAGTATGGCTTGTCATACTTGAGAACTGAGGTTTCTGTCTACCGCACTTGTTATTTTTGGTTGATTGAAATAATATTGGGGTAAACCCTTTACCCAAAAAAAGAATATAACGCACCAACAAGTTCGTTCACATTATCGAAATCATCTTGGTTATATAAACCATAGTAATTTGTATTTGAAAACTCGAAAAACCTTTAGCACATATGAATAACCCCAAAACGATTTGTAAAACGTAAAATAGGGGACTATGTACTCACTTGTGATTGCTATTGTAACCTTGAATCAAAGATCAAACAAGCTCAAATATCCGAGAAATCAAGCGTTTCCTAAAATCGGATAATAATGTAAATATCAAAACTTGAAATCGGAGGATTTGGATAGAATGGTACCTTATAAACCAAATGAGTATTGGGACTCATATGACATGGTTTAATAAGTAAACATTCTGAGCTGGAAAGACTTTTATGTGCTTTTGACCCGTTATGACCCGTTAAGGTAGTTTAAGCCACTTTAACGCGCCATTTGCGTAACTACACATTCGGATAGTTATATGTGTTATGATGAGTCTTTAATGCCTAAATATGTTTGAAAATGTTATTTGATCAGAATACATGTCAAAATTTATGTCACATATGCTTAGAGTTGATTTGTTTCGAAAAGGGCATTTTGGTCATTATTGAAGATCATAACCACTAGTTATCATAATACTAACCAAAATACATGACCATGATATGAATGTGGGAAAGTCACGTCGGAAACTCTCTCAACCCTATGGCGATTTCTGGCGAATCTTCTCCTTCTTCTTCCTAAATCTGATTTCCATCTAATGATTATGGGTTTTGTTATCTGATTCTAATCATTGGGATTATTATCTATATACAAATTCTATAATCACCAAGATCAATCAGTTATTTAAGGATTATTTTAAGTTTTGTCAATTTCGTAAGGCTTTAGAATCGGCTGGATCTTCTGATTTATTATAAGGTCTGTATTGATCGCGTTTAACATTTGTTAAAATAGCTAGATTTATACGAATCCTTCTAATAGATTAAGTTTTGATAATCGGTTCTAGGGTTTATTCTTAGGGTTTTTCGTATACGCTGGCGGGGTGTTTTTATGTCGATCTTTGTTGCATGGTTGTTAAGTTAGGCTGCTGATGGAGAGAGGTGTCGATAATGGTGGGGTGGAATACCCCAAACCTGATGATTTTCATAATATAGGTACTGAGACGTTGAACGAAGATGGTGAATCAACACCTAGAACGGCTCCTGTTCGAGGTATTGGATTAGGGTCACAAATATAGAAGGAAATCCTATGATGCCGAGGAGAGGGTTGTTTCATGCAAACCCTACAATGAATAATACGCAGATAGAGGGGGAAAATTTGAAAAATACAACAGCTGGATCTTCTAAAATTTGCAGAAAAGCTTAAAGCTGGCCTGACTTCGAAGAGGGTAAACTTTCGCTTTCTGGAAAATCTAAAGTCATGGGGATGCTGATGTAACTATACCGGTAGAATCTGTGAAGAGGGTACAGGAAAAATGTAGAATGTATTGTATGGGTATTTTCTTGGTAAGCGATTAGCCTTCCCTGTGGTGGAATATTTCGTTAAGAACCGTTGGAAAAGATATGGCTTACACAGAGTATGATGAACGCGAAGGGTTTCTTCTTTTTAAAGTTTGATTCGAAAGAGGGAATGGATAAGGTTCTTCATGAAGGACCATGGCTCATTCGGAATATACCAATATTTCTAAAACCTTGGTCGTCTAAAACGGAGATTGAAAAGGAGGAAGGTTTCGGTTTGGGTAAAGATGCACGACGTTCCTTTGGCTGCATATACGGAAGATGGCTTAAGTCTGATAGCGTCCAAAATTGGTTCTCCAAAATTTCTTGACAATGAAACCTCAAACATGTGTTTGGATTCTTGGGGCCGTAGTAGTTATGCTAGGGCGGTGATAGAACTGGATGCTCAAAAAGATCTTCAGGTATCAGTTTCTGTTGCTATCCCTAATGTGGAAGATGGGGGTTTCTTAATGAGCTCGGTTAAAGTTGAATACGAGTGGTCTCCTCCTCGATGCTCTACATGCTGTGTGTTTGGTCATACAAAAACATGTTGTTCGAAAGAAGTTAAACTGGTGAGTATTGAAAAACAAAAGGGAAAGGAAAAAGTAGATGGGGATGGTTTTATTGATGTGAACAAGAAGAAAGCAGCAAAAAAAGGAGTTGTTGTCAAGGATAAACCAAAGTTTGAGTATAGGCCGATTAGAAAACAAGGTAACCTGGTAATAAAGGAACCAAATACCCGCTCAAACAGTTTCAACCCACCAGCAACTCGTCATATCCCTACAACTTCGAATCCTATAAAACTTGGTAACTCGTTTGGATGTCTTGGATCTAATACTCAGCTGATAAATGGTGAAGAGTCAGAATGTGATGAGGTGATTGAGATAAATGAGACTTCGGATTTTATGCAAACGGGAAATGATAAATCAGGGGTAAGCACTCCTGCTACAAATGTTATCAATGGATAGCATCGCATGCTGGAATACAAGGGGTTTGAACCGTCCCCTGAAACAAAGAGAGGTTCGAAATGTCATTATTGATAATAAAATTCAGGTGTGTGCTATTTTGGAATCACATGTTAATGTTTCGAAGCTTTTGGGTGTTTGCAAAAGGATATGTCGATCTTGGAGATGGTCCTCTAACGGTAATATTTGTTCAAAAGGGACTCGTATTCTCTTGGGTTGAAATGCTGACTATGTGGATGTTATGGATTTATCCATTACTCCTCAAGTCATGCACGCTCAACTTGTTTTCAAGCATGTTAATAAAGCCTTGCTATGTTCTTTTGTGTATGCGGAGAACTACCACATAGAACGACGAAAATTATGGGATAGTTTATGTTTGCACAAGCAGTTTGTCAATGATAAACCGTGGATGATTATGGGTGATTTTAACTCCTCTTTATTTCTTGAGGATATGGCTACTGGTCCCTCTAAATTTACTACTGGAATGCGAGACTTCAAGGAATGTGTCGAGAACCTTGAAGTGTTTGATTTGAATAGCTCGGGTATGCAGTATACATGGACTCAAAAACCGAAGAAGGGAGTTGGTATTCTAAAAAAGATTGATCGTGTGTTGGCTAATGTGTATTTTACGGATGAGTTTCCAAGTGCTTGTGCTGTTTTCCATCCTTATAGAATCTCTGACCATACTCCATGTCTTCTTAAGATGCCAGGCACTCAAGTTAGTAAACCAAAGCCTTTTAAATTTCCTAACTTTATTATATATAAGAAGGAGTTTGAGGAGATTGTTAAGGCGGAATGGATGAAACAAATTGAAGGGGTTCCTATGTTTAGAGTGGTCAAAAAGTTGAGAGCTCTTAAGCATCCTTTTCGTAGCTTCCTTTACAAACAAGGTAATCTGCATAACAAAGTTAAAACTTTACGTGATGGGTTGGATGAAATTCAAAAAAATATTGATCAAAACCCGGCTGATGGAGTGCTAAGACAAAGAGAAGCGGTCCTGTTGGCGTCTTATCAAGAAGCATTACTCGACGAAGAACGTTTTCTGAAACAAAAGTCTAAAGTGGACTGGTTGAAGGCGGGCGATGCCAATTCAGCTTATTTCCATAGTTCGCTTAAATGTAGAAATCATCTAAGCCGTATTGACATTATTAAAGATGGTGACGGGAACCTCTATGAGGGCTTGGATGTTCCATATGCGTTTGTCAATCATTTTAATGCGTTTCTTGGTCACAAAGGAGATACCACTCGTCTGCCACCCCAGACCTCTTTCTGAATGTCCTTGACGCTCACGTGTCTGAACATATGATTCGAGATGTTACGACCGCTGAAATTAAATCAGCCATGTTTGCTATTGATGATAACAAAGCTCCAGGGCCTGATGGGTATTCTTCTGCTTTCTTTAAGAAAGCTTGGCCGATAGTTGGTGATGATATTAGTGCTGCTATCCAAGATTTTTTCACATCAAACTGAATTTTAAAAGAGGTAAACCATACTATCATTGCTCTTATTCCTAAGGTGAATACTCCTTCTAAGGTCACCGATTACCGACCGATCTCTTGTTGTAATGTGATTTATAAATGTATTACTAAAATTCTTTCAACAAGAATCTTAGAAGGCCTTGATAAGGTGGTGAGTTTGAATCAGTCAGCCTTTGTGCCAGGGAGAAGAATTTCTGATAATATCCTTCTTGTGCAAGAACTTATGCATAAATACCATAGAGATATCGGGTCGCCTAGATGTGCTTTTACGGTAGATATCCAAAAGGCGTATGATACGGTGGACTGGGATTTTCTAGGTGATATCTTAAAGGGGTATGGGTTTCATCAAGTTATGATTGATTGGATCATGAACTGCATCACTACCTCTTCTTTTTCAGTCAGTGTGAATGGTAATATTTTTGGTTACTTCAAAGGTAAGAGGGGTCTTAGACAAGGGGACCCCATGTCTCCGTATTTGTTTACATTCGTTATGGAAGTTTTAACTTCCATGCTACGGCTTGCGACTTCTATTGAATCTTCTTTCAGATTTCATAAAAGATGTGAGAAGCAAAGGATTGTGAATTTGTGTTTCGCAGATGATCTTTTTCTTTTTTTCTAGAGGTGAGGTTAACTCTGTGAAGATTATTATGGATGCTTTGAATGAGTTCAAAGATATGTCGGGGTTGATTCCTAGTATCACGAAGAATACTGCCTTCTTCTGCAACGTTCCGAATCTTGTTAAGGGTAATATTATGTCTATCATGCCTTTTGAAGAAGGTTTGCTTCCGATAAGGTATCTTGGTGTCCCCTGATCGCATCTAGATTATTACATCTGATTGCAAGGTGCTAGTGGAAAAAATGGAAAGTAGAATAACGGATTGGCAAGCTAAATATCTATCTTTTACAGGTAGACTTCAATTAGTTATTTCCGTTTTGTCTGCTTTCTATATCTATTGGGCTTCGATTTTCATTTTGCCGGCTAGTATTGTCAAACAATTGAGCAAAAACTTAGGAGCTTCTTATGGTGTCAAGGCCGTATGGTTGTGGAAAATTGTTTGCTTACCAAAGAAGGAAGGTGGTTTAGGGATTAGGCGAATGGCGGATGTGAACAAAGCTCTAATGGCTTTTCATATCTACAACATTCTTTCTCGAAGGAACTCTCTTTGGGTCGAATGGGTATATTCTCACCACTTGCAT
Organism: Scalesia atractyloides; assembly: GCA_947069175.1. Lineage (NCBI taxonomy): Eukaryota > Viridiplantae > Streptophyta > Magnoliopsida > Asterales > Asteraceae > Scalesia > Scalesia atractyloides. The sequence goes on along the minus strand of CAMTDV010000009.1, from coordinate 33,520,468 downwards.
GATAGGAGTTTTTGGGATATTCCCAATCAGCAAAACATCTGTTGGAGTTGGAGGAAATTGCTCCAATTGAGGCTGATGGTTTGAAATTTCTTTGTGTCAAGTGTAGGTAATGGGGAGCACACGTTCTTATGGTTTGATAATTGGAGCGATCACTGTCCTTTAAGCTCGTTCATTACTCCTAGACAAATTTCGCGTGAAGGGTTGTCGATTTACTCTAAAGTGGCCGATATGGTTCAGGAGAATACATGGGTTTGGCCTGAAGCTTGACGTGATATGTTTCCTATCCTCTTTCAGCTTCCTCCGATTCTATTTCACCTCATAAGATGGATACCATTTTCTGGAAAAAAGAAGGTAATGTTACGGAACCTTTTTCGACAAATCTGGCGTGGGATTCCTTAAGACGTTCAGGCCATATGGTTAGTTGGTATAATATGGTATGGTCTTCTTTCAATATCCCGAGACATGCGTTCCTTTGTTGGTTGATCTATAGGAGAAAGCTTGCAACACAAGATCGGATCCAGTTATGGAATCATGCTTCGGGTAACATGAATATGATGTGCTGTCTTCTTTGTAATAGAGACTTGGAAACTCATGATCATTTATTCTTCAAATGCCCCTATTCTAATCAGATTTGGTGTTCTATCCGAAATAAGATTGATATGGTGCAAATCAATGGTAAATGGGAAGATGTTATCGCCTGGATTATTCCTAAGGCGAAATCAAAGCTCCTTATTTGGGTCATTTGCAAACTAGTGATCGCTGCTACGGCTTACTTCGTGTGGCAGGAAAGGAACTCGAGGTTTTTTAACAATCAGTTGAGACGAGAAGGTAGAGGAGCAGATTGAAGTGACAGTCCGTCTAAAGCTTCACTCTTTCAAGTTCAAGATGAATGATTGAGTTGCAAGATTGTTGAAGACATGGAGGATATCATCTTCGGATGAGGTTGACAACACCTAAATATGAGGATTACTTAGTTTGTATTTCGTGATGTTTAGTGTTTAGGTGTTGTTTTGTGTTGATTGGTGGTTTTCTTTTGTTGCTTGTTTTACTTTAGTGTGGCATGTCACACTATTGAATTAGGTTGGCATTCTACCTTCCTACTTGTTTTATTTTGATAGTAATACAATCACCAGGGTATACCCTTTTACCCAAAAAGGTATAACCTCAGAGGGTTACTCCCTTTATAATTATGGTCACAAATATGTATTTGGTCAGGTCCGAAGATCCACCAAACGGGTCAGATTCGAAAGTCAAAACGGTGTTCAAACCGTTCAACTTTTGACTCTAAACGAGCACAAAAATAAGAGTGACGATTTAGACATGTTTTGACATGTCTAAATAAGTTTATAAAAGAGTTTGGCATCAAAACAAACTGTTTTGACACCCGAATTTAGATCCGTCATAAAATGCGCATTTATCGCATTTTTGACCAAACTTAGACTTGTCAAAATGACTAGAAATGATAGGAATCAGTAGGCATGATCAAAAGAGATCATAATCACCTTGATTACCATCATATTGCAAGTTTTAGTTGGACTTTATTTTGATCAATACATGATCAATTATGGAAGTCAAACAAAAGTCAAACTTTGTGACTTTTAATCCAATTAAACTACAAGAATTGAACAAGGCATGATAGAGAATACTTACAACACTATAGGAATGACCAAGAACACCAGAGAAAACCCCAAGATGGTTGCAAAATTCGGATAGAAGCAGAATGGGACAAAAGAGATGGTTGCAAAAGTTCAAGATTCTAGAACACTTTGGTATTTATAGGATTCTTGATGTTGTAGGTGCTTAACAAGTGTCCCATGACTCACCCACAAGTTAGATTAGTGTCCCATATGTGTCCAATGCAGAAACAAGGGTGGCAAAGTCGTTTGATGAGTCAAAGAACGAATTAACAAGCTGATGCCACGTTTTTTGGTGATCTGGGCACCCCATGCGGACCGTATGGGGTTCTCCATGCGGTCCTATGGCCCTCAGCTGGTCCCCAAGTTTCAAAATTGGCAGAACAGGCCACTGCACACGTTTTGTCACGTTTTGGCACTTCTAACAACCGTTAACCTGATTTTCAAGCTCCATAAGGTGGAATAAGTATAGGGAACTTGAAAAATGTTCAAAAATGTTTCGGGTGTCGGTTCGTTTGGTCGTACGGTTGCTGTTTTCGGTTAATTACGACGAAAAGCGTAACGAACGCGTGCGTGACCGTAAAAGCGTGACGAATGATATTTTTGCATTCCAATCACTAAAATATGATATTTTAATGATCACAAAAATTTTTGGATGTCCGTACATGTTCTAGATGGTGATTTACGCGAAAAGGCATAGTTTCGCAGAATTTGCAAAATAGCCCCTGAAGTTGTAAAAGTGTGATTTTGCCATACCGAAGCCCTCAAAACTTTTTTCTAAGCTATGTAAAAGGTATTTATGGTATGTTAAGCTTGTGAACTTGTTCCTGAGCGTATGTCGCTGCGAGAATCGGCAGACTTTCACAGTTTGCCATAAATAGTCCCTGTGATCGAATAAACTTGTTTTTGACATGCCAAACCCTTCAAAACTTATTTCTAAGTTATGTAAAGGTTATTTAAGGCATGTTTATCTTACCGCACTATTCCGGAACATATGTTGCGTTAAATTGGTTTCGTTTGCATATCGGCTTACAGTTTCTCTTATAGAAGCGATTTAAGAGTTTGAAATCGTACAAGAATTGATTGTGTGCAAATAACATAATAAATATACAAAATTCACAAATAAATCATAAATTTCATTCATTGATAATCTTGTTCGTCATTGTTACATGATCGGATCGCCACAGATATCACATATGTTTCGTTCACTTAACAGTGGAATGGAGCGGTGTCTAAAACGTCATGAAAAGGACTCGAAATCACATCTGATTCAGATGAAAAATCTGTTCCGGATGCACGAAGACGCAAACAGTCAACTTGTGCGAACTGGACTGGCTCGTACGAATTGGCTCAGTTTGTACGAACCAGCCCAAGTTCCTATAAGTGACTAAACTGCTCTAAAAGACCTCCCCAGCTTTTGGTTTGCTCAGTAACTTGAGGTTGAAAGGATGGACACTCGATTTCCCGAAGAAACGACGCGAAAACACTCGATTTTGGACACGAAACAGCTCAGTTTGCACCACCAGTTTCTCCCACACCGTCACTCCGTTTCGACGATTCAGCACTATGGAAGATTGATGCACTTCTGTTCCTGCTTACAGGCTGACCCGGCACTCTCCTCGCTCTCCTCTATTCCTACAACTCTCTTTAGGCACTCGTAGTGAGTATACTTGAACCATTTTTCGCTTAAACGCACTTTTGGGTGTTACATAAGTTTTCTATATCAAAACACGCTACACACAATGCTAAACTCTTTAAACGCTAATCGCTCTCGCATGTTATACGTGAATCGCTGAATGTTTGTTTTTTAGTGTATATAACGAGGACTCGCAGACCATCCTTAGCAACGATAGTACTATAGTTTGGACTCAGCACCTGATTGGTTCAGGGGTTGTTAAGGCTTGCAAATTCACTTTACGTGCGTGTTTGCTGTTGTGAACACGTATCTCGCATACTCCACTTCGCAGTCGTGTTGGTTAGCTTATATCATTGTTGTTAGCATACTTGGATTCACCTCTCTACGTGTCATATGCTGGTTATGCGTAAACGCTTTATCGCTATTAATATGCTATTAAACCTGTGTACTCACCTTTACTTTTGTATTGACTGGTATTTTAACGTATGTGACAGGTTGATGATTATCTTGAGTTGCAAATGGATAGGACTTCTAGAAACTCACTAAATAAATCTAGGTTGTCGGACTATGTTTTCTTTGAGAGACTTGTAATTCGTTTGATTGTTTTATGAATATTCGTTTGATTGTATGGGAAATTGGACGTTAAGAATATTGTCATTGAAATAGTTATTATGGATTCTCTTGAGCAATCTGCTTCGCCTAGTGCCGCGCCCCGATGATTCCGCCATCGGCTGGGGTGTGACAGATTGGTATCAGAGCCATAACTATAGGGAATTAGGTAGAACTGCATGATTCGGCCTAGTCTATGGTTTAGGAACCCAAAACAGACCCAACGTGCTAAATTTTCCTCAATCCGTACGAACTGACCAGTTCGACGAACTAGCCACTTCGTACGAAGTGTGTCTCCTCAAACAGAGAAGATGCACTTCGTACGATCTGGACAATTCGCACGAAGTGGACACTTTGTACGAAGTAACCAAACACTCGTTCGAAAACAAACAAAATTACTCTTGGTCTGCTCCTGATCTATCCCTATTAACTACACCGCATACGCTTTTCCTAAAGCTACCACAATACACGCTTGAAGGTACTCGTATAACACAAACTAGTGATTGTGTCGAGAATAGGTGTGAAAACCAAGAACTCTTGATAAGATCACTCATCCCGCGCATTACTCTCTGCACGAGATTCTTTCGTCGAGTTAGGAGTGATATCCACATCTCGACGGAAATCTCCATCTCTATCACGTGGTGATCTCTTACCACAAGTTATGGTACGAAGTTGTTAAGTTAGGGGTGAAACCCACATCTTAATAACTAGTTCCACTCCTCGATTTTCAGTCTCACCAAAGTCTGGATTGCTTCACTAGTTTGGAACGCGTAGTAACCGGAAGGGTGATGTCGTTAGCCGCGAGGCGGTGAGAGCATTTACCTATTAGGCCAAAGCGTGTGTCCAAACTTAGAGGAATGGCCGAATCACTTTGGATAGTCAACATCTCAAAACCCAGGACACTCTAATTTGTTTTAAGCCTGCAATCGCCGATTTTCGCATTATTGCATTTTGTGGTGTTTATATGTTTTAATTTGTGAATTTTTACGCTTTATCGATTTCTCGATTTATCGTTTTTTCGCTCATAAACGTACACACAACTCGCACGGTCCTCGCAATCTAAAACAATAAATATAACCACAATCAAACTAACCGCACAAGTAAAGCACACGCCTAACCTCACGCGCTACGGACTCGCTATACTACTCGCATATATATATGCGCTATGCTACGCATATCTCATACGCGCTACGCAGGATTTACTGAAGATGAATACGTGCAAAATATGTGTTTTCATGACTTATGTGATTATGTGCTTACGTGATTACGTGCTAATGTGCTTATGTGGATATGTGTTACGTGATTCTATGCCTTATGTGAATAGTAACAATACGATATAAATTGTGTAAAACGAAAAACTTTTCAACAAAACCCATTATAATCGAATCTCATCCAAATCTTTGTCTTTAGATGGCTTCCATGGGATCTCACACTCGCCGCAACGCCCAGAGAAACAACACCGACAAGCGAATTCTCTCACTCGTGGCCAAGTAGATGGCCAAGGTAATTCCCCATATTGTTAGCGAGATCTAAGCCGTTAGCAGTCAATTCGTCTGTGGACTCTAAGGGCGATGCCCCGAAATCTCGGTTTAGTTTCAAGCAGTTTAAAGCCTGCAGTCCTGCGGCATTCACCAATCAAGATGTTTCACTGGTTCGACTCGATCGAAGTCACTTTCAGGCAAAGCGAATGTCCTGAAAATCTCCGCACCGTCAACGCCACTGGAGTCTTTCAGTCAAGGGCACTTGACTGGTGGACTGCCGAGCGCAACAGGTGCGATAATGATGAAGCTTACGCTCTCGCGTGGGAAGAACTTAAGGAGCTCATGATCAAAGAGTTTTGCCCACCGCACGAAATTCAAAAGCTAGAAAATGAGTTTTGGGACATCAAGCAAGTCGGTGGTGATAACGCAGGACTCACTTCCCGCTTCAAACAGCTCAGCATCATCTGCCCAGGTCAAGTGGGTACCACCGAGAAAGCCATCAAGAAGTACACTCGCGCTCTCCCCGACTGTGTGCCGATTTTGTTCAAGCGGCACAACCGACAACTATCAAAGAGACCTACCAACTCGCCGCCGAGATCAATGATAAGCGAGTCTTGGTTGGAGCTTTCAAGGTCTCAAGCAAGAACCTTCACCAAGCAACTGTCAAGCCGAGCACCGACACCACACCATCTCAAGCCCCCCAAGTCCACCCGTCAGAATCACAAGCGAAAGAACACCAGCAAGAACAACACAACAGTCACACAACCAAACCACCAGCCACAACACCTTACTGCTCCCAACGCACCTCCTGCAAACCACATATCATCACGCGGTTGGAGGAAACTGCCTTTTGTGCCAACTGCAACATTTATGAGCACTTCACAATGCATTCCCGCTCAGGTCCACGTCTGCAAGCTCCTCCAGCTCTTACAGCACTGCCAACTCTTCTCAAAGTTGCCCCTGTCAACCAAGCACCGCCAGCACAAGCTGCTAATGCACATGCCTGTTACACGTGCGGCGACCCAAATCATTTCAGCAATGTCTGCCCACATCATGTCGTGAAACAAGAACCACAACAACATCCACCACAACCACAACAGCAATAATAACCATAGGCTGTGCGTGGAAGGGCTTTTAACATCAACCACCGCCAGGCTCAGAATGACAAAAATGTTGTCAATGGTACGTTCCTTGTTAATAGTATTTATACTTCTTGCATATTTGACACTGGAGCCGATAACTGTTTTGTATCATTTGTATTTGAAAAACGTTTTAAATGTAAACGCGCTAACCTCCCAAAGACTTTCGATGTCGAAATTACAACCGGAAGAACCATCACCGTTAACTCCGTCCTACGTGATTGTACTCTCGAACTCGACAATCACAACTTCCCGATCGATCTCATACCAATTCAATTAGGTAGTTTTGACGTCATAATAGGCATTGATTTTCTTCGCGAAAATCTTGCTAAAGTCATTTGTTTTGATAAAATGATTCGTTTTCCACTTCCTAACGGAGATCACCTACATGTTTACAGCGAAAAATCCTCAAAGAAGTTGATGCATATGTCATGTGTCCAAGCGAACAAGTACTTGCACAAGCAGTACATCGCTTTTCTAGCCCACATCTTGAACCCGGAGAAGGAGAAGAAAACCTTGAAAGACGTACCCGTTGTTTGTGATTTCCCTGAAGTTTTTCCCGACAATTTACCTGGTTTACCCCCCACTCGTGATGTCGAGTTTTGCATTATTCTAATCCCCGGTGCTACACCAGTCGCTAAATCTCCCTATCGCCTTGCACCATCCGAAATGCGCGAGCTATCTTGCCAACTTCAAGAGCTTCTTGATAAAGGCTTTATATGCCCGAGCACCTCACCATGGGGCGCACCCGTTCTTTTTGTGAAAAAGAAGGATGGATCATTCCGAATGTGCATCGATTATAGGGAACTTAACAAGCTTACAATTAAGAACCGCTACCCTCTTCCTCGAATCGATGATTTATTTGACCAACTTCAAGCTGCTACTTGTTTTTCGAATATCGATTTACGTTCTAGTTATCAACAGTTACGTGTGCTTGAGCAAGACATTCTAAAAACCGCCTTTCGAACTCGTTATGGCCATTATGAATTCGTGGTCATGCCTTTTGCACTCACAAACGCACCCGCGGTCTTCATGGATTTAATGAACCGTGTGTGCAAAGCATTTTTGGATCATTTTGTCATTGTTTTTATCGATGATATTCTTATCTACTCAAAGTCGAGAACCGAACATGCGCGCTATCTCCATTTAGTTCTCGAACTTCTCCAAGGAAATTGCCATTACGCCAAATTCTCCAAGTATGAATTTTGGCTTAATGAAGTCCAATTCCTCGGTCATATCGTTAACGACCAAGGAATCCACGTCGATCCCGCCAAGATTGAAGCTGTAAAGAGTTGGAATACTACGAAGAATCCGTCCGAAATCCATTCTTTTCTTGGATTGGCGGGTTACTACCGCCGATTCATCGCTGACTTTTTGAAAATCGTTGTACCGCTTACCTCTTTGACCCATAAGGATAAACCTTTTGTTTGGGGTTCCAAACAGGAGGAAGCCTTTCAAACCCTTAAGCGTATGCTTTGCGACGCTCCCGTTCTCGCACTTCCCGATGGAAACGACTACTTCATTGTTTATTGCCATGCCTCTAACCTAGGTCTGGTTGTGTTCTCAATCAACGAGACAAGGTTATCGCGTATGCGTCTCGATAACTCAAAATCCACGGGAAGAACTACACTACCCATGATCTCGAGCTCGGTGCTGTTGTTTTTGCGTTAGGATATGGCGACACTACCTTTACGGTACTAAGTGTACGATCTTCATTGTAACCCCTGTGCAAATTTTGGGCTTTCAAAAACTTTTTCTTTGAAGGCATTTTGTTAGCCGATACTTAAACGTAACCCGTTTAATGTAATGTACACCCGGGACGAGGACATAAGCTACACATACCCTATATACCATTTACATAACCTAGATATAAGTTTTGAGGGTTTAGGAATAACAAAAACACATTTAGACAAGTTCAAGGACTAAACTGCAACAACTGCGAAAGTCTGCCGATTCTTGTATTCCTAATACGGACCTTGAGTAGACATCCAAAACTTCTTGTAATCAATAAATCTTGTATTTTATTGAAGAGATTTCAAAAACATCAATATTTGCGCAATTTCGATCAATTTCGTGTTCGTTAAAGCGTTTTACGAATTTAAGCGAAACGCGTAACCGTACAACCGAACGAATCAGCATCCATGACATTTTTGGACAAATTCTAAGTTACATATGCTTTAACGCCTTTATATAGCCTAAAAATTAGGTTGACGAGTGTTAGAAACGACAAAACGCGACGATACAAGTCCAGGGGCCATTTCTGCCATTTTTCAAACTTCCCCCAGACCAGGCCCTTACGGACCGTAAGGAGGGACCCATACAGTTCGTAAGAGGGTGCCAGACAGCAAATTTTGGACAGCTACTTGGCAGCTTCTTGTTTCATGCCTTGGAGCCCAAGAACTCGAATTTGCCACCTTCTAACCTGCATTTGACACTTGTTAAACCCCTGCTAAGATCATGACACCTCCTTGGACACTTGTGATGATCTTATGGCATCTTAAACAGTATAAATAGCCAACCATTTTCACCATTTCAACTTGCTCATTTCTCATTTCTTCCTCCTATCTTCTTGGAGCTTGTTTTCAGCTTTTGGAGACCTCCTACTGAGTTCTTATAGTGTTCCCAAGACAAGTAAGTACTCTCCCTTATTCTATTTCATTTCTTTTAGCTATTTTGAGCTAAAAGTCAAACAATTTGACTTTCTGTTTGACTTTCGGTTCTGACCATAATTGGTCAAGTCAAAGTTCAATTGAACTTTGCAACGTGATCATAATCACAAAGGTTATAATCCCTTGCGATTATACCTGTTGATTACCACGTTTACTAGTCGAAGTGACGAGTCAAAGTTTCGGTCAAAGATGCGCATTATGTGCATTTACGATGGAACTATTTTAACAAATCAGTTTTATAACTTAGTTAGACATGTTTAACATGTCTAACTCGTCACTTCTAGTTTAGTACTTATTTTGGGTCATAAGTCGAGCGGTATTGACCACCGCTTTGACTTTCGAATCCGACCCGTTTGGTCGATCTTAGTGTTAGGATTTAAGTTTAAATTAGTTGTGGTTTTTGTTTCAAAAAAATGGAAAGTTAACATAGAAATCAAAGTAAGATGCAACGGAAATATATGGAGAACTTTTATCACAACTAACAGTCGTTTGTTTTGCTCATCATGCTTTCAAACTTACAGTTTTTGCATGTGAACCACAAACTCTCCCTTAGCCCAATAAGAACGATGATAGTACAGAAATGCAGAGAAGATGATAGGCGAATGATCTTTTCGATAGATGATTAAAACAGTACAACTGATGAACTATTTATGTACACTTCTAACCTCTGAGCATCTTTGATGACGTCAGGGTTGATAGTGACATGTAACAAATAAAACTAACTCTAAGGACTGCTCTACCTAAACTTTGATGAGTGCCAAGCACTGTTACATTGAATATAAAACCAATAAAAGCTAAACACTGATCTCTATCCACTACTTGAGTCTTCTAACAGACCTTTGATCTTGTCGTTTAGTGAGAGCAGATGATAGAAGGCAGAGCTTAGGTAAGGCGGAGATTATTGAACATAGTTTGTAAACTCTGTTATCAGGACCAAACATCTGATGTGATTTTGGCTTTATATCATCTGTTCCTTTTTGCAGGGTTAAATCCCAACAATCTCCCCTAGAACAGATGATGCCAAAACACATTTATTTATGATCTTTATTCCTCAACAGGAGTTCTCTAATCTGCCATTTGAATTGTAATTCAAAGTTGAGAGACTCCACATCATTTTCATCCTTTTCGAGCACCAGATTCAAAAGGTCTTGAAGGTCTTCTACACATAGCTCATATGCATCCTCCATTCTAATCTTGGTGGCATCACCATTTGACTTGAGCAAGGTCAATTCACGGGAGTTTTTGTTAACTTTCCATTTTAGAATTTTTTGGTTAGATGGTTTTCTAGGATGGCTCTTTATTGTTGAGGTTGGTAGTAAAACCCGATGAGCAATTTTTGATAAGTCTTCTCTTAGTTTGTCACTTGCTTCATCAAAGTGAAAATGGATCATGTTTCTGATGCCTTCTTTGATGAAGTTGTGTTCATAGCTTTTCTGGTCTTCTTCAGACATCTCCCTTTGCCTTTTTCTTTGATTTTTTTTTTTTGGGTAAAGGGTTTACCCCGGTAAATATTATTTCAATCAACCAAAAATAACAAGTGAGGTAGATAGAAACCTCAGTTCTCAAGTATGACAAGCCATACTAGAGTTCAACAAGCAATCATTCTACAGACGCTAGACATCAATTTAACAAACACGTCAATCGACAATACACGAAACACTCAGTTACAAAAAAACATATGTAACACCATTAGCCATATTCATCATCATTTATCAGCAACCCTCTAGGAAGTCTCCATTCCTGTAGAAGAGTTCTCGTGTGACTCGCGTCCTTAAATTTCATCAAATGTAGCTTCATCCGAACTGTTGTTAGAATAACCTCAATGAGTTGATCTGCACTCCTTTTTTTCCTAGAAAACAATCTCTGGTTTCGTTCCTGCCACACGAAGTAAGTTGCCGCGCCAACAACAAGCTTTCCAATAACATGAGTAGCATGCTTTGACTTCGCATATTGCACCAAATGATCAAAGATCCTTTCCCACTTGTTAGGCAGCGATCCCATTCCTGCTTTATCTCGAATACCATTCCAAATCTGAGCAGTATATAAACATTCGAAAAAAAGGTGCTCATGGGAATCCATACCAACCATGCACAATGAACAACACATGAGGTTATAATTAGTACTACCCGCCGAAGACCATCGACTCATGACATCCTGCGTTTTTAGTTTTCTGTGCACAAGCAGCCACATTAAAAAAAGAATGACGAGGAATAGATTGGGGAAACCAAATAATACTCGCCCATGGGACTTCACTCTGGTGTAATCGAAATTCATCCCACCCTATAGCAGCACTGTAATTCATCTCCTTTCCTGATCTAGTTCTCCACACAACTCTATCATGAAACCCCGGATTCAGTATGATACTTGGCATGTTTCGAAGAGCCGGAAATCGGTTCACCCACTCGGTCGGCCATCCCCATTCCCCATGGTCATATACATCCGCAACCTTCGAGTTCATATAAAAACCAGCATTCGATATCATACGTGGCGTAATAAAAGAATTCAAAGGACATATCTCATCCCATTTATCAAACCAGACTAGCGTTTTGTTACCATCTCCCAGTTTAGTCCATACATGATGTTGAATAATCGGCCTTAGCTGTAACATTTTCCTCCAGCTCCAAGTTATGTTATTTCGAATTGGTAAGTCCCAAAAACTTCGATCTCGTATACGATACGAATGGATCCACTTTACCCAAAGAGACTCCCTATGTGTAAGAAGACTCCATACATGCGCAACCATAAGCGCTTTATTCATATCCCCAATCCTTCAAATACCCAAGCCACCCTCTTGTTTAGGAATACATACTTTTTTCCAACTCACCTTAGCTTTCCCTTTTATGTTATTTCCTTGCGCCCACAAAAACCTTCGCATTTTTTCTTCCAGATCATAAATGATGCGCTATGGTAAAATAAAAACCGACGCCCAATATATATGCATAGAGGACAGAACCGACCGAATCAATTGAAGTCTTCCAGCAAATGACAGACTCTTATTTTTCCAATCGGTAATCCTTGAATCCATACTTTCCACAAGTCTCTTACAATCATTGTAAACAAGCCTGGTGGATATAAGGGGAACCCCAAGGTAGCGAACTGGCAACATACCCTCATCAAATGGGATGATGCTTCTAATTCGGTCTTTCACTATGTCCGGAACATTACCAAAGAAGACCGTACTTTTAGTCATACTAGGAACAAGACCTGACTTGTTCTTAAATAAATCTAACGCCTCCAAAAGCACTTTTGTTGATCTATGATCGCCCCGGGAAAACAAAAACAGATCATCAGCAAAACAGAGATTAGTTATTCGCTGATTTTCACACTTATTATGGTACCTAAATTCAGTTGACTGTTTTTGCAAAAGAAATGTAAGAACCTCCATAACCAACGTAAAAAGGTACGGAGACATTGGGTCTCCTTGTCGTAAACCCCGTTGCCCTTTAAAATACCCATACAAATTACCATTTATAGCCAAAGAGAAAGACGTGGATGTAACACAAACCATTATCCACTTCACCATTTTCAGATCAAACCCAAAACCTAGGAGAATCTGTTCAAGAAAGTTCCAATCTACCGTGTCATAAGCCTTTTGAATATCCACCTTAAAGGCACACCTTGGTGGCCCCTTATTATGATGAAAGTTATGCATTAACTCCTGTGTTAAGAGGATATTATCTGAAATCCTTCTACCCGGAACAAAGGCTGACTGGTTGATGCTCACAATGTCACATAACCCTTCTTTTATACGATTTGTAATAATCTTACTGATACACTTATATAGTGTGTTACAACAAGATATAGGACGATAATCTGTAACGGAAGATGGTGTACTAACCTTAGGGATTAACGAGATTATCGTATGATTAAGTTGACGAAGTAGTTTACCATTTTGAAAGAACTCCTGTACCGCACTGCAAACATCTTTCCCAACTACATCCCAAGACTTTTTAAAGAAGACCGAGGTGTAACCATCAGGACCTGGAGCTTTATTCCCATCAATTGAAAACATTGCCTGTTTAATTTCATCATCCGTAACCATCCTAACCATAGCAGAAGCTTTGTCAACCGATAAGACACTATGGAATAGATCAGGCGTAGGATGCAAATTTATACTTCCAACACTACCAAAAAACCTAGTATAATGCTTCACCATGACCTGCGGAACGGACAGTCCTTCGTGTAATGTACCGCTACCGTCTCTTACTGAGAAAATTCTACTCCGATGATTTTTTGCTTTGACAACGTTATGAAAGAACTTTGAGTTCTTATCACCAAGCGAAAGCCATTCTAGCTTAGATTTTTGCTGCAAAAAAGAACATTCATCAAGAACCCTTTCTTATACGCTTGAAGTAATCGACTGTGTTTATCAAGAAGCTCATTGTTGAAAGGATCGTTATCAATAGCTAGCTGGTTGTCATCTAGATCCTTTCTCATCGTCTTAACCTTCTCATGCAGATTACCCTGTGTATATAAGAGTTTCCTCATCGGGTTTTTTAACAACTTAAGCTTTTTAACAATCTGAAACATGCGATAACCCTGAATGTCCATATTCCAAATCGTTTTAACTTCCTCCATAAAACCCTTCTTATCGGCTACCAAATTCACAAACTTAAACGGCTTCGGTTTTCCCCTAGTCACATTAGGCAACTTTAAGATACACGGAGTATGATCTGATATTCGGTACGGAAGAAAACATGCTGCCGCATTAGGGAACGTATCGATTAATTGCATATTCCCCAATATTCGATCAATTTTCTTGACAATGATACCCTTTTGCTGCTTATTCGTCCACGTAAAATGTAAACCCGTTTGATTAACATCAAACACCTCTATCTCATCAATACACTCCTTAAACTCCCTATTCCCAATACTAAAAGTAGATGGCCCTTGAGCTATATCTTCATGAAACAAGGAAGAATTAAAATCTCCCATGATAACCCATGGTTTATCATGCATATAAGAATGATGAGCACGTAAGTTCTGCCATAGGTCCCTTCTTTTTTTGTAGTAGTTGTCAGCATAAACAAACGACAAAAGTAGACTTTTGATCGAGTTTAAACATGATCTGAGAATGCACAACCTGATCTGTTTTGGATAGGATCATAACATCCACAATGTTAGCGTCCCACTCTACCATGATACGAGTACCTTTCTCACAACAATCAGCATTAGTCGCCCAGCTCCATGACCAGCAAACTTTCTTACAAACATTATAGACATTAGACGAGTCAACATGAGTTTCCATAATTGCACACACTTGAAGATGATTGTCCAGCACCACCTGGCGAACCTCCTTTTGTTTGAGGTGTCGGTTCAAACCCCTTATGTTCCAAGAAGCCAAACTACCCATGGACACTAGTATCACCAGGTGTGCTTGCACCCTCATAATTTTTTTTTTCCACTTTCTGATCCATAAATTTTGGGATATCACCTAAAAGCTCCTTGACTTCAACTGCATCCGCAATTACTTCCTCCAAATTGGTATTTTTATTTTGTTGATTACCCTTTGAAGTTATACCTTCTATTCCACCAAATTCATTAGAGTGATTGCCCTCCTTTTGAAGCACAGTAAACGGGTTAGAGATAGGCACTTGGTTTTTCGGTTGCACTTTCCCATCAGCCTTGGACTTAGACTTTGCTACCGGACGATACACAAACTTCGGCTTCTGATTCTTAACATGCAGCCCTTGAGTGATCCCTTTCCTACTCTTCGACGATACCTCCTGAAAATCATCATTATTTCTCATCTTATTATCCATCAGCACTGGACTTTGTTTCTTTGGGCACGAGTTATCATCATGACCAAACACGCAACATGTTGAACATCTCAACGGTTCCCAATCATATTCAATTTTTACCTCCGCTTTAGAGTATCCCTTTCCATCGAGTGCCGGGATTGCAACCGTAACGACTCTCTTTAATTCAGACCCTGCTTGAACATCAATTAATGCCCTAGCATAACTACTTCTTCCCCATGAATCTACACACATTGTTGTTGTATAAGAATCCAGCAACTTTGGAACACCTATTTTCGAGGCTAGTAAACTCAACCCGTCCTCCGTAAACGCAGCCAACGGTACATCATGCATCTTTACCCAAACCGGTATAGATGTTATATCCTTTTTCTCAACCATAATATCAGGAGTCCATTCAGTAAGAATAATTGGAACATTTCGTATCATCCATGGCCCATCTTCTAGTAGCTGTGCCATCCTTTTTTTTGTTTGAAACTTAAAGAAGAAGAACCCCTTTGCATTCATCATCATCTTGGATAAACCATACTTCGACCACTTATTTTTAACAAAATAGTCTACCACCGGAAACGCTAAGCGCTTTCCCAAAAAATATCCATAAAGAGTGTTCGAATATCTATCATTAACCTGCTTTACCGATGATAATGGGATGACAACATCTGCCCATCAATTATTTCATCAGTTTCCAAAGACCGAAAATTAACCTTAATGCCATCACTCTTATGCTGAACAACTCTAGCAAACGAAAGAGGTTCTACAATCTTAGTGGTCGTTACCTTCGTGGACTCAGCTGATGAAACACCACCATCCGAATCAGGTGCAATATCCTACAAATTACCATGCAAGTTAGCCCCTTTTTCCATGATGTTTTCCGAGTTCTCCTTAATATCATTCACCACAGGTACCGCACCCGTTATGTTGTTTCGTTCATCAATGGCATTAAGCAGCCTTGGATCCAAGTTCACGTCTTCCACTAGTGAGTTAGGAACATTCCCTCTACGGGCCAGCTTAGGGTTACCATCAATATTCAGCACACGGTTTCCAAAACCCTTATTAGGTAACGGGAATTTGCCTCTATCAACATGCACATCAGGTTTCTTAGTTCATCCATGCCAGATTTAACAACTCTCTCCTTACTCAATTTTGGATACCCATCACCATTTAGAACTTCATCGCTCTCCATTAGGACGTAAAACTCACAACCATGCACACCGCAACCACACAACCAAAAAACAGAAAAGAAAAAACCCCTAACTCCAAAACCCTAGAATCCGTACTCAATCCTTAATCGATTAGAAAGCTTGTATCAATCTAGCTAGATTAACATCCGTTAACAAAAACCCTAATGCTCTCTCTCTAGCAGGCGATTTTGTGTTCTTCTTTCAATCCTACGATTTTAATCGTGAACATGTGTGCAACAGATCTGTTATTAGGGGTTTGAGTAATCAAATCTTCAATACGAACTCTGGTGGCATATAGGATCGATCGGATAGTAGGGTTTTCGATTTTGTTTTTCAATCGTCGGCCGTATCTTGTGTTTCGGATAGATTGTATAGGGTTGTTGGTTTGTCGGTCTTTCTGGTGAGGCAGAAACCTTGATTTACCAATTTCACTATATGGTTTTGCATGAAACATGGGGTAGGGTTTAAGCTAGAATTAGGGTTTACTGGTTTTATTGTTCTGCTCTTTGTGTCGCGAGTTTATTTGGGCTGATTTGGAGTTTGGTGCTACGAGTTTTTCTTTACTTTGAGAGGGTAGTATGCCTGATAGATCAGGTAGTAGGGATAAGTATGATCAGGAGGTATTGCCGGGTGAAGCTAGTGCTAGTCCGATCCGCGGAATAGGGTTGAGGGTTACCAACATCGAAGGTAACACAACGATGCTAAGACGGGGAATGCATTCCACGAATCAGGTTTCGGTGATAGCTGGATTGTGTGATACTTCCAAGACGGCTCCAACGTATCCCCATGCAAACCCTAATGCTAATCATGCAACTCAGGAGGATACTCAATCGATAAATGTAGGTAACAACAAACCTATGTCATTTGCTACGGTTGGTCAGAATCTAAAGGAGAATCCCAAAGTCAATGTTAGATCGGTGGATGCCGTGAGTCAGGAGGGGGGAGTTAATAACCGGGAAAAGAATGATATTTTAAACGATCAGATGTCATATGCGGCTTCTGTCATGAATCAAAGGAATAGGACACTTAACTTCCGGTCACTTGTGAGTGCCGAACATCATGATGACTGTGATCTTGTGCTGCCTAAGGAGTCGGTTCGAGTGGTACAAGACAAGCTGGCCAACACGTTGTATGGATATTTTTTAGGAGATCGTATTGCTTTTCCGGTTGTGGAGTATTTTGTTCGCAATAACTGGAAGAAATTTGGACTACAGAAGTCAATGATGAATGCGAATGGTTTTTTCTTCTTTAAGTTTGCGGATCAGGAAGGTATGCTGGGTGTGCTTAAGGAGGGACCATGGATAATACGGTCACAACCTATTTTCCTTAAGGAATGGACGCCGACAACAAAGTTGGAAAAGAAGGAGGTAACTAAAGTTCAAGTCTGGGTGAAAATTGATGAGGTTCCGATTGCTGCATACACAGAGGATGGCCTAAGTATGATCGCTACTGCTATTGGAGTTCCAAAACTCCTGGACTCCTATACTAGCTCGATGTGTATGGACAATTGGGGGCGTAGTAGTTATGCAAGAGCTCTAATAGAAATCTCAGCGGACAAGGCCTTGAAAGAGGAGTTGAAGATAGCAATACCGGAGATAAATGGAGAAGGTTTTAATAAGGAGAATATGTATGTGGAGTATGAGTGGAATCCACTTCGATGCACTAGTTGTTGTGTATTTGGGCATTCGGAGGATTCATGTCCAAAGCAACCAAGGAAACCACTATTAACCAAGCAGACTCAACCTAGGTTCCCATTGAATCAAGGAAATAGAAAAGGCAAGTTGGTTTCTAGAGTAGATGAGGAAGGGTTCGCCAATGTTCCAAGTAAAAAAGTAGCCAGAAAAGGAGGAGTCCAGATTAATAAGCCTAAACCAAAGTTTGAATATCGGCCGATAATAGCTAAAAGGAAGAATGAACTGGTCACTCGAACGTCGCTGGGAATGTTGTCTCAACTAATCCGTTTGAGGTGTTGAATGATATGGAAGTGGATGAGGCCAACAGTAGTAACGCTGCGAAAGGTAACCAGGAAGACTCAGAGGATGAGGAGGTTGTTGAAGTGTATAACAAAATGGACGAATTTATTTCTAGGGGTTCTCGTAATCCTGAACTAACAAAAGGGGCAAGCACTCCTACAACGGTAGTGTCCAATGGTTAGTTTAGCAGCTTGGAATATTAGGGGCTTGAACCGGTCTCTTAAACAAAAGGAGGTTCGTCATGTGGTAAAGAGTAATGATCTGTCTTTCTGTGCAATTTTAGAATCTCATGTTGATATTGGTAACCTCCATAAGGTATGTAAAACAGTTTTTAGGGGATGGGATTGGACCTCTAATGGTAGTAGATGTAATAAAGGTACTCGGATTATTATAGGCTGGAACCCGAGGGTGTTTGATATTATGGTTCTAGCCCAAACGGATCAGGTCATGCATATTCAGTTGAATTTTAAGCTTGATAAGAGGAGAATTTTCTGCTCGGTTGTTTATGCAGCAAATTATTATATTACTAGGCGTGATCTATGGCAGCATCTAACTAAGCATAAAGATTTCGTGGGTAATAAACCATGGGTTATTATGGGAGACTTCAATTCAGCTCTTCAACTGGAGGATAATTCAATGGGATCTTCATATGGATCAACGGGAATGAGGGACTTTCAAGAGTGTGTCAATGAGATAGAGGTGATTGATATAAATAGTTCGGGATTCCATTTTACATGGAATCAAAAGCCAAAAAAAGGTGTGGGGTTGCTAAAAAAACTTGATCGTGTTATGTGTAACAACACGTTTTTAACTAAGTTTCCTAACTCTTACGCGGTTTTCCAGCCGTATGGGATCTCAGATCATTGCCCTTGCCTGTTAAAGATCCCGTCTCCTGGTAAGTTGAAACCTAAACCTTTCAAATTCGCTAACTTCTTGGTTCACAAACCGGAATTTACTGATATTGTGAAGAACTATTGGGATAGTAACATTGCTGGTGTCCCGCAATTTTGCGTTGTAAAGAAGCTGCGTCTTTTAAAGAAACCATTTCGGGTTCTCTTAATGAAGCAAGGTAATCTGCACAAGAAAGTTGTGAACCTCAGAGGTAAGCTAGATGCTATTCAACAGGATATTGATAGTGATCCATTCAATATGGAGATCCGAATGCAAGAAGTAAAGATTAATAAGGACTTTCAGGAAGCTTGCTTAGATGAGGAACGTTTTTTGATCCAAAAGTCTAAAGTGGACTGGTTAAAAGCTGGTGATGCAAATACGAAGTTTTTCCACGCTACACTGATAAGTAGGAATCACTCGACGAGAATTGATGCAATCAAGGATTCTAATGGTGTTTTGTTTGAGGGAGATAAAGTACAGGATGTGTTTGTGAAACACTATGAGGAATTTTTTGGGTGCCATGGATACGGTCACTCTAGGCCACCTGCTGGACTATTCCGAAATAAGTTGAACTCAGAGGATGTTGTGCATATGGTTCGTCCAGTTACTACTAATGAGGTGAAACTGGCCATGTTCTCGATAGGTAATGATAAAGCGCCGGGCCCTGATGGTTTTTCAGCAGCTTTTTTTAAGAGTGCATGGCATATCATAGGTCATGAGGTGTCTAATGCCATTATAGATTTCTTCAGGACTGGCAAACTCCTTCGGGAAATTAATAATACTCTAATAGTGCTTGTGCCGAAGAAGACGACTCCATCGACGCTTACGGATTATCGTCCTATCGCGTGTTGTAATGTGATTTATAAATGTATTAGTAAGATTTTGGCGGATCGCATGAAGGGGATGCTTAATCAGATTGTCAGTATTAACCAGTCGGCTTTTATTCCAGGTAGGAAAATCTCTGATAATATCTTGCTTACACAAGAGTTGTTGCACAATTATCACAGGGATTATGGGCCTCCAAGATGTGCATTCAAGGTGGATATCCAAAAAGCTTATGATACGGTGAATTGGAAGTTTCTTAAGGATGTTCTTATAGGGTTCGGATTTCATATTAGAATGGTGGATTGGATTATGACGTGTGTGTCAACTACATCATACTCTATTAGTGTGAATGGGAATGTGCATGGGTATTTTAAGGGTGGCCGTGGCTTAAGGCAAGGAGATCTGTTATCTCCGTATTTATTCACCCTTGTCATGGAGATCCTGACATGCATTTTGAAAAGGGATGCTCGTCTTGATTCATCTTTTAGATTACACAATAGATGTGAAAGACAACATATTATTAATCTATGTTTTGCCGATGACTTGTTTCTATTCTCCCGAGGTGATGTTTCTTCGGCTCGTTGTATCATGTTGGCGTTGGCTACATTCACAGACATGTCTGGATTGGTCCCTAGTAGTCAGAAAAGTACTGCATTCTTCTGTAATGTTCCACCTAATGTTAAAAACGAAATTCTACAGATTTTGCGATTTGAGGAGGGCTTGTTGCCAGTCAAATATTTGGGTGTTCCGCTTATTTCATCTCGACTCCTCTCTAAAGATTGTAGTGGTTTAGTTGAAAAGATGGAGCAGCGTATCCTAAATTGGAGAAACAGATTTTTATCCTTTGCTGGAAGGGTGCAGCTTATCAACTCGGTGCTTTCAGCTTTGCATGTTTATTGGTCCGCTGTTTTTATTTTGCCACCACAAATTATTAAGGAACTTGAAGCCAAATTACGGAATTTCCTTTGGGCGCAGAAGGGTAACTTTCATAGAGGAAAAGCTAAAGTCTCATGGAGCTCTGTCTGTGTACCTAAGTATGAGGGGGGCCTGGGTATTAGGCTGCTTGGAGATTCGAATAAAGCCCTTATGGTGATACATATTTCGAGCATTCTAAACAAGAGGGAGTCCTTGTGGGTTCGCTGGATTCACTCCTACAGGTTAAAAGGCCGCAGTTTCTGGGTATGTAAGGAAGGTACGAATTGTAGCTGGAGCTGGAGGAAACTTCTTCAGTTGCGGCCTAGTATCAGGAATCATGTGTGGGCTAGATTGGGTGATGGGACTAAGACGTCGGCTTGGTATGATAACTGGAGTCATCTTGGTCCATTACCTAATTTTCTATCTCCTAGGACAATTTCGAATGCGAGTTTTGGACATCATGCTATGGTTGCGGACATACATAATCAAGATACTTGGGCTTGGCCCTCGGCCTGGAGGGATTTGTTTCCAGTGTTGAATCAATTGGATCAGATTTGCTTGGACCCAACTAAAGAGGATCAGTTTTGTTGGAAGGATGGAGATGATATACTCGATTTCTCTTCTTCAAACGTCTGGCACTCGATTCGGATTAGGAAGCCGGAAGTGGATTGGGTTAAAGTAGTCTGGTTTAATCAGTGCATTCCTTCGCATGCTTTCTTTATGTGGTTGATTATTCGCCAGAAATTGCTAACTCAGGATAAAATTCTCCAGTGGGACATCTCGAGGAGGAAAAACATGAACATGATGTGTTGTTTGTTGTGCTATGAGAATGTTGACTCCCATGACCATCTTTTCTTTGAATGTACGTTTTCTGAACAGGTTTGGAACAAGACTAGAGCTAAGGTGGGTATGTCTACGGTAGGGTCCAGATGGTGTGACATTATGGCCTGGCTACTGGCTCGTGCTCGATCGAAAACAGCGGCGAATTATATAAGTAGAGTGTTTGTTGCCTGTGCAGCATATATTATATGGCAAGAGCGTAATGCAAGATTGTTCAAGAATCAAGCTAGGCCACCGGATACCATTTGTGAACAAATACTGAAGACAGTTCGGTATAAGCTGATGGGGGCTAAATTCAAAAATTGTGTGAATGTTAGGAGGCTACTAGGTGCATGGAAGATAAATGGCAACTACGTATCAGGCAATGGAGACTGATTAATGTGTTTATTTATGGGTTTAAGGTGTCTAGATCTTTAGTCTAGTGATGTACTTGTGTTTTTGGTTTTGGTTATGTTCTTTACTTGGTTTACTTTCATGAGGTGTGTCTCATGATTGAACTAGTGGGAGATTATCCCCACTACTTGTTTTCTTTGGATAGTTAATATATACAATCACAGGGGTAACCCATTACCAAAAAAAAAACATCCGTTAACCGCGATCAACACAATCTTTATAATAAATCAGAATCTCCTACCAATTCCAGGTCGACGATTATCAATACAAAAAAACACAAACCCTAAACTGATCGGATCTTCTTGATTATAAACATTGAATGTAGATGATAATCAACAATTATATCTGATCACAAAATCTATCCGAAACACAAGATGCGGCCGGCGATTGAAAAACAAAATCGAAAAACCTACTATCCGATCGATCCTATATGCCACCAGAGTTCGTATTGAAGATTTGATTACTCAAACCCCTAATAACAGATCTGTTGCACACATGTTCACGATCAAAATCGTAGGATTGAAAGAAGAACAAAAAAAATCGCCGGCTAGAGAGAGCATTAGGGTTTTTCACTTCTTCATCGACTTTATTAGACGTTAAAATGAGTGTGGACAGGTTTCGAACACGTGACCACGATTTCCCACTTAAGCAGCAAAACAACTACATGGAACATATGTTGAGACAGACCTTTGAGAAGGTTGAACTTTTTGAACAACAACCTCTGATGGATAAGTAGGCTTCCTTGGCAATGTAGGATCAATTTTTATTCCCTCTTATAAGTATCAATCACCTTAACCTCTGACGATCTTGTGATCTGGTTCTTTGACCCATAATTTGCAGCTATCAGTTCTTCCTTCATTCTTCTGAGCTTTAAAGCTTTGTCAGGCACATTTTTCTTATACTTGTTCCAATCTGGAGGAGTGGGCTTTTTGAGAGGATCCTTTAACATTTCTTGCATCCTTTCAACCTCTTCTTTCAAATCACTCACAGTCCAGTGTTTAAACTATGCCCTTGAAGCCTTGTATTGTTTATTTTCCATGATGTGCTCAATGTAGTCATTCTTTAAGCTCTCATCTTCTCTTTCTGACAGCTTTTTGCGCAAGTCTTTTGAGAAGTTTTCTAATCTTTTGACTTTGCTTAGCTGGTACTGCATGTAATTCTGCACTTCTTTTTCTGTTCTTCCCTTTGTATCTCTCATGTTGATATCCTTTGCTTGTTTAGCCTTTAATTTCAGATATTCATCTAGGTTCCTTGGCTTGGGATATCTTTCCAGAGATAGAATTTCCCTCTTGTCTGGATCTTCTTCTGTAGATCCAATGGGCATTGAGTAGTGAGAGGCAGTATTGTCATTGTAGTGATTTGAGAAGATGTTGGAAGAGTAACAGCTGTTGTAGTGGTAAGTGGTTGTGATGATAATGGAAGTGGTTAAGGTATAATATTCTCATCTTCTATAACATTTTTCATTTTTCTTCTTTTAAAGATGAGTTTGGGTGATGGTGGTTGTGGAATTCTTGTTGGTGTGGAAATTTGAGGAGTGGTGGTTGGAAATGTGATCATGGTAGTGGTTGGGATAACATCTGCTGTAACCACTGATGCATCAACAGATGTTGACACAACAGTAGTTGTAACATCTGTTGTGGTTGTGGAAGTTGTTGCATGTGGTGGTATTTGAGATTTTGTGGGAGCAGAGGTTGTGGTTGGATTTTCAACATTTTTGGGTTTCGAAGGTGCGGATGTTGGTTGTATTGTTTGTAACATCTGTGACATTTCAATCTTTGTACAAATTCAAAAACAAGCTTATATTCAATAACAATTGCACATATGTAGTCCTTGTTCGATTTTAAACTCTTAAATCACTTCTAGAAGTGAA
This sequence comes from Scalesia atractyloides, assembly GCA_947069175.1. Classification (NCBI taxonomy): domain Eukaryota; kingdom Viridiplantae; phylum Streptophyta; class Magnoliopsida; order Asterales; family Asteraceae; genus Scalesia; species Scalesia atractyloides. The sequence goes on along the minus strand of CAMTDV010000009.1, from coordinate 33,496,656 downwards.
ATCGCTAACTATTGCGTAAAAATAACTAGTTTAACGCAACGTACGCTTCGAAACATTTACACAAGCTAAACATGACTTAAATATCCTTTACATAACTTATAAATAAGTTTTGAAGGGTCCGGTACGGTGAAAACAAGTTTATTCTAGCACAGGGGCTATTTTGCAAATTCTGCAAAATTATGCCTTTTCGCGTATTTCGCTATCCGGAACATGTACGGACATCCAAAAATTTTTGTAATCATTAAAATATTATATTTTAGTGATTGGAATGCAAAAATATCATTCGTTACGCATTTACGGTCATTTGCACGTTCGTTACGATTTTCGTCGTAATTAACTGAAAACCGCAACCGTACGTCAGAACGAGCTGACATTCGAAACATTTCTGAACATTTTTCAAGTTCCCTATGCTATTTCTTCCTTATGGGGCTTGAAAATGAGGTTAACGGGTGTTAAAAGTGCCAAAATATGACAAAACATAGTGCAGGGACTAAAACTGTCAATATGTGAAAGTTGCTGCCAGGTCCTATGCTTACGAACCGTAAGTATGAACATCATATGGTCCGTAAGGACCTGCCCAACTCATCGTATTTGTTGTCAACAGCCCATTTGTTTAAGGACACTAAGCTCGCGAATTTTGCCACTTCTCTTCTGCTTTTGACACCTAAAGGGACACTAATTCATGCCATAACACCTGGATCAACACTTGTCATTATTTTGGCAGCTCCATGATTAGTATAAATACCTTTGATCATCCTCATTTCAACTTGCTCAATTCTTTTCTTTCTCTATCTGCTCTATTTGGAGGCTACCACCTTGTGGAGGCTTCCTAACTGAGTTATCTTGGCTGCCTTGAGTGCAAGACCCGCTTGATTTTCTCGGACTCTTGAGTTTGTTTGATCATTGATAACAAATGACACACTAGCAATATCATGTAAGTACATAGTTCCCCTATTTTATGTTTTGCAATTGTTTTGGGGTGATTCATATGTGCTAAATGTTTTCAAGTTTTCAAAACCCAAATTCTATGGTTTATATTAAACATGACGATTTCAATAATGTGAACCTGTTGGTGCGTTGTTTACATGACAAGAATGACATTGATTAGCTTTGGCCAAGCCGACCAGTAGTAAGTTATGGTACCATAGGACTGACAATCCCGTTACCAAGTTTCCCGGAGTTTGTGGAACGATTGAAACTGTTACTTTAACAAACCCTTTGGTGGTTTGTTACTGCAATTTAAAGATACCCTTTGGTGTATCTTTCGACGAGTCAACAAAGGTTTGAATGTATTCACCAAAACGACCAAAAGTTCTCACAATTAAAAACAATGAACAATGTGGTTTATGACAAGGACAATGAACAATTTGGTTTATGACAAGGACAATAAACAATGTGGTTTATGACAATGACAATGAACAATTTGGTTTATGACAAGGACAATGAACAATTTGGTTTATAACACGAACAATGGACGATTGGTTATGGTAAGTGATTTAGATAACGGTATGTGTGTAATGTGATAAAAGCATGGTGGATACGCCGCTGGTACTTCCTATATATAAGTGCTTTTATCATATTACATTCGTGGCGTTATTTGCATCACATGAACAAAAGTTTTCAAACGACGACACGCAACGATTTCAATCAAAGATATAAACTATACAAGTTATTTCAAGACGATTACAACTCGGATTTACAAAACAAATGTTTTGAGTCAAGGTTCATGGATACTAAATTTCTACAAACTTTAATCCACTTGTTTAGTCGATTAATGTTATTGCAATGTCAAAATACTTTTAAGACAAGGTTTTCAATTACGACTCTAGTAGTCAAATTAGATATTGCAATTTATACAAAGCCATGAATCTGACACACTCACAAAACCTATGTACTCGCTGGCTTTTATGCTGACTTGTTTTTCACATATGTTTCAGGGAACAATGCTTGATGATACCGATGCATGCTCACGTAGGAAAGGACATGGACCTTAGTGCCTTAAAATAATAAAGACAATTTGCTATGTTTGTTTTGTTTGTCTAGTTTGTTTAAAATTCCAAAAACAATGTAATCAATGTTAGTATTCAATAAAACGAAACCTTAATTACCATGTGTTGTTGTAACAATCTGTTAACATGACTCGACGTTTCCGCCGCGGTTTGTTGTTTTTACGCGGTCGGGGTGTTACAGATTGGTATCAGAGCACTGGTTATAGGGAATTAGGTTATTAGTAATGCTTTAACCTAGACTATAACCTTCCAAGGACCCCAACGTAGGTTTACTTGTGTTTAGAATTTAAAACACTACCATCACCTATCCTTGGTGATTACCAAAAACAATACAAAAGTCACAAACTCTTTCCGAAATCTTTTTGCAAATAAAAAAACTATCCTTAGATGAATCATTTTGGCTTTATGCCTTCCAAAGTTTTCAAAATCTCGTCAAAGTTTGGGCTTTAATAATGTGAACACGTGCAATCTGGAAGGGTGGGTGCATGTACCCCGAGTTTTCTGTCTAAGGCTAGAGTGTTCGTACAAATCCACTTAATCGGACCAGTCACTCTTACTTGGGAACTCTTGGAGTGTCCACTTATAGGCTAAAGCATGTCTTCGCGATACATTATAAAGACCCATATACTTTGATTAGTCAACGTGTGTCATTTGTTTGTTTTGGAAACTAACGAATGACCATAATCCTTATGTTTCGTCGATATTTTTAACACCTCGCTTGATTATTCAATATCAACCTCTCATATCTTTCATCATGTTTCTTTACTAGAATGCCTCCTCGACGTGATACAACTCAAAATGCCGAAATGGCAGCACTTATCGCTCAGCAAATGGCTACGATCCTTCCCGAACCTAGTGACTCAATTAAATCAAGCGAACAACAATAACAACAATGCACCAACTCCGTGCAACCACAAACAATTCTGTTCGGCTAAACCAGTTCAGTTCACTGGGTCTGAGGGAGCTACAGGACTTCTTCAATGGTTTGAGAGTCTCGAGAGCACATTCCGTTTTGTTCAATGTCCAAATGAGCGAAAGGTTGAGTTTGCATCGAGTCTATTCAAGAAGAGAGAACTGGCATGGTGGAATGGTATTATGAGGGATAGGGGTGCCGATGTGGCAATGGCACAAACCTGGGAGGAGCTTTGAGCTTTGATGATGAAGGAATTCTGTCCTCGACACGAGCAGAGGGCGCTCGAAAACGAATTCCACGATTTAAAGCAAGATAGTGGCGAGCATCGCGCTTATACTGACCTATATGAGGAGTTCAGTTTTACTTTGTCCTACAATGGTGACGCCTTTGGATAAGGCGATCGAAAAGTATATCGATGGTCTGCTTGACCCTGTTCAGGACATTGTTACTGGGAGCCACCCTTTGACTGTTCGTCAAGCCATTGAATCGGCTGCTGCTCTAACTGATTCTCAAGTCAGAAAAGGTAAGCTCCATCGCAAAGGCGACAAGAAATCCACTGCTAAGACCACTCAAGAGAAATCAACGGGAAACAAAGTTGAGCCTTCCAAACGATCAAGGAAGCGTAAGGCTTCTCAAAATTTTGCAGTTACTGCTCAACCCACTCCAGCTGTTCCCAATCAACCGGCTCAGCCTCCTACAAGGAAATCGTATGCTGGTACTGCACCTTTGTGCAACCGGTGCAACGGTCATCACCAAGTTCATCAACCATGTCGTTAGTGTACTACTTGTGGAAGATTTAGTCATTTGTTTAACATTTTTCAAGTTGTTCCAAACCCAGCTATTCAGAATCCTGTTCAACCTCAAGCCAACCCTGCTCGACCTCACTTCCCGCCTGGTTCTTGTTAAATTGTGGTGAAATGGTTCATTTTAAGAACTGTCTGAGGCTAGAGAATGCAAATCCAGCCCGTGGACGTGCATTCAACATCAATGCCAACGAGGCTCGTGCTGATAATGATGTTGTTAACGGTACGTTCCTTGTCAACAATCATCCTGCTTCTGCTCTTTTTGATTCGGGTGCCGATAGAAGTTTTGTATCCATTGCTTTTGAACCTTTGCTTTCGATGCCTAGAGCTAAACTAGGAAAGCCCTTGACAGTCGAAATCGCTGTCGTGAACCCCTTGTACTTGACTCTGTTATTCGCAATTACCAATTGAACCTCAACAATCATTTGTTTTCTATTGACCTCACGCCAATGCAACTCGGGAGTTTTGACATCATCATAGGAATGGAAAGGTTAACCAAACATCATGCTGAAGTTATCTGTTTCGATAAAATTGTTCGAATACCTCTTCTATCTGGTGAAGTTTTAGAAGTTCTTGGTGAGAAGCCCTCTAGTAGCCTCAAACTCATGACATGTACCCAAGCCCAAAAATACATGCGAAAGAATTATGTAGTTTTCTTAGCACATATCATGGAGGAGAAAGGCAAGGGTAAGAGTATACAAGATATTCCCATTGTTCGGGATTATCCTGAGGTGTTTCTAGCTACCTGGTTTACCTCCAGCACGCCAAGTCGAGTTTCGTATAGATCTTGTACCTGGTGCCAACCCTATAGCCAAATCCCCTTATCGTCTTGCACTGTCTGAGATGCAAGAATTATCGAAACAACTTCAAGAGCTTTCTGACAAAGGATTTATACGTCCAAGCTTTTCACCTTGGGGCGCTCCTGTCCTATTCGTGAAAAAGAAGGATGGATCCTTCCGTATGTGTATCGATTATTGTGAGCGCAACAAACTCACAATTAAGAATCGATATCCCTTACCTTGCATAGATGATCTCTTTGATCAGCTACACGGTGCTACCTGCTTCTCAAAGATTGATTTACGTTCTGGGTATCATCAGCTTCATGTACATGAAGAAGATATTCCCAAGACTGCTTTCTGCACACGATACGGCCACTACGATTCACTGTCATGCCCTTCGGTTTGACAGATGCTCATGCTGTTTTCATGGACTTAATGAATCGGGTTTGTAAACCTTATTTAGATAAGTTCATCATTGTATTCATCGACGACATTCTCATTTAATCCAAGTCTCGAGCCGAGCACGAACAACATCTTCGATTAACAATGGAACTTTTGAAGAAAGAACAATTATATGCTAAATTCTCCAAATGCGAGTTTTGGTTGAAAGAAGTCAATTCTTGGGTCACATAGTCAACGAGCAAGGTATACATGTGGATCCTTCCAAAATCACTTCGATTAAGGATTGGAACACACCTACCACTCCCACAGAAGTTCGCTCATTTCTCGGTTTTGCTGGGTATTACCGTCGATTTATCGCGAATTTCTCAAAGATCGCGGTTCCCCTCACTGCTTTAACTCAAAAGAATAAGCCTTTTGAGTGGGGACCCAAACAAGAGGAAACCTTCCAAACACTGAAACAAAAGCTCTGTAACGCTCCTATCTTATCTTACCTGATGGCAACAATGATTTTGTTGTCAATTGCGATGCATCAAATCTAGGCCTTGGTTGTGTTCTCATGCAATGAGATAAAGTCATAGCTTACGCGTCAAGATAATTGAAAACTCACGAGAAGAACTACACAACTCATGATCTTGAGTTAGGTGCTGTAGTTTTTGCTCTCAAGATTTGGAGACACTATCTTTATGGTATGAAGTGTGTGGTTTTCACTGACCACAAAAGTCTCCAACACATAATCAATCAAAAGGAGCTTAACATGAGACAACGACGTTGGGTCGAACTCTTGAACGACTACGACTGCGAAATTTGCTACCATCCTGGCAAGGCGAATGTTGTAGCTGATGCTCTTAGTCATAAAGAACGTGTCAAGCTTCATTGTGTTCGAATTCAATCTGATATCCAAACACATATCTTCCAAGCTTAATGTACTTGTGTTACACAAGCCATGATGGGTAAGGAATTACCTGAACAACTTGAGCTTCAACTCGAAACGAAAGACAATGGATTACTCTATTTCATGAACCGTTTGTGGGTTCCAAGTCAAAACAACCTCCGCACCTTATTGACGGATGAAGTCCATAAGTCTCGTTATTCAATCCATCCTGGTGCTGATAAAATGTACAAGGATCTTCGTACCCAGTATTGGTGGCCGGGTATGAAAACGGGACATTGCCTTGTATGTATTAAAATGCCTAACTTGTCTTAAAGTCAAGGCTGAATATCAACGCCCTTCTGGTTTGCTTGAACAACCAGAAATTCCGGTATGGAAGTGGGAGAACATTGCAATGGATCTCATCACTAAACTACCGCACACATCTAGTGGTCATGATGCCATTTGGGTAGTCATTGATCGTCTAACAAAGTCAGCACACTTTATAGCGATTCGTGAAGACTTCTCTGCTGACAAACTCGCCAAAATCTATGTCGATGAGATTGTAGCTCGTCATGGTGTTCCTTTGAACATCATATCTGACAGAGATGCTCGATTCTCATCTCACTTTTGGAAGACCATGCAATCTGCTATGGGAACCAAACTCAATTTGAGCATTGCTTATCATCCTCAAATGGATGGACAATCTGAAAGGACAATTCAAACACTGGAGGATATGCTTATAGCTTGTGTGATCGATTTTGGTGGTAGTTGGGATTCGCATCTACCATTGATCGAATTCTCCTACAACAATAGTTATCATACTAGCATCAACATGGCACCTTTCAAAGCTCTTTATGGTCGAATATGTCGTTCACCTGTCTGTTGGAATGAGATCGGTGAAGCTCAGATCACTGGACTTGAACTTATTCATGACACAACAGACAAAGTCAAGAAAATTCACGATAATCTTCTGACAGCTAGAAACCGTCAAAAGAGTTATGCGGACACGATACGTTGGACCATTTAAGATTGTCGAGAGAATCGGAAAAGTGGCCTACTAACTTGAGCTACCTCCTAAACTCGGGAACGTTCACCCAATATTCCACGTGTCCAATCTCAAAAAAAGTGTTTAGCCGATTCAAATCTCCACATTCTACTCGATGAAATTCACGTAGATGACACATTGCACTTTGTCGAGAAACCCGTGGAGATATTGGACCGTGAAGTCAAGAAACTCAAGCGTAGAAGAATTCCGATTGTTAAAGTTCGCTGGGAATCCAAACGTGGCCCAGAGTTTACTTGGGAACGAGAGGATCAAATGAAAGCGAAATATCCGCATTTGTTTCCACAAGTTTCCTCTAATTAAATTTCGGGACGAAATTTCCTGAAGTAGGGGAGACTGTAGCATCTGTGACATTTCAATCTTTGTACAAATTCAAAACAAGCTTATATTCAATAAAAATTGCACATATGTAGTCCTTGTTCGATTTTAAACTCTTAATTCTAGAAGTGAAATCGCTAACTATTACGTAAAAATAACTAGTTTAACGCAACGTACGCTTTGAAACATTTACACAAGCTAAACATACCTTAAATATCCTTTACATAACTTATAAATAAGTTTTGAAGGGTCCGGTACGGTGAAAACAAGTTTATTCTAGCACAGGGGCTATTTTGCAAATTCTGCAAAATTATGCCTTTTCGCGTATTTCGCTATCCGGAACATGTACGGACATCCAAAAATTTTTGTAATCATTAAAATATTATATTTTAGTGATTGGAATGCAAAAATATCATTCGTTACGCATTTACGGTCATTTGCACGTTCGTTACGATTTTCGTCGTAATTAACTGAAAACCGCAACCGTACGTCAGAACGAGCTGACATCCGAAACATTTCTAAACATTTTTCAAGTTCCCTATGCTATTTCTTCCTTATGGAGCTTGAAAATGAGGTTAACGGGTGTTAAAAGTGCCAAAATATAACAAAACGTAGTGCAGGGACTAAAACTGTCAATATGTGAAAGTTGCTGCCAGGTCCTATGCTTACGGACCGTAAGTATGAACATCATACGGTCCTTAAGGACCTGCCCAGCTCATCATATTTGTTGTCAACAACCTGTTTGTTTAAGGACACTAAGCTCGTGAATTTTCCACTTCTCTTCTGCTTTTGACACCTAAAGGGACACAAATGTCACACCCCAACTTGCAGCGGAAGAGAAAAAATACGGGATGCAACAGACACCTCTGGTACAAGCACATTGTTTATAAAGACACTACATTTTATTATTTACAAAACGTTGATTACATACTACATGTATGTTACAAATGCGTGTTCTCATGAACCACATAAGTCTTCTAAGCTGCATGCGTCTATATCAGGATTCGTCTACAAAAACGTCTTGAACAACATACATGGATCACATCAAACTCAAATTACCTGAAATGCATGTTAGTTTTAAAAAGTTCAGCTAAACGTTGAGTGAGTTCCACTGGTTTAATTGTTGTGTAACAATACGTGTTAACAAGTTTAATTGCAATAGTCACAGTCTTAGTCACAATGACGGTCACAGTCATAGTCGCAGATGGAATTACACGAGAACACAAGTGAAACTTAACCTGTCATAATCACTCTGTGTCAGACAGACACATCATCGCACCGGGTCGTCCCACCAGGCCGTGTCAAGACACGCACGTCATCCCGGCAACTGAGTCATGTAAAGTTCAATGTTCCCCTGCAGTTATGCCTAACAACATAACCGAATTAAGGACGCGTGCAGTCGCCTAGTCACCAACACACAGTGTCACCTAGACACTGCCTGGAGCAACTGGGTTTGTCAGACCAATAGTACCATCCACTTCCCACGGCTTACGCTAATCACTTGTAGAGGGGAGGCAGTTCGTGTGTTAGATAATTCACATCATCACAAGTTGGCGCAATTAACACAGATTCATAACATGCAGGTCATTCCAGAAAACAATAAAACAGTTTACAAGAGGGAAAGTAAAACTTACTCCCAAATTGGTGTATTCAACACAGTTTTTAACATGCAAGTCCCCAGAAAACAGTAAAACAGTTTAAAAGTGGGGAAGTGAGAACTCAAAGAGCGAGTAGTAGTTTCAACACACGAGTGATCAAGCAACTGGATCAACTTTAATAACACCCATGCAAGTATGGACTTAAATCAGTATCTAAGTTGGTAACAGTTATAACTTGGATCTGGTCAGGAGTTTTTACTCCGGATTGAGTCTATAGGACACTAGTATGGTGATGGACGTCAGGGTAGTATTAGTTTTCATTTTGGCTTCTGGGCACCTTTTCGCGTGCCAGCCAAAGTCAGTAGTTTAACGTGTTCGGATAATGGTACGAGAATACCAATAATGCCAACACGTGGTTATTTAAGAATGATTAACTTTTCACCAAGAGAGTTTGAGTATTTGGGGAGTCTAGATTACCCAAATTTGAGTTTCCATTTTCACCGTCGAGAATTCTCCCGAATTGTCTTAGGACACACCCATAGTGCCTAATTTACCCGGGAATCTCCGGGAAAACTCACGGTGTTCCAATTATAGCATTTGTTGTGTTGGGGCAATTCCCAGTTCCGGCAGGTTCGTTAAACGGTAAACCGCCGAAATTGATTTAAAATAACTCATTTTTAATTCCATAAATTCCCATTTAATCTATAATTTGAAAAAAAATTGTAAATTTTTATATAACTTAGTAAAAATCTTTGATTATGGGAAAAATTTCTGGGAATTTATTTTGGTATTTTACTTATTTAAATAAATTATTTATAAAACCATTTTTAACCCATAATTACCATTAAATACCATCATTGGTTCAAAAATTCAAAAAAAATTCCAGAACACCTTTTACATGTCCAGGAACTTCCACAAAATTTTGAGATTTTTCTGATTTCGTTTCGGTGCGTTCCCGGCTACCAAAAACTCGCAAAAATGCGGATTTTTAACACAAATCAAAACTCAACCAATGGACTCCGAATTTTTCCAGAACATTCCCCATATGTTCCTTAGTGTCTCTGTAAAATTTGGTGATTTATTGAGTTCGTTTGATAATTGTTCCGAAATTCTTCCGGTAAAACAGTTAAAAATTCACCAAATATCGTAGAAAATTCCAAAAATTCTAACATTTTATGTGGACCTTTCTGAAAATACCCTACATCACCAAACCAAATTTAAGCTCAATCAAAGTTTGACGGACCAAGTTATAGCTAAAACAAGATTCTGCCTATGCTAGTTTTGGTTTTCGGATGATATGCCTAGCGAAAGCATCGATTCCAAGCACTTCTTGTGAGTCCAGAAGTGGGTGGGTTCTATATTCAGTACCTACACATCATGTACAACCCAAACATGCTAGAACTTGGATCAATCAAGCTTTATTTCATTATTTTTCGGTTAATCGAATAGTGAAGCGATTTTTGTTGAATAAGTGTTGATTAGGGTATCAAAACCCAAAGATTTGTGACCATGGCTGCCATATAACACCAGGGAAATACCAAGGTGTTCTTATTCAGCCAATAAACATGTTTAAACCTTCAAAAATCTTGGATTAAAATGAGTTTTTCGGCTAGAAATCACGTTTAATCAAGAAAACATGATCAAAACCTTAAAACCCAAGGTTTATACCTTTGATTTGAAGTTGTAAAGAAGATAATCAGCTGGAGAAGATGAAGAAATGGCAGATTTTTGAGAGGTTCTTGCGATTTTTCTTTGGAATAAAATGGAAATAAATGAAAATAAAAAAATAAAATACATATATGGTGGGGGGTGGCGGTTTGGGTGTGGGCCCTAAGGGGCACCTCGTTCTTTGAATCACGTGCTTCGGGTCCCGGGCGCGTTCATTTGCGCAACGGGCTCCGTTTTTCGTGTTCTTACTATCAAAAGACTTGGTTATAAAAATTGGGCATAACCGTCTCGAAAACCGAGCATGGTTATGTTTTAATCATAAAAGTCTCGTATGACGTTCGTTTAAGTGTTTTTAAGCTTGATCGATCGTTCCTTGCACATTTGGTTGCCTTATGTTATGCCCGAAACGAAGGCGTTTCCCCAACCGGGAGCTACTTTGTTTTGCGTGCCCGGGCTTTGATTATTTTCAAACCTTATGTCACAGTCTATGACACAAAACTAAGTTATTCTGGAACTTGAATCTTAAATGAGGCCACCGATAACATAATAATCAACATTAAAGGTTTAATGCGCTGTTAAATCAAGTCTCCGTTTAACACGTTGTTCAAGGGTAAGGATGCCAACCTCGCATCGTTGTTCCTTAATAGTGTCATGTCAACCATGACGTGCTCCCGGATTCTTCCGAGACATTCATATATCACTTAGCATAGCACACAAGTCATGCGTGTTTACTAATACTTATTCCCAGAGTCGTCAGTTCATTCACGACTTTGTCTTGTCATGTAAGTGACGCATAAAGTCACTGTAATGTTTTTATTAATTACTATGCATATACTCCCATTATAGTCGGTGTATCATTTTCCAGAATTCGTATCATCACACATAATCACAACAATATCACGATATACATACCACGTCCGGTTACCACGGACTTGTACCAATCAAAGTTTACCGGGATTTTTCACAATTGTCACAGTCTCCGTAGTTAAAAGAATTTCGTCCTCGAAATTCAGTTTAGTAATCCATTGGAACGCTCCGTATTTATGTTCGTGTCAGTCATCTGACAGTCAAGTATGTTTTCGCTTTTCGTTTATTATCATCATCGTACGGAGATGATAATTGTGCTATATAGTAGCAGTGTAATTTGTCCATCCATAATTCCTACGTATTGTTAAGAGTAACGTCTATCATCACTTCCAATCTGAAAGTGAGAGTGTTGTTGGACTCACAGTAGGATATGAGTTTCGTATTCAGCTTATAGCTGACTGCAATTATTACGTTTTCTTTGCATTCATTATCTTCACCATTCATACACCATAAGTTTCAATTACGATTTCGTTTAATAGTTATTGAACCCCCCATAAAGGAGGAGTATGGGTACTCTCCCAAGGTTTGTTGCGAACATTGCAATAATGAGCACCATGCTCCGCATGTTTGTGTTAAGGGAATAAATTTGGTCTTACCGAGTGGTGCACACCAATCTTCCCTTGTTGTCGTGTACGTAGTATCTTCGTCTAATACTAACCGACCATGAGAGTCCCTACTCTATGGTAGAGAAAGAGAAAGGCTTTTACGAGCCTACGATTGCCATAAGGCAAGCATGTACACAAGTAACAACGAATCTGCACCCTCACATCAACAAGGTGCCCGAACTACTCACCGGTAGTCTAATCACGTCGTAAGGATATGGAATTTCTACAGTAATAATTCCAGTTTGCATTAAGTTTTGGGAGCTTGGCTCCAGCTGTTGCACCTATCTGTGTCTTTTCCAGAAGGAAACAACTTAGTAACTTCGATGACATCGATGTGATTCTCCGAGATATATCGTATAAAAATTCCCATATACCGGGAATGATAGGGTGTCCGCCCAATGCGGTTTTAATTCCAGTAGCACCACATCTAGAATGCTACTATATCACGTGGAAATCCTTAAGGCGTGATGAGTGTCTAACGATCACAAGTATCACTATGATGCCCCTACATATGGGATCGACATTGATCGTAGACGTACGAGCAATTTGGTAAAAGATGACTAAGTAACGAGTCATCGAATCAAGGTTCCCCATTGACGGAGTACCCTTCGTAGGGTGGGAATATAGCCACGCTCGACTATCATTTCATAAGGACGTCGTTAATGGAGACAATGAGAAGTAATCATTTCCCATGATGTTCATGAAAGATTACCTAATGCATAGGGTAATATAACCCATACTAGTCACAAGGTGGTTAATCACCACTTGACGTCTCGTGGTTTTTCGAGTCAAATTCGGACTTGGTAAGATCTGAACTGTATATGAGTATAAAAAGATATAATGCTTTCCCATCTTGGCACCTCAGCCAACTGAATCATCGCTTAAACATAAGGGTTTCATCGAATTCGTTCATGTCAAACCATCTTGATTTAGATTGGGAAATTTGTGTGGTTTTATGAAACCATGGGCTGAAGCCCGAATTCATAGTCACCCTAGTCCGATAGGGACAATTGACCACTGAATCTGATTTTTCCCGTTAGTCTCATATTTGTAATAATGTAAACAAGAAATGAAGACCCGACCCCTGGGTTGGTCGAGACTAGGCTTGTTGAGTTTCTCGACCCCTTGGTCGTAGGATTAGTCTGTTCTGTTTCCCAATAGGGCACAGAAGGAATACGTGCTGCTGGGAAATGTAATAACATAGATCCACATTCGCTCGGCAATCTCTTGAAATAACAAAAGCAGTTTCAAGGAGGCTGAATGAAAACCGTAATCAATCGAGGTAAGCCTAGCACTCTGACGGGTAGGATACGAATAAAGGTTATGAATGCCATTTCACATCTGGTCGGTGCATCCAACCAAGCACCGATCTACACTTTGGTCATTTAGTTTGACTTAGTATCGCAAATCGGGTTATTTACAATTCGTAGCGTGTGTTAAGTAACTCTCCAAATTTGAAGAGTATTAGTTGTCATGTCAAAGTCTTATTGCTCCTTTAAGTATATATGACGTGCTTACTAACGGAATTTCCCTTGGATGGACATGATATCAGAGGGACGTATTCGTAAGATTCACTAGTCCCTTCATTTGGAATGATCGGGATTACGAGATTTCTGGTTTAGCTTTCCCCCAAGTGGGTTCAGCGCACAAAAGACACCAATTATAATATTCGGACAACTCGTGACTATTCCTATTAAAAAGAAAGTTTGGTTTTGACCGTGTTCCTTCATACATAGTAGTTCATGCTTTTCATAGTATGGCGTATATACGTCACTCCAGGACATGCTTTGACCGCACATTTAAGAACTGGCCCTTTTTGGGTTAAGTCTAAGTGCAATTTTAGCAGTGGTATGATGACAGATATTATTACATACATGATAATGATGTTGGTTATACAGGTTGTGGACTCATGCGTGCGACGAATTTGTGTGATATGGAACGATTGAAAATGTGACATTAATGCATGTCTATATATATATTTTGTTTATAATAGAATGGTCCCGAAACGCTCACCAAAATGGCCGAGGCAGAAATCGCGTAAATGATAGCGCACAGCTTCCGACAATCATCCCCACGATCGTGAATTTCACTTGTGGTACGAATATACAGGTACATATATATATACAGTATTATACTTAAGATTTCTCCCGTTCTTATTTCCTTCAGTAACACAAGAATTTTCGTCACTCGAAAATAACAAAGAATCGGGTTGCTCGGTAACATTGTATTTTACGAATACTTATTTAAATTGATCAAATTGAAAATCAATTGAAGGTACCAACTAGTTGAACGAAGACGAGGGGTGTTATAACAATATTCCCTGATCTAGAGAATTTAGTCCTCGTATACTCATGAGGACTAGCAACGCCGTCTACCGAATAACTTTAGGTTACTCACAAGAGTAGGGTATCGTTCACTTTGTATCCCATCGGCGGATGAAAGTCAGTGTATCCCATGTATCATCCTCCTACACATGTAGGAGACCTTACCAAATAACACCTTTACAAAGGTCCAAAGGGAATTTCAAACACCCATTAGGAATTGTGAATAACATTAGGTATAATTATTTGGACTCCTCGGATGTTTCAGGGAGGAGGAGAGGAGACATATGGTGTTTTCCCGGGTCTTATTATTATCGTAGAGTTGGGGGGTCACCATATTTTATAACATATAAGTATCTAAGTTGGTCCCTACTCAGGACCAATCGCACGGTCGTCGCAGGTATCATGGCGTGAAAAGCCTAAATCGAAAGGAATCAAAGAACCATGTATCCACTTATGCAATTTCTAGCATGAAGGCACCGCCCTCATACGGGTGATGTTGGTTCAAGACTTAGTATAGCCATCACAAAAATATTACCGAAAAAGGATCAAAAGAACCGGTGGTCTAGAGTCTGCAGATTTTGATAGGAGTTGTCCCATGGGTTAGTCATCGGATTACTGTACTCGAATACTACTCAAAGGCGATCTTGTCTTTCATCAGAACATATTTTCACTAAGTTATGCGAGGCTGAAAACAAGAGAACGTTTGATGTGTGAAAGTCTTATATGATTCTTTTGAATACCGTCCTTCGAATTAGATATACGTATATATATTTTATATATATATATACATAAAATAATCGTCTAACGAAAATTCGTTTTGTATCATTTTGTTTCCTAATTATGCATTAAAAGGTAGCTTCGTTATGGTCCTTCGTACCGTTCATTCCCTACTCATCGAGTTATTGTGGATTTATCTTGTATTGGTTTGAACTAAATCGATAGGGCGTATCAAATTAGTAATTTATATGTATGGGACCTTAACACTTTCCAATAGTGTTAGTAAGGAGAATTGAGTTGAAGTAGTGAGTCGGATTATTTCATGATTATAGTTTTCCGACTTTGCACCGGGGTTACGCCACCCTCAACTTAAATTTACCAAATTGACACTTGGATTGGACCGCGGTTAATGTTGTATATTTATGATTAAATGTATACATAGGAGTGGCATGTTAATACGAAGTATGAACGGTTACGAGGAATATCTGCAAAATTGTTCCCGCCTCCACAAGTCTTATCACCATCGGATCCGCATCCACACAATTCCTCACCAAAATTTGATTACATCAAATAAGTTTCTCCATTTATGTGTTACCCCTAAATCCCCTTGGGTTATCAACACCGATGTTAATTACGCATCCTTATTAAGAATTAGTGATTGCATCATTAGCGAACGGCAGCTAATAACGGAAATATATGCTTCACTGAGTAGTTTCATAGACAACGGTCGGTGACATGAGTATAGGTTGTTTGCCGTATCGTAATGATTCTGAATATATGACTATACGTTCTAGCAAATCCCGCCAAAAGAAATAACTTACTCTGAATTGTCTTATCGAAGACAGAAACATTGTTACTTATCGCGAAGCGATCATTGGGTCATCGATGTGGGTAAGCTATCACCGGCTATACCCAAATAGTTCAGTACGGAGTACCACCAAGGCGTAGTACCCCTAGAAATCGTGTCACGTATTTGAGAAAAAAAGGACTTTCCCAGGATTAATCCAATGGTCGTTTATATGTTGACCTAAACTACTTTTCATGTAAAATTACTACAACCATGTATGGACATCGTGGTTACGACAACTATGGCGTCATCTATCGCATCAAACAGGGTCGAAGTCTCAATACCGCATTGCCCAAAACATAACCGAACAAATCGTAACATGAAGCCCGTCTACCCTGAGTAACGGTACCTTGATAATGTAGCTGGGTGTTTATATATAGGAAGTACCGCAGCCTATCCACCACACCCACATACATGATCAATGTTCCGTTCACCAAAATATCAGGCCTAATATTACTTTTCACAACTAGCCAACTGAAATACGAAATAGTCAATAATCGTAAAAGAACACAATATAACCGATGGTCACACAAAACAAGGTTCCACAACACAAAGCATTTCAAAGGGATCTGTACCATCATCAAATTTATATCCCAAGGAATCAAATGACAACAGGAAGGGTAACTTATTCACGCACCCCATGCCATCTCCATGACCCGGAGATCGTCATATTCTGATATAACCTACATCGAAACATGTGCTAAGGAAAACCACTAAGTATTATAGTATCACACGATGTGAAAGCTGGTGCCAAAATTATAAGCAGAAGAGGAATCCCGCGGACCATCAAGATTCAAGGACGAAAAAGTTTCGTAATATGTTTGAACTCTGCGATTGTATAACAATCTAAAGTGAAGCAACGAGAAGTGAAGTAAGGATCCGTACACGTCCTCCCAGTCTATCTGAACGACCTGCGAGTTCTTTGTGTATCTATGTTCATTTTGAAATACCATTCTGGTATGCAATCGTTGTTATAATAATTATAAGGATAGGGTTGGTGAGATCGTATTGCACTAAAGGCTTGGGGTCTCACATCATAAAGTATAAGTAACCACTATGGAAGTGGTATGAATCCAACTCTAGTGTATATTAAACAGGTGGTCAGTAGGAATGTGGAATGGACTGTAATACCAGTTTTCTGCCTATCCCAAAGGCATATGTAGTAACGCATTATCCACCAATCTCAATTCATGTATCAATTCTCGCACAAACATTCACACACTATCACCTTGGCACACGTATGTATCATTCCACGTATTTAAGTGTGTTTATTACCGCAGCTTTTCCAACACTGCCTCGTATGAGCAAGTCTGTTATTACGTTCTGGACCATAATAACCCACTTGCCCCACAAGGCCATCCTGGTACTTGCAGATAGGATCATTTAAGTGTTCACTAAGCATTTTTAGTTGGGGTTAATTTTCCATGATGTCCACTAAAGTCCGAGCCTGTAGTTATAGTCTAGGTTTCCTTAAAGGCACCTAATTCTCTATAACCAATGGCTCTGATACCATCTTCTGTCACACCCCAACTTGCAGCGGAAGAGAAAAAATATGAGATGCAACAGACACCTCTGGTACAAGCACATTGTTTATGAAGACACTACATTTTATTACTTACAAAACGTTGATTACATACTACATGTATGTTACAACTGCGTGTTCCCATGAACCACATAAGTCTTCTAAGCTGCATGCGT
The DNA here is from genome assembly GCA_947069175.1 of Scalesia atractyloides. Lineage (NCBI taxonomy): Eukaryota > Viridiplantae > Streptophyta > Magnoliopsida > Asterales > Asteraceae > Scalesia > Scalesia atractyloides. The sequence goes on along the minus strand of CAMTDV010000009.1, from coordinate 33,479,174 downwards.
CTATATCAGGATTCGTCTACAAACACGTCTTGAACAACATACATGGATCACATCAATCTCAAGTTACCTGAAATGCATGTTAGTTTTAAAAAGGGTCAGCTAAACGTTGTGTGAGTTCCACTGGTTTAATTGTTGTGTAACAATATGTGTTAACAAGTTTAATTGCACTGGTCACAGTTTTAGTCACAATGACGGTCACAGTCATAGTCGTAGATGGAATTACACGAGGACACAAGTGAAACATTGACCTGTCATAATCACTCTGTGTCAGGCAGACACATCATCACACCGGGTCGTGTCACCGAAGACACTTCCCACCGGGCCGTGTCAAGACAGGCACGTCATCCTGGCAACTGAATCATGTAAAGTCCAATGTTCCCCTGCAGTTATGCCTAACAACATAACCGAATTCAGGACGCGTGCAGTTGCCTAGTCACTGACACACAGTGTCACCTAGACACTGCCTGGAGCAACTGGGTTTGTCAGACCAATAGTACCATCCACTGCCCACGGCTTATGCTAATCACTTGTAGAGGGGAGGTAGTTCGTGTGTTAGATAATTCCACATCATCAGAAGTTTGTGCAATTAACACAGTTTCGTAACATGCAAGTCATTCCAGAAAACAGTAAAACAGTTTACAAGCGGGAGAGTAAAACTTACTCCCAAATTGGTGTATTCAACACAGTTTTTAACATGCAAGTCCCTAGAAAACCGTAAAACAGTTTAAAAGTGGGGAAGTGAGAACTCACAGTGCGAGTAGTAGTTTCAACACACGAGTGATCAAGCAACTGGATCAACTTTAACAACACCCATGCAAGTATGGACGCAAATCAGTATCTAAGTTGGTAACGGTTATAACTTGGATCTGGTCAGAAGTTTTTACTCCGGATTGAGTCGACACTAGTATGGTGATGGACGTCAGGGTAGTATTAGTTTTCAGTTTGGCTTCCGGGCATCGTTTCGCATGCCAGCCAAAGTCAGTAGTTTAACGTGTTCGGATAATTGTATAGGAATACCAATAATGCCAACACGTGGTTATTTAAGAATGATTAACTTTTCATCAAGGGAGTTTGAGTATTTGGGGAGTCTAGATTACCCAAATTTGAGTTTCTATTTTCACCGTTGGGAATTCTCCCGAATTGTCTTAGGACACACCCATAGTGCCCAATTTACCCGGGAGTATCCCGGAATACTCCCGGTATTCCAATTATAGCATTTGTCGGGTTGGGTCAATTCCCAGTTCCGGCAGGTTCGTTATACGGTAAACCGCCGAAATTTATTTAAAATAACTCATTTTTAATTCCATAAATTCCCATTTAATCTATAATTTGAATAAAAATCTGTAAATTTTTATATAACTCAGTAAAAATCTTTAGATTATGGGAAAAATTTCTGGGCATATATTTTGGCATTTTACTTATTTAAATAAATTATTTATAAAACCATTTTTAACCACATAATTACCGTTAAATACCATCAGTGGTTCAAAAATTCCAAAAAAATTCCAGAACACCTTTTACATGTCCGGGAACTTCTCACAAAATTTTGAGATTTTTATGATTTCGTTTCGGTGCGTTCCCGGCTACCAAAAACTCGTAAAAATGCGGATTTTTAGCCCACATCAAAACTCAAACAATAGACTCCGGATTTTCCCAGAAAATTCCCCATATGTTCCTTAGTGTCTCTTTAAAATTTGGTGAGTTATTGAGTTCGTTTGATAATTTTTCTGAAATTCTTCCGGTAAAACAATTAAAGATTCACCAAAAATTGTAGCAAATTCCAAAAATTATAAACTTTTACGTGGACCTTCCTGATAATACCCTACATTACCACACCAAATTTCAGCTCAATCCAATTTTCACGGACCATGTAGCTAAAACAAGATTCTGCCTATGCTAGTTTCGGTTTTCGGATGACATACCTAGCGAAAGCATCGATTCCAAGCACTTCTTGTGAGTCCAGAAGTGGGTGGGTTCTATATTCAGTACCTACACATCAAGTACAACCCAAATATGCTAGAACTTAGATAAATCAAGCTTTATTTCATTGTTTTTAGGTTAATCGAATAGTTAAGCGATTTTTGTTGAATAAGTGTTGATTAGGGTATAAAACCCCAAAGATTTGTGACCATGGCTGCCATATAACACCAGAGAAATACCAAGGTGTTCTTATTCAGCCCATAAACATGTTTAAACCTTCAAAAATCTTGGATTAAAATGAGTGTTTCGGCTAGAAATCGCGTTTAATCAAGAAAACATGATCAAAACCATAAAACCCAAGGTTTATACCTTTGATTTGAAGTTGTGAAGATGATAATCAGCTGGAGAAGATGAAGAAATGGCAGATTTTTGAGAGGTTCTTATGATTTTTCTTTGGAATAAAATGGAAATAAATGAAAAAATAAAAAATAAAATATATATATGGGGGGTGGCGGTTTGGGTGTGGGCGCCAAGGGGCACCTCGTGCTTTGAATCACGTGCTTCGGGTCTCGGATGCGTTCTCGATTTGCGCAATGGGCTCCGTTTTTCGTGTTCTTACTGTCAAAAGACTTGGTTTTAAAAATTGGGCATAAACGTCTCGAAACCCGAGCATGGTTACGTTTTAATCATAAAAGTCTCATATGACGTTCGTTTAAGTGTTTTTAAGCTTGATCGATCGTTCCTTGCACATTTGGTTGCCTTATGTTATGCCTGGAACGAAGGCGTTTCCCCAACCGGGAGCTGCTTCGTTTTGCGTGCCCGGGCTTTGATTATTTTCAAACCTTATGTCACAGTCTATGACACAAAACTAAGTTATTTCTGGAACTTGAAATCTTAAATGATGCCACCGATAACCTAATAATCAACATTAAAAGTTTAATGCGCTGTTAAACGTCAAGTCTCCGTTTAACATGTTGTTCAAGGCTAAGGATGCCAACCTCGTATCGTTGGTCCTTAATAGTGTCATGTCAACCATGACGTGCTCTCGGATTCTTCCGAGACATTACAGATATCGCTTAGATAGCACACAAGTCATGCGTGTTTACTAATACTTATTCGCAGAGTCGTCTGTTCATTCACGACTTTGTCTTGTCTTGTAGGTCGCATAATGTCACTGTAATGTTTTTATTAATTACTATGCATATACTCCCATTATGGTCGGTGTATCATTTTCCAGAATTCGTAGAATCACACATAATCACAACAATATCACGATATATATACCACGTCCGGTTACTTGTACCAATCAAAGTTTACTGGGATTTTTCACAATTGTCACAACTAATCCATGCCATAACACCTGGATCAACACTTGTCATGATTTGGGAGCTCCATGATTAGTATAAATACCGTTGATCATCCTCATTTCAACTTGCTCAATTCTTTTCTTTCTCTATCTGCTCTATTTGGAGGCTACCACCTTGAAGAGGCTTCCTAACTGCGTTATCTTGGCTGCCTTGAGTGAAGACATGCTTGATTTTCTCAGACTCTTGAGTTTGTTTGATCATTGATAACAAAGGACACACTAGCAATATCATGTGAGTACATAGTTCTGCTATTTTATGTTTTGTAATTGTTTTGGGGTGATTCATATGTGCCAAATGTTTTCAAGTTTTCAAAACCCAAATGCTATGGTTTATATTAAACACGACGATTTCAAAAATGTGAATGAACTTGTTGGTGCGTTGTATACATGACAAGAATGACATTCATTAGCTTTGGCCAAGCCGACCAGTAGTAAGTTATGGTACTATAGGACTGACAATCCCGTTACCAAGGTTCCCGGTGTTTGTGGGGAAGTTTGGGGAACGACTAAAACTGTTACTTTAACAAACCCTTTGGTGGTATCTTTCGAAGAGCCAACAAAGGTTTGAATGTATTCACCAAAACGACCAAAAGTTTTCACAATTAAAAACAATGAACAATGTGGTTTATGACAAGGGCAATGAACAATTTGGTTTATGACAAGGACAATGAACAATGTGGTTTATGACAAGGACAATGAACAATTTGGTTTATGACAAGGACAATGAACAATTTGGTTTATGACACGAACACTGGACGATTGGTTATGGTAAGTGATTTAGATAACGGTACGTGTGTAATGTGATAAAAGCATGGTGGATACGTCGCTGGTATTTCGTATATATAAGTGCTTTTATCATATTACATTTGTGACATTATTTGCATCACTTGAACAAAAGTTTTAAAACGATGACATGCAACGATTTCAATCAAAGATATATACCATACAAGTTATTTCAAGACGCTTACAACTCGGATTTACAAAACAAATGTTTTGAGTCAAGGTTCATGGCTACTAAATTTCTACAAACTTTAATCCACTTGTTTAGTCGATTAATGTTATTGCAATATCAAAATACTTTTAAGACAAGGTTTTCAAATACGACTCTAGTAGTCAAATTAGATATTGCAATTTATACAAAGCCATGAATCTGACACACTCACAAAACCTATGTACTCGCCGGATTTTATGCTGACTCGTTTTTCACATATGTTTCAGGGAAAATGCTTGATGATACCGATGCATGCTCACGTAGGAATGAACATGGACCTTAGTGCCTTAAAATAATAAAGACAATTTGCTATGTATGTTTTGTTTGTCTGGTTTGTTTAAAATTCCAAGAACAATGTAATCAATGTTAATATTCAATAACAATATGTTAACGGGACTCATCGACGTTTCCACCATGGTTTGTTGTTTTTACGCGGTCGGGGTGTTACATTGTTTTTCTAACAACCCTCTTCTTTTGATGATAAGTACCAACGTCTTCTTTTTCCTTTTGTTGTGTAATCTTTTGCTCAACCAAAGCTCTGCTCTCATCTCTTACCCTTTCCTTTTTTCTCTCCTTTTCCCTTGCCAAAATGTTCTGAGTTTCATCAATTTTCTTGGTGCCATCTGGCCTTGGGATAACCATTGTTGGTCTTGAAAATGGATTTGTTTTGAGCTTTAGCACTTCCTTTTGATTGAATTTATCCCTCTTTTTGGAATCATCTGGGTTTAGCAGAATCACAGTGGGAGGAGTGCCAGTGGTTTAGAGTAGGTGAACTTTGATTGCTTTTATATCAGCACAAGTATCCATGTATCATGCATCAACCATATTTCTGAGCTCTTGTATGTGATGTTTATGCTGAAGATCAGCATAGTATTGTTGTTGTTGAAACAGAGGATACAGAACTTGTTGTAGCTCAACAGTTGGTAGAACAGTGGATTGACCTTTGGATTGTGCTAACATCTGCTTCACCAAATTTTTGATTTCATCCACATAATTTTCTACCTTTGTAACTTTCTCCGTCAAATCCATGTATTTTAGCTCATCACCTAAGATCCTAGGATCATCTGAACCCCTACCACTTGTGGTAGTTTTATCTGTGTTATCATGAGTAGAGGTTTCAAAACTTGCTTCAAACACAGGTGCCCCTTTGTCTTGGTACTAGGGACTTCCAACTACATTAGAGGATACCTTGGTAGCCTCACCAGTAGTTGCCTTCATCAGAGTCTTATAGATGTAATCACTGTCCAATTGAAAACTTGGGAGTTTTGAAATTGTAGTAGCTGCTCTTGTTGAACTATCACCAAAGGTTACTTATAACCCAAGGGATGTAGCCTCTTTAGTTGTTGATGGGTAGCAAAGATAAAGAATTAGACCCAGTGACATTCAAGAGTAAATTCTCAGTGATAAGTTGGTAAGAAGAACTGGTTAGTGTTGTTCTAAATCAATTGCATTCAACAAAGGTAATATGGTGGGTGGTAGTTTCTTTATTGGAGAAGGTTATGGAAAAGAAAGAGACATTGCCCTGGGAGAGGGGCTATGGAAGATAGAGCCAGGTGGATCTAGAGCTTCATAATTTGGTGTCCCTGTGTCTACAACCTTATCCTTTTGTGAGGATGAAGGAGGAGTTTGGTAAGCAGGTTGAGATCTTTCTAACATCTGCTGTGAAGAAGTAGCAGTAGTTTTCGGGTAACTTTTGTGTTGTCACAGGGTTATCTTCTGGATCTCATATTCCAGAAGTCCCTTTTTATTTCTTGGTTTGGTGGGTTTTTTTGGATTGTTTCTTGGTTTTCTTTTTGGTGATTTTTGGTGTGGGTTTCAAGACACTGGTTGTAGTGCCCTGATCACCAAGAGCAGTGGGCTCAGTAGCAGGAGGTTGAGATTGAACATTTTGTTCATTTAAAACAGGCTCAGCCTCCTCTACTTGTGTTTTTGATTTTGTTTGATTGTTGATGTGAGTAAAAGTTTCATGTGCAAGGCGGCCATGTGGTGTCACAGCCCCTTGTTTAACAGCATCACCAATCTTCTTTTGAAGATAAACACTTAGAAATCTTGTATACATTAGAAAAAGGTGCGCGATCCTTTTGAATGTTTTCAAAATTTGTCACCAAGTCATTGAACAATACTTGGGAAAAGTTAAAATAATATTTTGTTAAAATAGCATAACCCAAGTATTGCATGTTCAAAGTATCTCATTAAAAGCCGTTGACTTGGCAGACATGCAGGTTAACAAAGTGTGAAAGAAAAACTTCATTTCAGCAGGAAATTGAGGTTTACAGATAGTTTTACCTTTCAGTTGACCAACATACCCTCTTTCGATGAACTCGTGTTGCAAATCTGGATTGGGAAGGTAGTGGTATGAGTCAGGTCATTTAACCCAAAAGCCTCTGAAATTGAAGTAGGCGTAACTTCCAATAATGTTTTCCCCACCGTGGTGACAATAAGATAGGCCACCTTGTCTGTATAATGCACCTTTGCGTTTGCCTAGAACTTTCGAAAAGATGTACGATAGATGGGAGCAGTGATTTGCATGAGTTCTTTGTACTTTGACTCTTTCAATGCTTTGATCATTGAATGATATTGCGTATTTGAGTTCGTTTCTTCAAAAATTGCAACGTAGTTGTGTGGGGTTTTGAAGTTGAGGATCACCATGATTAATAATGATGAAGAACAGTTGTGAAAGTGAAGAAGATTTGAGAGAAAACCGCTTTTAGAATTTTGAATTCGATACGGCAGAGGTAAAAACTCTGTTTGTGATTAAACAGGGTTTTATTAAAGTGAAAAAGTGATGATGACATGGCAAAGATTTGACGGCTATCATCTGTCTACGTGTATCCTCTGATAGTGTATGGAAGACAGTTGTTATTGTAAACACTGTCGTGTGTCAACAGTGGATGGAAAGCAGTGTTTTAATTTACACTATTAGTGGATAAGGTCAACGCAGTGGTTTGACCAATTAGAAGATACACTTTGTCTAGTGGATAGATTTTAAAGCCTATCAGTGTTTTGAAAGAACAGTGGGTAGAACAGACTTTTGAGATTTATTGAAAAACTTCAATTTTGGCTATTTTTAAGGATGAATTTTTGATTTTCTGAAAACATTTTATTGCTATTTACACATGGAACACAAAAAGTTGTTTTCAATCCATGTTTAGCATTCCAATTCTAGAGATCAAACTTTCAAAAGTAGATGTATCTAAAGCTTTGTTTAGAACATCTGCTTAGTTGGTCTTTAGTATAGACATGTTGTAAAGAAATCAAACCTTTTTCATAACAATCTTTCACAAAGTGATGTCTGATGTCAATGTGCTTTGTTGTGGAGTGTGAGACAGGATTTTTAATGATGTTTTCAGCTGCTTGACTATTTATCTTGAGAGGAGTCTTTAAAGCAGTTACACCAAAATCCAACAATTGGTTCTGAAGCCACAAAAGTTAAGCAGTGCAGCTTGCAGCAGCAATGTATTCTTCCTCAGCAGTGGATGTGGAAACTGCAACTTGCTTTTTGCTTTGCAGGACACTAGGCAATCACCTAGAAATTGAACTCCTCCTGATGTGGACTTCCTTTTGGTGTGGCAACCAGCAAAATCACTATCTGAGTATCCTGAAAGCTCAATGTTTCCATTAGCAGGATACCAGATACCAAGTGTGAGAGCACCTTTTATGTATCTGAATATCCTCTTCACAGCAATTAAATTTGACTTTGTAGGTATTGACTGGGATCTAGCACAAACACATGTTGCAAACATGATGTCTGGCCTAGAAGCAGTTAGGTACAACAAAGACCCAAACATACTTCTATATAGAGTTTGATCAACCAAGTCATCTTTGTCCTCAACAGTAAGCTTTGAGGTTACCATGGGTGTGCTACAAGGTTTACAGTTATTCATATTTGACATACTTATTTTGATGAATGAAAGTGCCATTGTGCTTTTGTTTAACTTGAAGACCAAGAAAACATTGTAGCTCACCTATTGCACTCATTTCAAACTCAGCTACCATGAGTTGTCTAAACTCTTCACACATGGCAGTGCACGTGGATCCAAATATGATGTCATCCATATAAATTTAGACAAGCATCAAATCTTTTCCTCTCCATTTCAAAAATAAGGTTTTGTCAATTTTACCTCTTGAAAAACCAATTGATAAGAGAAAAGTGGAAAGAGTTTCATACCAGTCTCTGGGTGCTTGTTTTAGACCATACAGTGCTTTGTTTAACTTGTACACATGATCAGGATAGAATGCATCTTCAAATCCAGGAGGTTGACACACATACACTTCTTCCTTGATCTTTCCATACAAGAATGCACTTTTGATGTCCATTTGAAACACTTTGATGTTGTGGTTGGCAGCAAATGCTAAGAACAGTCTGATGGCTTTTAACCTTGCTACAGGAGCAAAGGTTTCATCATAGTCAATGCCTTCTTCCTGTCTGTAGCCTTGAACCACGAGCCTTGCCTTGTTCTTGATAACAATACCCCTTTCATCAGTTTTATTCTTGAAGACCCACTTTGTGCCAACAGGACATACATCCTTAGGCAGTGGTACAAGTTCCCAAACTTGTTGTCTCTTTAACTGAAGGAGCTCCTCTTGCATAGCTTCTACCCAACTATTTTCTTTCAGTGCCTCTTGGTACTTGACAGGTTGTGTGAGTGATAGAAAACCAGCAAAGAGGCAAATGTTTTGGGATTAGCTTCTTCTGAGCACTCCCTCATTTATGTTGCCAATAACTTGATCCAATGGATGGCTTTTGAGAAAAATCAATTCACCTTGATATGGGACAGTTGCATTCTGAGGTGAAGGCTGCAAATGTGTATCATCTGACCTAACCTCTGCTGGTGAATTTGAAGGTCCAGCCTCTGATCGGAATGGTGGTGGAGGTATGGATGTGTGATTGTGTTGATTTTTGTCCATATTGTGTGGACTTTTATCAACAGTGGTTTGGTTTTGAGAACTGGCAGATGTTTATGGATCAACAACTGTTGAACCAGTAGAGCTTTCACCATTGTTACTAAAATCTGCTCCTCTGGTAGCATGACTGACTTTGAAGTTTGGAAGAACACAGCATATCCTTGATCTTGAACCGTTGATTTTGATGTACCTGCATGGTTAGTCTTGACACACACATCTTCAAATGTAAATTTTTCTAAATCAAACAACTCAGCAGGGTTTGCTGGGATTTTCAATGAAGGAAGTTCATTGAACTTCACATTCAAAGTTTCTTCAACACACTTTGTCCTAGAGTTAAAAACTCTGTAGGCTTTGGTAGTGGTTGAGTATCCCAGAAAATAACCATAATCAACTTTGACTGCAAACTTTGAAATTGAATCTTTTAAGTTTAAAATGAAGCATGGACAACCAAAAACTTTGAAATATGAGATCAGAGGTTTGATTTTGTAAAGAATTTCATAGGCAGTCTTTTGATGCCTAGGTTAATCAAAACTCTGTTTTGAACATAACAAGCAGTGTTTACAGCCTCTGCCCAAAAAGACAAGGGTAAATCTGAGTCTGCAAGCATAGTTCTTGCTGATTCAATTAAAGTTTTATTTTTCCTTTCAACCACCCCATTTTGTTCTGGAGTCCTTGGGATGCTATATTGCCTAACAATCCCTTTTGACTCACAAAAAGCATCCAACTCCTTGTTCCTAAACTCTGTCCCATTGTCACTTCAAAAATTTTTACTGGTAGCTCAAATTGCTTTTCAACTTGTTTTACAAAATTTTGCAAAATGCCAGCAGTTTCATCTTTAGAATGCATGAAGAAAGTCCATGTAAACCTTGAAAAATCATCAACAATGACCAAACAATATCTTCTCTTTGTGAGACTCATGATTTTTACAGGGCCAAACAAATCCATGTGCAGCAGTTGCAAGCACTGGGTTGTTTTGGACTCTTCAATGGACTTGTAGGAGGAGCTTTTATGTTGTTTACCTTTTAAACAGGAAACACAATGCTCTTCACAAGTAAATTGTTTTTGAGGCAAACCTCTGACAAGACTTTGTTTTGAGAGATTGGAGATAGCTTTGAGATTTGTGTGCCCAAGTCTTCTATGCCATAGCTCTGTCTCTTTGTTTGAGGCAACTGAGAACAGGCATGCATTAGACATTGGGTTATCTTTCAACATATCAACCACATACACATTGCCACTCCTATGAGCAACAAGTTGTGCTTTACTCTCAGCAATGATTTGATCAATCTTTTTAACAACTTCTGGTCCTATAATCTGACATGTTTTCTTTGTAAAGAATGATCCATATCTTTGTCACTCATTTGTGAAACACTCATAATATTGAATTTTAGATTGTCAATGAGATTTACATTTTCAAATTTGAGTTTCCCAGCTTGAACACACCTAGACCCCAACACCTTCCCTTTTGAATTATTACCAAAGGATATATCACCCCTCCATGAGCCATGAAATCTTTGAGCAGGGCTTTACATCCTGTCATGTTCCTAGAGCAACCACTATCTACATACTATAAACTATCAAGCCAAGTAGAAGCTCCCTGCACACAAGTAAATAATTAGTTCAGGTGGGTTTCCAAAGCCAAAATGGCTTTGGATGGGGTTACAAATGGCCCAATCTCAAATTCTGGAGGATGGTTAGTGGTTTGAGTTTGTCTTTGTAACCACTGTTGTGAACCATTTCCTGTCAGATGTTGGTAACCATAAGGATGCCTATTGACTCTTGGCTTTGAGGGTTTTTTGTAACCCTCATAACTAAGAGGAACCTTTTGATAAACAGGTTGGCTATATCCTCTTGGAAACCTGTTGGCAGGTGGTGCATCTGTCACTTGTACCTCTCTGGGAACAAAGGTTTTGGTCAGTGCTTTAGTAACATATGTTTCAATTGGTTCAAAAGTCTGCTTAGATTCATTTCTAGCAGTACTTGAACTTTGACTTTCAAGAGCTTTTGTTTTGATCTCTTTTACCTTTTCATCATAGGTTTTAAGATAAACACACTCTTGAGTTTTGTGATTTGTTTTCTCACAGATGATACATTTTGAGGAATTTGCGATTACACAAGTTTTGTTTATGTCATAAGCTCTCAAAAGAAAACAGTTTTCAGATACATGATTTATTTTCTCATAAAATTACAAAACAAGTTTTTGACCTTTTCCTTCTTCCTTTTATCGGAATTCTTTTCAACAGATGTTGTAACATCTGCTGGAAGATCCTTAATAGGAATGATTCTTGCCTTTGGTGCTTTGACTCCATCAATGGTTGTGAAGTCCATTGGCTTGAAATTTTCTAAAATGTCACACTCATCTGACCATGTGGGCTTGAATTGATATTTTTCAACCTCCTCAAAAGTTGAGGACCCCTCATGTTTTTCCAAAATGATTTTGTTACCATTCTTATCTGTGACTTTTATTCCTCACCAGCCAAGTTTTTGGGAACAACTTCAACCAACCCAGGTTCAATTTTAGCATCATTTTCAGAAATTTGATCATTGTTTTTAAAACCAATACCAAATTTTATGTTGCTCTTGATATGTTTTTCTAACATAATCTCATAACCTTTACAAGACTCTACCCATTTTTCACATGTGATTTGGGTAGTTTCTAACGCCTTTTTGCAAACTTGGTATTTTTGTACCATAGTTTGGAGTTGGTCTTTGATTATGCTTGCCTCATGCTTTAGGCTGCTGATTTCAGAATCTTTGTTAACCAACTTTGTTTTCAACTCTTTTATGAGTTTTTCAAATTTTAGTTCATTTTCTAAAATTTTGTTTCTAAGGTTTTCATTTACCTTTTTTATGTTTCCAAAAGCTATGATGCATTTTTCAGAACATAGATCTTTGAGGATCTGGGAGGTCACCTCAGAAGCAGCCATGAGAGCACAATCATAATCATCTTCACACAGGTCTTTATCCCTGGATTAGATAGAGAGTTCTTATCTTCATCAACAGTATCTTTTGAAACCACTTCTTTATCACAACTTTGAAACTCATCAGACTTAGACACTTGTTCCACAGATTCATCACCTTCAACAATTGTCTCTAAAGCCATTAAACAAATATTTTCATTTTCAAAATCATTTTTGGCCATAAGAAAAGTTTTCATCAGTTAATTCCTCAGACAAACTACTCCAATCAACAAAGCCTTGAGTGAAAAAGCTTTGCTGGTTAACCTCTGCCGGAGCAGTGGTTTGAGTAGTTTGAGTGACATGAGGTGCTTGTTGCACATGCACTTGAGGAGGTGGTGCTTGGACATACTGAATTTGTGGAACAGTGGCTTAAACATAGTGCACTGGAACAGTGTGCAAAGTGAGCAATGTTTTGAACTTGATGAACAGGGGTATATTGGGAATACTGGGCAGTGCTTTGTGTGTGCTAAGGTCTAGGGCTAGGATGTGTTACAATTGGTCCAAAATTTTGAGATCTGCATTCTCTGGCAAAGTGTCCTAACCTGTTGCACTTCTAGCACTTGATTTTAGACTTGTCTAACCCAACCTTCAACCCCCCATGCAACCTAGGGAATTTCTACCTATTCTCTTGTAAAATTTACTAGCTCTAACACTTAATAGAGCCAGTTGGTGCAAAATGTCCATTTCTTCCAAATCAGATGGTTCAAAGTGTTGCAAATCATTTAACTCAAATGAGAGATTGTCAGAGGTTTGGCTTTCCCCATTTGCAGTAAATGCATAGTTGGGTGAGTAAGAATCAGAGTTAAAGTTTCCTCTAGAGGTTATATCAATAAAATGATTAAAACCATGATCCTTTCCACTGCCTGAACCCTCTTCTTGGCCAAATAAAGCTGTGTTACGCAAGTGTGATCATCAGTTATTTTACCAGACTCTTGACGCTTCTTTTTATGGTTTAACTCTCTCGCATAAGTGAGGAGTATGCCATGAAGTTGTGTGAGTGACATCTATTTAAAACCAACAGAAGTTCATGTAACGTAAGCTACAGTGTCCCATTTTTCTGGTAATGATCGAAGGAAACGATTAGTGATAGTCGAATTTGAGAATACAACGTTCACCAGTTTGAGTTCACTGATTAGACAGCTAAAACGTTTGAACTGATGTGTTAACGAATCACCTTTGACGTGACAAAAGCTTTCATACCGTTGATTTAGAATTTCTCTATTGTTTTCAATGACATCTTCAGTACCACCGAATTGCTCTTTTAGTGTGTCCCACAACTCCTTTGCACTATTGCAGTGGAGCAGTCTAGCATAGATTTCATTTGGTAAAGCAGAAGCAACAATGCTAAATGCCTTAGCATCCAATTCTATTTTTTGGTAATCCTGCTCGGAGTAGTTATCAGGACTTTTTGGCACTTGAGTATTGGGATCCTCTGTACTTGGAACCATTGGAATGTGAGGTCCAAATACAACAGATCGCCAACAACTGGTGTTCTGTTGAGCTAAAATATGTCCCATCCTACGCTGCCAGATGAAATATTCATTTCTCTTCAGCTAGGTGGTTTAAACATCGATCCAATGTTGGAATTAGGTGTGTTTTGAGACATTTCTGATGATTTTCAACAGATTTTTGTTTTAAAAGCTTTTAAATGCAATAAAACTATGTTTTCCACAAACTATCAAACGAATTAGTAGGAAGAGCTGATCTTTCAAATCCAGTTGATAGTGAAATCAAATTTTGATCGACCAAGCTTTGATACCAATTGTTAGGATCTAGGTTTGAATTAGTTGTGATTTTGTTTCAAAAATGGAAAGTGAACGTAGAAATCAAAGTAAAATGCAACGGAAACTTTTATCACAACTAATGGTCGTTTGTTTTGCACATCATGCTTTCAAACTTATAGTTTGTGCATGTGAATCACAAACTCTCCCTTAGCCCAATAAGAACGATGATAGTACAGAAATGCAGAGAAGATGATAGGCGAATGATCTTTTAGATAGATGATTAAAACAGTACAACTGATGAACTATTTATACTACACTTCTAACCTCTGAGCATCTTTGATGACGTCAGGGTTGATACTGACATGTAACAAATAAAACTAACTCAAAGGCCTGCTCTACCTAAACTTTGATGAGTGCCAAGCACTGTTACATTGAATATAAAACTAATAAAGCTAAACACTGATCTCTATCCACTTCTTGAGTCTTGACAGACCTTTAATCTTGTCGTTTAGTAAGAGCATATGATAGAAGGCAGAGCTTAGGCAAGGCAGATATTATTGAACAGAGTTTGTAAACTCTGTTACCAGGACCAAACATCTGATGTGATTTTGGCTTTATATCATATGTTCCTTTTTGCAGGGTTCAATCCCAACACTTAGGATCCGACCAAACATATAATTGTGACCATAGTTGTATAGGGAATAACCCTCTGAGGTTATACCTTATGGTCACATCATTTGGTTAATGTTATGATAAGACGCTTGTTATGTCCTTAATAATGACCAAAACTCCCTTTTTGCGCATAAATCCATTTTAAGCATACGTAACCAACTTTTTGACATATAAACTGATGTTGCAACTTTATTAAACTTATTTTGGCATATAAGACTTATATCAGTTTTGTCACACTCCTACCGGGTAAAACAACAAACCGTGGCGGAAACGTCGGGGAGTGTCATAACTAAACTATTGTTTCAACAACCATGGCATAATATGTAGAGTTATACTGAAATAAATTTTTTTTACATTATCATTGATCAAACGGAAAAAACAACAAAAGTTAAACTATTCCACATGATTTTATTGTCACTAAGGCCCAAGTCCGCCCTAAGTGTAAGCAAGATCAACCTCAAACATTCGCTCCTGAAACATATGTGAAAATAAATACGTCAGCATAAAAATGCCTGTGAGTAGCATAGGTTTTGCGTTAAAGATTCATGGCCTAGAGTGATTAAAGGAATACTTAGTTTAAAAGTGGCCATGACTACTTACAAAATGTTTTCATTTAAAAAAATCATAAGATAAATCCAATGATATAAAGAAATAATGCATGGTTAAATCATTAACCAAAACATATGTCACGTCTCGTGTAAAATGTCGTGTCATAGATAAAAATGTCTTGTCTTGTACTTTGTTTGAAATGATTTAGATAACGCCACGATATGCAATATGATAAAAGCACTTATATATAGGAAGTACCAGCGGCGTATCCACCATGCTTTTATCATATTACACCCGTCTCGTTATTTAAATCACTTACCATAAACCAACCATCAAAAGTCTTGTTTAAACAAAAGAAATGTCTAGTATAAACCAATGTCATGTAAACCGATGTCATGTAAACAAATGTCATGTATGAACAAAGTCTTGTGTAAACCAAATGTCAAGTGTAAACCAATGTCTTGAATAGTCGAAATGTTTTGTATAAAACAATGTCTTTGAATAATCAAACGTTATGTTTTATAAGTCATGCTTTTATTGTCTAAAACATATAACTAGATTGTTGGCAAACACATTCAAACTTTGTTGACAGTCAAATAGACCCTTATAAAGTCAAAGGTCTATTCGTTTCATCGGATTCTGTCGTTCCCTAAAGTCGCTTCCAAACAAACCCGGGAAGTGGGAACGGGATTGTCAATCCTATGGTACCATTACATACTACCGGTCGGCGTGGTCAATGTTAATGAATGTATTAAGTCAATCTCCAATGCACCAATAAGTCATGAACAATGTAAGCAAAAAGTCCTTAAAAACCATGTACTAGTATGCTCAGTCAACAAACATAGCAAGAAATGTCTTTGAAAACCAATGTGCTAGTTATGCTCAGTCAACATACATAACAAGAAATGTCATTGAAAACCATGTACTAGTATGCTCAGTCACCATATATAGCAAGATGCAATGTAAATCAATGTGCTCATATGCTAAGTTAACATATGCCGCAAAAGTATCTTTGAAATCAATGTGCTAGCATGCTCAGTCAACATACATAGCAAAATGCAATGTAAATCAATGTGCTCATATACTAAGTCAACATATGCCGCAAAAGTATCTTTGAAATCAATGTGCTAGCATGCTCAGTCAACATACATAGGAAAACATAATTAAAATCATGTACTATATGTGTACTATGTAATAAAAGCATGTATAATGTCATGAAAACACGAAAGTAGTCATAGGCACAATATGTTTCACCCCAAAACATTTATAAAACATAAAAAAGGGGACTATGTACTCACATAGTCACCACAAAACATGTAAAAAGAGGGGTCTATGTACTCACTTGGGATTGCAAGAAAGTCCTTGTTCAAGAAGATAAACCAAAGCTCAAGAGTCCGAGAATTTAAGTATGTCCTAATATCGGATAACTATGTTAATATCGAGACTCTAATCGGAGGATTTGGATAGAATGAAGCCTTATAAACCAAATGAGTGTTGGAACTCATATGAAATGGTTTAATAAAGTTAACATTCTGATTTGGAAAGGATCCTAAGTGCTTTTGACCCATAATGAGTCGTTAAGGTAGTTTACGCTACTTTAACGGATCATTTGCGTAAATACATTTTCGGATGGTTAGATATGCCCTATGATAAGTATTATATGCCAAAACAAGTTTAATCTTGTTGTTACACCAGTCTATATGGCAAAACATTGGTTATATAAGCTTGAAATCGATTTATGCGCAAAAAGAGCATTTTGGTCATTTATAAAAGCATAATAAGAGACTTACATAACACTAACCAAACGACGTGACCATAAGGTATAACCTCAGAGGGTTATTCCCTATACAAGTATGGTCATAAATATGTGTTTGGTCGGATCCTAAGATCGACCAAATGGGTCAGACTCGAAAGTCAAAGCGGTGGTCAAGACCGCTCGACTTACGACTCTACTAAAGCACTAAACTAAAAGTGACGAGTTAGACATGTTAAACATGTCTAACTAAGTTTAAAAAAACTGATTTGGTATCAAAACAAAGTGTTTTGATACCCGAAAATAGTTCCGTCATATAATGCGCACTTTGCGCACTATTGACCGAAACTTTGACTCGTCACTACAACTAGTAAACGTGGTAATCCGTAGGCATGATCACTTGGATCATAGCCATCGTGATTACGATCACGTTGCAAAGTCCAATTGGACTTTGACTTGAATGGTCAAAGCTGAAAGTTGTTTGACTTTTAGCTTGAAATAGCTAAAAGAAATAACAAGACTAGGATAGAGCACTTACTTGTGTTGAAGAAGACCCAAGAGCTCCAAGAGTGAACCAGAAAACTTAGGTAGGAGGCCTCCAACAATGTGGTAACCTCCACTTAGAGTGTTTGAGATAAGGAGATATGAGTGAGCAAGTTGGAGTGAATGATCAAGGGCCTATTTATAGTTGAATTGAAGCTACAAGGTCATTACAAGTGTCCAAGAGTCATCAAGGGGTTTGAGTAGTGTCATAACACTTGCCAAATGCAGAAGAAAGGGTGGCAATTTCGTATGCTTGGTCATCAAGAGAGTTAACCGGCTGTTGCCAACAAACTGCTATGCTGGGCACCCCATGCGAACCGTATGGGGTTTTGGATGCGGTCAGCATGGCCCTCAGCTAGCAGCAAGTTTCACAAATTGGCAGAACAGGCCCCTGCACTCGTTTCGTCGCGTTTTGGCACTTCTAACACCCGTTAACCTCATTTTCAAGCTTCATAAGGATGATAAAGCATAGGGAACTTGAAATATGTTCAAAAATGTTCTGGGTGTCGGTTCGTATAGTCGTACGGTTGCGGTGTTTGGTTAATTACGACGAAAATCATAACGAACGCGCAAATGACCGTAAATGCGAAACAATGATATTTTTGCATTCCAATCATTAAAATACAAGATTTTAATGATTATAAAATTTTTTGGATGTGCGTACATATTCCGGATTAAGAAATACGCGTAACGGCATAGTTTCGCAGAATTTGCAAAATAGCCCCTGAAGTTGAAAAAGCATGTTTTTGCCATACCGAACCCTTCAAAACTTATTTCTAAGTTATGTAAAGGTTATTTAAGGTATGTTAAGCTTGTGACCTTGTTCTGGAGTGTGCGTCGCTACGAGAATCGGCAGACTTTCGTAATTTGTCGTAAATAGTCCCTGTGATCGAATAAGCTTGTTTTTGACACACCAAACCCTTCAAAACTTATTTCTAAGTTATGTATAGGTATTTAGGGTATGTTTAGCTTATGTAACTATCCCGGAATATACGTTGCATTAACAGATTACGTTTGCGATTCCACTTCCAGAAAAGGTTTGAAAGATTAAAATCGAACAAATATTGAAAATGCACAAAAGTCATAAGGAAATACACAAATTTGTAAACAACACAAAGTTTCATTAATCATCAAACGTTTGGAAATCGTTACATGATTGAATTACACAGATGTCACAGTCTACCCTACTTTAGGAAATTTCGTCCCGAAATTTAATTAGAGGAAACTTTTGAGAAAAGATGTGGATACTTCGCCTTCATTTGATCCTCTCGTTCCCAAGTAAATTCTAGGCCACGTTTGGATTCCCAGCGAACTTTAACAATCGGTATCCGTCTGCGTTTGAGCTTCTTGACTTCACGGTCCAGTATTTCCACAGGTTTCTCGACAAAATGCATCGTGTTATCAACACGGATTTCATCAAGAGGAATGTGGAGGTTTTCATCAGCTAAACACTTTTCAGATTGAACACGTGGAAAGTTGGATGAACATTTCCAACTTCAGGAGGTAGCTCAAGTTTGTAGGAAACTTTTTCGATTCTCTCATTGATCTTGAATGGTCCAACATATCGTTGCTCAAGTTTCCTTTCTTTCTGAATCTAATCACGCCTTTCCAAGGGGATACCTTAAGGATTACGTGATCACCGACTTGGAATTCCAAGGGCTTGCGTCGTTTGTCCGCATAACTCTTTTGACGGCTTCTAGCTGTCAAAAGGTTTTCGTGAATCTTCTTGATTTTTTCCGTTGTATCATGAATGAGTTCAGGTCCAGTGAATTGAGATTCACCAATCTCATTCCAACAGATAGGTGAACGACATTTTCGACCATAAAGAGCTTTGAAAGGTGCCATGTCAATGCTGGAGTGATACCTGTTGTTGTAGGAGAATTCGATCAATGGTAGATGCGAATCCCAACTACCACCAAAGTCGATCACACAGGCTCTACGCATATCCTCCAGTGTTTGGATTGTCCTTTCAGACTATCCATCCGTTTGAGGATGATAAGCAGTGCTCAAGTTAAGTCTGGTTCCCGTGCAGATTGCATGGTTCTCCAAACATGAGATGTGAATCGAGCATCACGATCAGATATGATATCCAAAGGGACACCATGACGAGATACTATTTCATCCACATAGATCTTAGCAAATTTGTCAGCAGAGTAGTCCTCACGAATGGCTATAAAATGTGCTGACTTTGTTAGACGATCAATGACTACCCAAATGGCATCGTGACCTCTAGAAGTGCGCGGCAATTTGGTAATGAGATCCATAGCAATGTTTTCCCATTTCCAAACCGGAATCTCTGGTTGTTCAAGCAAACCAGAAGGGCATTGATGTTCTGCCTTTACCTTTAGACAAGTAAGGCATTTGGAGACGTACAAAGTTATGTCTTTCTTCATACCCGACCACCAATACTGGGCACGAAGATCCTTGTACATTTTGTCTGCACCTGGATGAATTGAATAACGATACTTATGAGCTTCATCCATTATCAAGGTGCGGAGATTGTCTAAACTTGGAACCCATAAATGGTTCAGATAAAGATAACCCATTGTCTTTTGTTTCAAGTTGAAGCTCGAGATGATGTGGTAATACATTACCCATTCTGTCTTGTGCAACACAAGTACGTTGAGCTTCGAGAATACGTGTCTGGATATCAGATCGAACTTGAACACAATGCAGCTTGACACGTTCCTTATGGCTTAATGCATCGGCTACGACATTCGCCTTACCAGGATGGTAGCGAATTTTGCAGTCATAGTCGTTCAGAAGTTCGACCCAACGTCGTTGTCTCATGTTCAGTTCTTTCTGATTGAAGATGTGTTGAAGACTTTTGTGATCCGTGAAAACCTCACATTTTGTATCGTATAGGTAGTGTCTCCACATTTTAAGGGCGAAAACAACAACACCCAACTCAAGATCATGAGTGGTGTAATTCTTTTCATGAATCTTCAACTGTCTAGATGCATAGGTTATAACTTTGTTTCTTTGCATGACAACACAGCCAGGCCCTATGTTTGATGCATCACAATATACAATAGAGTCGTCGTTGCCTTCAGGTAGAGATAGAATAGGAGCATTACAAAGTTTCTGTTTCAAAGTCTGAAAAGCTTCTTCTTGTTTGGGTCCCCACTCAAAAGGTTTATTCTTTTGAGTTAGAGTAGTAAGAGGAACTGCAATCTTTGAGAAGTTGGCAATAAAGCGGCGGTAATAACCTGCAAAACCCAAAAATGAACGAACTTCGGTAGGAGTTGTAGGTGTATCCCATTCCTTAATCGCACTGATTTTAGCGGGATCTACATGTATACCTTGTTTGTTGACAATATGTCCCAAAAATTGAACTTTCTTTAGCCAAAATTCATACTTGGAGAATTTGGCATATAGTTGTTCTTTCTTTAGGAGTTCGAATGTTAAACGAAGATGTTGCTCATGATCGGATAGAGACTTGGAATAATCAAAATGTCATCACTGAATATAATGATTAACTTGTCCAAATAAGGCTTACAAACCCTATTCATCAAGTCCATGAAAACAGCAGGAGCATTTGTCAGACCAAAAGGCATAACTGTGAACTCATAATGACCGTAAAGTGTTCGAAAAGCTGTCTTGGGAATATCTTCCTCAAATACACGAAGCTGATGATACCCAGAACGTAGATCAATCTTTGAGAAGCAAGTAGCACCCTGTAGTTGATCAAAGAGATCATCAATGCGAGGTAGGGGATATCGATTCTGGATTGTGAGTTTGTTGAGTTCACGGTAATCGCTACACATACGGAAAGATCCATCTTTCTTTTTCACAAATAGGACTGGAGCATCCCAAGGTGAAAAGCTCGGTCGAATAAACCCTTTGTCAGATAACTCCTGAAGTTGTTTTGACAATTCTTGCATTTCAGACGGTGCAAGACGGTATGGAGACTTAGTAATAGGATTGGCACCATGTACAAGATCTATACGAAACTCAACTTGGCGTGCTGGGGGTAAACCAGGTAGTTCCTCAGGATAATCCCGTACAACGGGGATTTCCTGAATTGTTTTGCCTTTGCCTTTCTCCTCTACGATATGTGCCAAGAAAGCCACATAATTCTTTCATAGGTATTTTTGGGCTTGAGTACAAGTCATGAGTTTGAGGCTACTACCCAGTTTTTCTCCATGAACCTCCAAAATTTCACCAGACGAAAGGGGTATACGAACAGTCTTATCAAAATAGATCATCTCAGCAAGATGTTTAGTTAACCAATCCATTCCCACTATAATGTCAAAGCTCCCGAGTTGCATAGGTGTGAGATCAATAGGAAAAAGATGGTTATCGAGGTTCAATTGGCAGCTAGGAATGACAGAATCAAGTACAATGGGTTTACCACTGGTTATTTCGACTGTCAAGGGCTTTCCTAGTTTGGTTCTTGGTTTTGAAAGTAAAGGCTCAAATATTAATGATACAAAACTTCTATCGACCCCTGAATCAAAAAGTATAGAAGCAGGATGGTTGTTAACAAAGAACGTACCGTTCACCACCTCGTTGTCTGCACGTGCCTAGTTGGCATTAATATTAAACGCTCGTCCACGAGCCTGGTTCGCATTTGCCAACCTCGGGAAATTGTTTCCGTAGTGGGTGAGATCCCCACAGTTGTAGCAAGAACCGGGTGGATAATGAGGTCGTGCAGGATTGGCTGGCTGCTGAACAGGATTTTGTACAGCTTGGTTCTGAGCAGAAGGATAGCGACAAGTGTTGCGTCCATAGTTTGTACAGATATGACACGGTAAATGAGGTTGGTGATGACCCAAGTGCAACACAGAGGTGCAGTGTCGACATACTGTTTCTTGACGGGAGGCTGAGCAGGCTGGTTAGGTGCGGCTTGATTAGACTGTGTAGTGACAGCAAAATTCTTAGAAGTCCTACATTTCCTCGACTTCTTTGAACCTTCAACTTTCTTACCCTTTTGCTTCTCAGACTTGTCAGACGGTTTCTTGTCACCCTTACGATGGAGCTTACCATTTTTGATCTGCGATTCAGTCAGAGTTGCAGATAGCTCATGTAGGACCGATCCTGATAGCATAGGAACCTAGATTTGATATCTAATTTCCATAATAGCGGAAATATTATGACACGATTTCCAATTAACAAGAATTAGTCAATTAAACGTCAATTTTATTGATATAACGTCGAGTCTCCAATTTAACAGAGCTTCGCCTCAAAGTGCACAAAGTCACAAATGAACCAGACAAGCTAGCTATTTATAGGGAGACAAGTTCGCTGGTGTGGAGGTAAGTTCGGGCGAACTTGACTATGTCAAGTTCGGCTGAACTTGACATCACATGCATATAACAAGCGAACTTGACCCCTTTGTCTTCAATATAAGACTAAGACATAGACATTCTGCACCAACAGACTCCCCCTTGGATATCGTCTTCGTCTTTTATCATTCTTCAAAACTTTGTCTTCAATAAAACTTTAACGCGTACGACCAAAGAAGTTCTTGAACGGCTTCTTTCGTCTTTCTTGCTTCGAATCTGGCGTTTGATTAGTAGGTGGCACTTTAATTATAAATTGAAACCTTCTGAGCCTTGCCGCCCTACCTCTTTGATGTATCTCTTCGAGACGCTTTTCTTCCTTCAAAATTCTACACGTTCAAGATCCCTCCAACTCGATTCCCACATCCTTCCAGATTTCACTTCATGTGCATAGCATACGTTTACAACCCTCTGATATGCTTCGAATCTGGCGTTTGATTAGTAGGTGGCACTTTAATCATAAATTGAAACCTTCTGAGCCTTGCCGCCCTACCTCTTTGATGTATCTCTTCGAGACGCTTTTCTTCCTTCAAAAATTCTACACGTTCAAGATCCCTCCAACTCGATTCCCACATCCTTCCAGATTTCACTTCATGTGCATAGCATACGTTTACAACCCTCTGATATTGCATAGCTTGTTCTTTTTCACGTTCTTCGAACACTATCTTGCTGTAGAACAAACACTTGATATCTTCTCTCGAGCAATTTACTAACCACATCGGGTCTAGGTATCTGATCGTTCTCCAAAGCCCTCTCATACCTTGCACACTAAACATTTCAACCTTCTCCTTCGTAATATCCAGATGATCCTCAAATCGAAGTACAATCACTGCTTCACAAGTATTTGGATCAAGCTGCCACCATTTGAACAATGGATAAAAGTCTTGTTCGATCGGCATCAAAGGCATGTTTCTCATAGCTCTCGGGCGTTTCATGATCAGTGTAATATCTTTCTCCCTAGTCTTCTTGTTTGTCTTGATACGTCGTCCAGGATGAAAGGCTTCCAGTGTTCAAAACCCTTTGTTGCTTCATACTTGATCATTTTCCACAGTAATTGATCAATAAACTTCATGTGGTACGTTACGTTCCTTGTCTGAACAAGCTACTCAACATCCCAGAAAGGTAGTGTTTTGAAATCTGCCAGATACTTGAAGTATTGAACTCCATATTCCCATTTGATGGCATACACATTCAGCTCCTTAAACCACCCCCAGCTTAAGATATCACCTAATGACACATCTTTATCTCTGGTAAATAATGCTAGCGGTCGCCAAAACTTTCTTTCACGAGGCATCTCTTTAAACCAGGATTTCTTAGCTTGAGCGATCTCTTCTTTTGTCATCGGCTTTGGAACTTTACCCTCACGTATTGATTCTTCAATCTTTTCTTTAAGCATATCCTCGTTCAACTGCTTATACATCTCCTCAAATGTAGGAAAACTATTTGTGTTTTGACCAACATATTCACATCTTCGTCTTTCTCTTCATCAGAAGACCAATCTTCCACTACCACCCTGTTATATTCATCAGCCTCATATCTTCGTCGATAATGATACTCGTTAGGCTTAAATGCGTTCACGTTCAACACTTGCTCTTCGAAATCAAAATCTAATGATTCAGCATCAACTTCAATCAACTTAGCAAAATCTTCTTTGGTATAATTGTGAACATATTCTCCCTCTTCAACGTTATGTTCAAGCATGAGTATCAATGGCTTTGTTGGGACTGCAACAACCAGATTTGCAATAGTAATAGTGTCAGACATAACATTCACTTGGCCCTATTTGCCCTGACTCCCCCTCATTCTGTTCATCCGTAACACTCGCTTCATCATTAAGAAGACTAGAAAAATCAAAACTTTCATTCACTATAGCATCAACCACCTTTATCCCTGTTCCACTCAGATCATCATCATCATCATTACCTCCATCGTGGTCAGAATCATCTTTCGGATCATCAGTTGGTGGTTCATCATCTTTTTCTTCATCCTCTGCTTCATCATCGTCCTTTTCTTCAGTAGTAGTTATAATATCAAGAGGCTTGACAGATTCATCAATCTTAGAAATTTCAGACTCCGAAGCTTTCGCAGACTCAATCTCTTTAATAGGTTTAGTGATCTCCGGCATACTTTCGATCACATTCTTTCCCTTACCCAGTTCAGCTAACTCTCTTTCCGCTTTCTCTTTTGCTTCTTGAATATCTAAACGAGCATATTCTTCTTTGAAATTAATCCCCAGACTGTTAGATAATACCTTCTGTAGTCTGTCGAATCTCTTATCATTCATATCCTTTCCAGATCGAAGCTCTGCAATTTCTCTATTTAATCTTTTGTTTGCTTCCTGCAGACTTTCCACTAAAGCTTTCAAATAGCCTCTGTCGCCTTCAAGAAATTTTACTTTATCTGACAAGATCTCCTTTTGAACTTCACCCTGCTTTATCTGCTTCTCTAGCTCAACCTTTTCATTCACATTCTTCGCAACTCTATCTTCCAATATCCTGACTCATTGAAATTAATATAAGTCGCGAGAACTTGCATGTTTCCATGCAAGTTCGGCCGAACTTGACTCCCTAGCTCCCACTTTTTGCCTCACCTATAAATACTCAGCTCCATTCTCTCATTTGAACTTGCTGTAAGTTCGCCCAGAGCTCCCGAAACCCAAAACCCTCTGTTTCTAAGTAAGAATCAACCCGATTTTAACTGCAACGATGTTCAACAACGGTTTACAACGATTTTGCACAAGGCATTGCCTTGGTTTTCATCAAAACTCTTCTGTTTACGAAAATCTTCATCTTCTTCCATAAAACTTCTATTTTCACTCAGATCTATACTAGATCTGAGCAAAACCTTTTTAAGTATTGATTTTTACACCAATTTTCGTTCACTTTTAAGTGGAACGAGGCGTTGTCAAGCAAGAATCTCAGATGCGGAAGCACAAGGACGAAATCGACACTTTACACAAGCTGGACTAACCCGTACAAACCCTCCGGTTCGCCCGGATTAGCCCGGATTAGCCCGAGTTTCTGTAAAATGGCTAAGTTCGCTCCAAAAAGACCTCTCCAGCCTAAGTTGTACTCAGTGGCTTAAGGTTGGAGGGATGGGCACTCGATTTCCTCAGCAAACGACGCGAAAACGCAAGATTTTGGACCCGAGAACATCAAGTTCGCTCAAGAATCACCAGCATTCAGGTCAAGTTCGACCGAACTTGTACCCATCTGGGTCAAGTTCGACCGAACTTGGCTCTTTCTCACCAAATCCCACACAAGTTGGCCCGAACTTGTCTTTCCAGTAAGCTTTTCCCACAAGTTCGCCCGAACTTGTCATGCTTCCTAAGAAACCTACCAAGTTCGACCGAACTTGACACCAGAATCACCAAAATTTAACAAGTACGCTCGAACTTGTATGTTTACATTCAAGTTCGCCCGAACTTGTCTACTGCTCAACCTAAACTTAACCGTTTCAGCAAATCGGAAGACTGATGCACTTCTGTTCGTTTACAGGCTGATCCGGCACTCTCCGCAACTCTTCTTAGACCCCTTATCTCACCTAAAACGCACCCACAGTAAGTATACTTGAATCCTTTTACGCTTAAACGCACATTTTGGGTGTAACATACGTCTCTCTATCAAAATACACAACACAACTCAACTGTTTATCAAAACGCGAATATCCGTTACACGTGACTACACATGATTGCTTGACATACGTGCTAGGTATATCCTGTTGATTTCTCCTTAGCTAGTATGTTACTATAGTGTGGCTAACACCCGAACGGGTCTAGCTAGGATGGACGCGCCAGCCTTCTCACGAAATTGAATGTGTGATATTATCTTGAATGCAATATGCCGCATGAATCATGTTTATGTATGCGATATTGCGCGAACGCTTTAAACTACTATGCTATTACACGAAACCTGTATGCTTACCTTTACATTTCATGTATTGACCTTATTTTGACGTATGTTGCAGGTTAGAGATTAGCATTAGATGCATGGGATTATGCTTAGCTTAGTTTTTATTAGTTTGTTTCGGTTTAGAACTCATGTAATAAATATTAGGGAAAATCGAACCTTATTGTTTTATGAGAAAATCATGTATTTCGTGACATTGTGGATGACGTATTGTTTAATAGTATGGTATATTAGACGTTAAAATATTGTTGATTAAATAGTATTATGGAAATTTCTCGTGAGACAATCTGGCCGCCTAGTGCCCCTACCCCGATGATTCCGCCATCGGTTGGGATGTGACAGATTGGTATCAGAGCTATAACCTTAGGATAATAGGTAGAATTGCCATGATTCGACCTAGTAGCATGTTTAAGTACCCGATTGACCTATCTTTGACTTAAATGTTAAACTACTTGCCATAAATGCTTAAATGTGCCTTTCCTAATGCTAACACAATATACACGCTTGGAAATGCTCGTATCACACAAACGAATGATCAAGTCGAGATTAGGTGTGAAACCAAGAACTCTCGATGAGATCATTCACTCCGCGCAGTCTCTATCGCACGAGATACCTTCGTCGAGTTAGGAGTGATATCTAAACCTCGACGAAAATCTCCATTTCTATCTAGCGCGTAGCCACAACTAGGAACGACGTTGCTAAATTAGGGGTGAAACCCGCATCTTAGTAATAAATTCCGCCTTTAGATTTTCAGTCTCACCAAAGTCTCGATTATTCCGATGGTTTGGAACACGTAGTAACCGGAAGGATAATGCCGTTAGCCGTTTGCGGTGAGAGCATCTATCTATTAGGCCAAAACGTGGGTCCAAGTGCAAAGGATAGTCGAACCACTTTGGGTGGTCAACGTCTCAAAACTCTAGACACTCCCAATTGATTTAAGCCTACATCATCGATTTACGCATCATCGAGTTTATTATTATTATTTATGTGTTTGAAATTTTGAGAATTTTCGCATTATTCGATTTCTCGCTTTATTTATTTATCGTATTATCGGCTTCTCGCTTGATCGTTCAATGCTCCATAAACGCATGCACTAATCGCACAGCTCTCGTAATCTAAAACGCTAAATTAATACACCAACCAAACAATCGCTTAACTCGCTTACGCCTATGAGGACATGTGTGCCTCAGGAGCGGTATTGCTCGCTTATGTATATCGCTTATATCTCGCTTATATATATCGCATCTCACACACGCTACGCTTTACTTATAAGAAGGTGAATACGTGCAAAATATGTGCTTACTTGAATTATGTGCTTACGTGCTATGTGCTTATGTGTCTACGTGTTTGCCTACCTACATGTTTACCTGCCTATGTGTTTATGTGCCTTGTACAAATATTAATAATAAATATTTTAAACATAAACCTATTATAATCGAATCTCATCCAATCGAATCCTTCAATGTAGATGTCTTCAATGGGATCGCACACCAGGAGAAATCTCCAGCGCAACAACGCCGACAAGCGCATCGCTACAATGGTAGCCAAGGAAATGGCTAAGGTCATCCCGCAAATCGTCTCGGAAATTCATGCTGTGAGCAGTAACTCCTCGGTTGACTCGAAAGCTGAAAACCCCAAGTCACGTTCAGCTTCAAAAATTTCAAAGCTTGTGCACCTCTCGCCTTCACGGGCAACGATGGACCGACTACTATGTTCCATTGGTTTGACGCCATTGTTGTCACCTTTAGGCAAAGTGGATGCCCCGATGACCTCTTCATGGTGAACGCTACAGGAGTCTTCTAGTCCCGTGCTCTCGACTGGTGGACCGCCGAAAGGAATAGGCGCGGTAATGATGAAGCCTATAATCTGTCTTGGGAGGAAGTCAAGGAAGTGATGATGAAGGAGTTCTGTCCTCCGCATGAGATGCAAAAGCTCGAGAACGAGTTTTGTGGAATCAAACAGGATGGTCCCAACAATGCTGGATTCATCGCTCGATTCAAGATTTTGAGCATCATCTGTCCCAGCCAAGTTGATACTACTGAGAAAGCTATCAACAAGTATGTCCGTGGTCTACCCGAATGTGTCGTGAATTTCGTGAAAGTTGCTCATACTACTACTATCGAGGAAATCGACATGCTCGCCGCTGAGATCAATGATCAGCAAGTTCAAGATGGTTATTTCAAGAACCATGCGAAAGTTGCCAATCAAGTTGTCGCCGAATCAACTGCTGCTATCGAACCATCCAGTGACCCGAAGGGAAAACGTCAGGGACTCAAAAGAGGAAACCCCAGCAAGAACTACGCCGCTGCTACACCGCTCAACTCTCAGCCTTACCAGGCTCCTGCTCAAGACGCACCCCCAACTAAACGTGCATACACCGGTCCTCACCCACTGTGCCCTAAGTGCACATACCATCACGTGGTGGTGGAAACTGTCGTTTTTGCACGAACTGCAATATCTACGGTCACTTTACTGTTAGTTGCCGTACCGGCCCTCGCCAAGCAGCTCCTCAAGCTCCTTAAGCGCCAGCACTGCCAGCTCATCAACGTGCTCACCAGAACAACCAGCAACAAGCAGCAGCTCCAAAATCACGTGTATGTTACGTGTGTGGTGATCCAAACCACTTTGCCAATGTCTGCCCAAACCATACCGTCAAGCAAGAGCCTCAACAACAATAGCAGCCAGCACAACCACATCCCCAGCAGCAACAACCTCAGGCTGCGCGTGGAAGAGCTTTCAACCTGAATCACCGCCAGGCCCAGAATGACAACAATGTTGTCAATGGTACGTTCCTCGTCAATGGTATTTATGCTTCATGTTTATTTGATACTGGTGCCGATAATTGTTTTGTATCGTTAGAATTCGAAAAGGTTTTAAATGTAAACGCGCTAAACTCCCAAGGACTTTCGATGTGGAAGTCGCCACCGGAAAATCCGTCACCGTCACCTCCGTCCTGCGTGGTTGTAATCTCGATCTCAACAACCACATCTTCTCGATTAATCTCATACCTATGCAGTTAGGTAGCTTCGATATCATAGTAGGCATGGATTTTCTTTGTGAAAACCGTGCTGAAGTTGTATTCTTCGATAAAATGATTCGCTTCCCTTTCTCAAACGGTGATCAACTTCATGTCTATGGTGAAACACCCTCAAAGAAGTTGATGCTTTTGTCATGTACGCGAGCACATAAATGTCTGCGAAAGCAATGTGTTGCTTTCCTCGCCCATATCGTGAGCCCGGAGAAAGAAAAGAAGACTTATGAAGATGTTCTCGTTGTTTGCTTTTTCCTAAGGTCTTTCTCGACGATTTACCCAGTTTACCCCCTACTCGAGATGTCGAATTCCGTATCGATTTAGTTCCTGGTGCTACTCCCGTTGCTAAAGCTCCTTATCGCCTCGCACCATCAGAAATGCGCGAGCTATCAAGCTAACTTCAAGAGCTTCTTGATAAAGGTTTCATACGCCCGAGCACTTCGCCATGGGGCTTACCCGTCCTTTTCATGAAAATGAAGGACGGATCGTTCAGAATGTGTATCGATTATCGTGAACTTAACAAACTCACGATAAAGAACCGCTATCCTCTTCCTCGTATCGACGACTTATTTGATCAACTTCAAGGTGCTACTTGTTTTTCTAAGATCGATTTACGTTCTGGCTATCACCAGTTACACGTGTTGGAAGAAGATATTCCGAAAACCGCGTTTCGTACTCGTTATGGCCATTTTGAATTCGTGGTCATGCCTTTTGGTCTTACCAATGCACCCGTGGTCTTCATGGATTTGATGAACCGTGTGTGTAAAGCTTTCTTAGATCGTTTCGTCATCGTGTTTATCGATGACATCTTATCTATTCGAAGTCGAGAGACGAGCACGCGCGCCATCTTCGTTTAGTTCTCGAACTTCTTCAAGGAAATCGCCTTTATGCTAAGTTCTCGAAATGTGAATTCTGGCTCGAAGAAGTCCAATTTCTCGGCCACATCGTTAATAGTCAAGGAATTCACGTTGATCCCGCAAAGATTGAAGCTGTCAAGAGTTGGATTACGCCGAAGAATGCCTCCGAAATCCGTTCATTTCTTGGATTGGCGGGTTACTATAGTCGATTCATCGCCGACTTTTCGAAAATTGCCGTTCCGTTTACCGCTTTAACTCATAAAGATAAACCTTTTGTTTGGGATTCCGAGCAAGAGGAAGCTTTTCAAACTCTCAACCGTATGCTATGCAACGCTCCTGTCCTCACTTTACCCGACGGAAACGACGATTTCGTTGTTTACTGTGATGCCTCAAACCTTGGTCTTGGTTGTGTTCTCATGCAACAAGACAAGGTTATCGCGTATGCATCTCGACAACTCAAGATCCACGAGAAGAATACACAACCCACGATCTCGAACTCGGTGCAGTTGTTTTTGCATTGAAGATATGGCGACACTACCTCTACGGTACCAAGTGTACGGTCTTCACCGCCATAAGAGCTTACAACATATCTTTAATAAAAAAGAACTAAACATGCGCCAACGCTGATGGGTGGAACTTCTCAACGATTACGATTGTGAGATACGCTACCATCCCGGCAAAGCAAACGTCGTCGCCGATGCTCTCAGTCGACGAAGCTATGTATATAGTGTTCGTGACTCTCAAGCTTTGAATGATCTTGAAATCATGATTCGCTCTGCTCAATTCGCCTGCTTTAATGAGAATACCTTTTTTTTTGGGTAAAGGGTTTACCCCGGTAAATATTATATCAATCAATCCAAAATAACAAGTGAGGTAGACAGAAACCTCAATTCTCAAGTATGACAAGCCATACTAGAGTTCATCAAGCAATCATCCTACAGACGCTAGATGCCAATTTAATAAGCACGTCACTCGACAAATACACGTAACACTAAGTTACAAAAAGAAAACACATGTAACACCATCAGCCATGTTCATCATCATTTATCAGCAACCCTCTAGGAAGCCTCCATTCCTGTAGAAGATCTCTAGTGTGACTCGTGTCTTTAAATTTCATCAAATGTAACTTCATCCGAACTGTTATTAGAATAACCTCAATGAGTTGATCTGCACTCCTTTTTTTATTAGAAAACAATCTCTGATTTCGTTCCTGCCACACGAAGTAAGTTGCCGCACTAACAACAAGCTTTCCAATAACATGAGTAGCATGCTTTGACTTCGCATGTTGCATCAAATGATCAAAAATCCTTTCCCATTTGTTAGGCAGCGATCCCATTCCTGCTTTATCTCGAATACCATTCCAAAACTGAGCAGCATATAAACACTCGAAAAAAAGGTGGTCATGAGAATCCAGACCAACCATGCACAACGAACAACACATGAGGTTATAATTAGGACTACCCGCCGAAGACCATCGACTAATGACATCCTGCGTTTTTAGTTTTTTGTTCACAAGCAGCCACATTAAAAAAGAATGACGAGGAATAGATTGGGGATACCAAATAATACTCGCCCATGGGACTTCATTCTGGTGTAGTCGAAAGTCGTCCCACCCTATAGCGGCACTATAGTTCATCTCCTTTCCTGATCTAGTTCTCCATACAACTCTATCATGTAAACCCGGGCTCAGTATGATACTTGGCATGTTTCGGAGAGCCGGAAATCGGTTTACCCACTCGGTCGGCCATCCCCACCCCCCATGGTCACATACATCCGCAACCCTCGAGTTCATATAGAATCCAGCATTCGATATCATACGTGGCGTAATAAAAGAATTCAAAGGGCATATCTCATCCCACTTATCAAACCAGACTAGTGTTTTGTTACCATCTCCCAGTTTCGTCCATACATGGTGTTGAATAATCGGCCTTAACTGTAGCATTTTCCTCCAGCTCCATGTTATGTTATTTCGGATTGGTAAGTCCCAAAAACTTCGATCGCGTATACGATATGAATGGATCCACTTTACCCAAAGAGACTGTCTATGTGTAAGAAGACTCCATACATGCGCAACCATAAGCGCTTTATTCATATCCCCAATCCTTCGAATACCCAAGCCACCCTCTTGTTTAGGAATACACACTTTTTTCCAACTCACCTTAGCTTTCCCTTTTATGTTATTTCCTTGCGCCCACAAAAATCTTCGCATTCTTTCTTCCAGGTCATAAATGATGCGCTTTGGTAAAATAAAGACCGACGCCCAATATATATGCATAGAAGACAGGACCGACCGAATCAGTTGAAGTCTACCCGAAAATGACGGACTCTTATTTTTCCAATCGGTAATTCTTAAATCCATACTTTCCAAAAGTCTCTTACAATCATTGTAAACAAGCCTGGTAGATATAAGGGGAACTCCAAGGTAGCGAACTGGCAACACACCTTCATCAAAAGGGATGATGCTTCTAATTCGGTCTTTCACTATGTCCGGAACATTACCAAAGAAGACCGTACTTTTAGTCATACTAGGAACAAGACCTGACATGTTCTTAAATAAATCTAGCGCCTCCAAAAGCACTTTTGCTGATCTATGATCGCCCCAAGAAAACAAAAACAGATCATCAGCAAAACAGAGAATAAACCTTCATGTAGTATACCGCTACTGTCTCTTACCGAGAAAATTCTACTCCGATGATTTTTTGCTTTGACCGTGTTATGAAAGAACTTTGAGTTCTTATCACCAAGCGAAAGCCATTGTAACTTAGATTTTTGCTGCAAAAAAGAACACTCATCAAGAACCGCTTTCTTATACGCTTGAAGTAATCGACTGTGTTTATCAAGAAACTCATTGTTGAAAGGATCATTATCAATAGCTAGCTGGTTGTCATCTAGATCCTTTCTCATCGTCTTAACCTTCTCATGCAGATTACCCTGTGTATATAAGAGTTTCCTCATCGGGTTTTTTAACAGCTTAAGCTTTTTAACAATCTGAAACATGCGATAACCCTGAATGTCCATATTCCAAACCGTTTTAACTTCCTCCATAAAACCCTTCTTATCGGCTACCAAATTCACAAACTTAAACGGCTTCGGTTTTCCTCTAGTCACATTAGGCAATTTTAAGATACACGGAGTATGGTCTGATATTCGGTACGGAAGAAAGCATGCTGCCGCATTAGGGAACATATCGATTAATTGCATGTTCCCCAATATTCATCAATTTTCTTAACAATGATACCCTTTTGCTGCTTATTCGTCCACGTAAAATGTAAACCCGATCGATTAACATCAAACACCTCTATCTCATCAATACACTCCTTGAATTCCCTATTCCCAATGCTAAAAGTGGATGGCCCTTGAGCTATATCTTCATGAAACAAGAAAGAATTAAAATCCCCCATGATAGTCCATGGTTTATCATGCATATAAGAATGATGAGCACGTAAGTTCTGCCATAGGTCCCTTCTTTTTTTGTAGTAGTTGTCAGCATAAACAAACGAACAAAAAATAGACTTTTGATCAAGTTTAAACATGATCTGAGTATGCACAACCTGATCTGTTTTAGAAAGGATCATAACATCCACAATGTCAGCGTCCCACCCTACCATAATACGAGTACCTTTCTCACAACAATCAGCATTAGTCGCCCAGCTCCATGACGAGCAAACTTTCTTACAAACATTTTAGACATTAGACGAGTCAACATGAGTTTCCATAATTGCACACACCTGAAGATGATTGTCCAGCACCACCTGACGAACCTCCTTTTGTTTGAGGGGTCGGTTCAAACCCCTTATATTCCAAGAAGCCAAACTACCCATGGACACTAGTATCACCAGGTGTGCTTGCACCCTCAGAATTTTTATTTTCTACTTTCTGCTCCATTAATTTTGAGATATCACCTAAAAGCTCCTCGATTCCAACTGCATCTGCAATTACTTCCTCCAAATTGGTATTTTTATTTTGTTGATTACCTTTTGAAGTCATACCTTCTATTCCACCGAATTCATTAGAGTGATTATCCTCCTTTTGAAGTACAGAAAATGGGTTAGAGATAGGCACTTGGTTTTTCGGTTGCACTTTCACATCAGCCTTGGACTTAGGCTTTTCTACCGGACGGTACACAAACTTCGGCTTCTGATTCTTAACATGCAGCCCTTGATTGATCCCTTTCCTACTCTTCGATAATACCTCCTGAAAATCATTATTATTTTTCATTTTATCATCCATCTGCACTGGTGTTTGTTTCTTTGGGCACGAGTTATCATCATGACCAAACACGCAACATGTTGAACATCTCAACGGTTCCCAATCATATTCTATTTTTACCTTCGCTTTAGAGTATCCCTTTCCATCGAGTGCCGGGATTGCAACCGTAACAACTCTCTTTAATTCAGACCCTGCTTGAACTTCAATTAACGCCCTAGCATAACTACTTCTTCACCATGAATCTACACACATTGTTGTTGTATAAGAATCCAGCAATTTTGGAACACCTATTTTCGAGGCCAGTAAACTCAACCCGTCTTCAGTAAACGCAGCAACGGTACATCATGCATTTTTACCCAAACCGGTATAGATGTTATATCCTTTTTCTCAACCATAACATCAGGAGTCCATTCAGTAAGAATAGTTGGAACATTTCGTATCATCCATGGCCCATCTTCCAGAAGCTGTGCCATCCCTTTTTTTGTTTGAAACTTAAAGAAGAAGAACCCCTTAGCATTCATCATCATCTTGGATAACCCATACTTCGACCACTTATGTTTAACAAAATAGTCTACCACCGGAAACGCTAAACGCTTTCCCAAAAAATATCCATAAAGAGTGTTCGAATATCTATCATTAACCTGCTTTACCGATGATAAAGGGATAACAACATCTGCCCCATCTATTATTTCCTCAGTTTCCAAAGACCGAAAATTAACCTTAATACCATCACTATTATGCTGAACAACTCTAGCAAACGAAAGAGGTTCTACACTCTTAGTGGTCGTTACCTTCGTGGAATCAGCTGATGAAACACCACCATCCGAATCTGGTGCAATATCCTCCAAATTACCATGCAAGTTAGCCCCTTTTTCCGTGATGTTTTCCGAGTCCTCCTTAATATTATTCACCACGGTTACCGCATCCTTATTCTTGTTCCGTTCTTCAATGGCATTAAGCAGCTTCGGATCCGAGTTCACCTCTTCCACTAGTGAGTTAGGAACATTCCCTCGTCGGGCCAGCTTAGGGTTACCATCAATATTCAGCACACGGTTTCCAAAACCCTTATTAGGTAACGGGACTTTGCCTCGATCAACATGCACATCAGGTTTCTTACGTTCATCCATGCCAGTTTTAACAACTCTCTCCTTGCTCAGTTTTGGATACCCATCCCCATTTAGAACTTCATCACTCTCCATACCGCAACCACAACCAAAAAACCAGAAAGAAACCCTAGAATCCGTAATCAATCCTTAATCGATTAGAAAGGTTGTATCAATCTAGCTAAATTAACATCCGTTAACAGCGATCAACACAATCTTTATAATAAATCAGAATTTCCTACTAATTCCCAAGTCGACGATTATCAAACAAAACAAGCACAAACCCTAAACTGATCGGATTCTTGATTATTATCCGAAACACAAGAAAACGGCAGGCGATAAAAACAAAAACGAAAGAAAACTACTATCCGATCGATCCTATATGCCACCAGAGTTCGTATTAAGATTTGATTACTCAAACCCCTAATAACAGATCTGTTGCACACATTTGCCGATCGAAATCGTAGGATTGAAAGAAGAACAAAAATCGCCGGTTCGAGAGAGAGCGATCAGATGAAAAAAACGAAATTAAACCCTATTTTAATCTTTCTTTGGATGCTAACAAGTTCGTATTGCTATTTGGAAGATCAAACAACAATCACAGACTGTTATACAGCTAAGATTGATCAAGAAAATCGGGTTTCATGAAGAGCACGAAAAATCGCCATCTATGGTTTGCGGCCGCTCATTAAAGGAAATGGCAGGGACGGGACTTGAACCCGCGACCTTGCCGGCCAAAATGTTTCAAACAAACACTCACTACCAACTAAGCTATGCCTTATTTGGTAAAAAGAATGGCCAAGAGGCCTGATCAACGAACCGGACAGCGTCCGGAGCTCGAACCCACGACCTGCGATAAACAATCACACACCAACACCACTGGACTGAGTCCAGTTTGGTAAAAAACAAAAAAATGAAAAGAAGCGTAGGAAAGGGGACTCGAACCCGGCCCATATGCTTAATTAACGAGGCATAAACTAACTAAGCTGCAACACTTGTTATATTCAAGATTACCTTGGAGGAAGAAATAAAATGTGGTGCTGAAACTCAGCTCGTTGTTAAACCTAATGGTATCTATTACTATCTCGATCACATTTGGATTCCTAGCCGTGACAATCTTCGTGAACTGCTAATGACCGAAGCTCATAAATCTCGATATTCCATTCACCCTGGTGCCGACAAGATGTACCAGGACCTTCGTCCTAAGTATTGGTGGCCGGGCATAAAAAAGGATATCGCCGTTTACGTCTCAAAGTGCTTAACCTGCTCGAAGGTTAAAGCCGAGCACCAAAGACCCTCTGGCTTACTCGAACAACCCGAAATCCCGACGTGGAAATGGGAGAGCATAGCTATGGATTTTATTATGAAACTCCCTCTGGTCATGATAGCATTTGGGTTATCGTTGATCGTCTTACCAAATCCGCGCACTTTATTGCTATACGAGAAGACTTTAAGGTCGAATGATTAGCCCGAATCTATACTGATGAAGTTATATGTCGATACGGGACGCCTCGTGACATCATCTCTGACCGAGACGACCGCTTTACTTCACGTCTCTTGGTGACTTTTCAATCCGCTCTCGGTACTACTCTCAATCTCAGTACCGCTTTTCACCCTCAAACCGACGGTCAGACTGAGCGCACGATCCGCACCCTCGAATACATGCTTTGTGCGTGCATCATAGATTTTGGTGGTAATTGGGATACACATTTACCTTTAGTTGAATTCTCGTACAATAATAGTTATCATACCAGCATTCAAATGGCTCCTTTTGAGGCACTGCATGGAAGAAAATGTCGATCGCCTATTGCATGGCACGAGATCGGAGAAGCACAAATGGACCTGTCCTGAGCGAATCCAAGAAACGACAGACAAGATCCTCCAGATCAGAGACAATCTCTTGAAAGCTCGGAGTCGTCAAAAGAGTTATGCCGATAAACGCCGCAAGCCCCTGCAGTTCGTAGTGGGAGATCACGTTCTCCTAAAGGTTGCACCTTGGAAGGGAGTGATCCGCTTCGGGAAGAAAGGAAAGCTAGCGCCTCGATACGTTGGTCCCTTTAAGATTCTGGAAAGGATCGGTAAAGTAGCCTATCGTCTCGAACTACCGGCGGAACTTAATACCGTTCATCCGACTTTCCACGTGTCTAACCTCAAGAAATGCCTAGCCAAAGAAAATCTCCAT
>CAMTDV010000009.1:33144979-33441119 GCA_947069175.1 Scalesia atractyloides | reverse complement strand
TCAGAATTTCCTACTAATTCCCAGGTCGACGATTATCAAACAAAACAAGCACAAACCCTAAACTGATCGGATTTTTGATTATTATCCGAAACACAAGAAAACGGCCGGCGATAAAAAACAAAAACGAAAGAAAACTACTATCCGATCGATCCTATATGCCACCAGAGTTCGTATTAAGATTTGATTACTCAAACCCCTAATAATAGATCTGTTGCACACATTTGCCGATCGAAATCGTAGGATTGAAAGAAGAACAAAAATCGCCGGTTCGAGAGAGAGCGATCAGATGAAAAAAAACGAATTAAACCCTATTTTAATCTTTCTTTGGATGCTAACAA
Source organism: Scalesia atractyloides (assembly GCA_947069175.1). NCBI lineage: Eukaryota > Viridiplantae > Streptophyta > Magnoliopsida > Asterales > Asteraceae > Scalesia > Scalesia atractyloides. The sequence continues at coordinate 33,440,781 of CAMTDV010000009.1, read as the reverse complement.
GTTCGTATTGCTATTTGGAAAATCAAACAACAATCACAGACTGTTATACAGCTAAGATTGATCAAGAAAATCGGGTTTCATGAAGAGCACGAAAATCGCCATCCGTTAACCGCGATCAACACAATCTTTATAATAAATCAGAATTCTCCAACAATTCCCAGGTCAACGATTATCAAACAAAACAACACAAACCCTAAACTGATCGGATTTCTTGATTAAAAATTGATCGATGAAACAACATATATGTCAAAAACTATCCGATAACAAAGAACGGGATTGAAAAACAAAATCGAAAAACTACTATCCGATCGATCCTATATGCCACCAGAGTTCGTATTGAAGATTTGATTACTCAAACCCTAATAAAGATCTGTTGCACACTTAATGTGTCATTGCGAAACCGTGTTGGATGTTAAAAGTCTAGTATCTTAAATGCCAGACTGATTGAAAGTATTCATCAGATATGTCAAAAAAAATTATTACATATGCTTTAAATTATTTATGCTAAAAGGCGTTTGGCATTTTAGGAACATAAAGCGACTCATAACACAACAACGACGTGACCAAAAGTATAACCTAGAGGTTATTCTTATACACATGGCACAAATATGTGTTGGTCTCCTAATGACAACGGAGCGATTCGAGCCAAAACGTGGTCAAGACGCTCGATTAACCCACTAAACTAGAATGCTGTTAGACATGTCAAAAATGCTAACTAATATAAAACTTTATATCAAAACTTAGTGTTTATACCGAAAATTTCGTCGAAAATCCACGTTTCATATGGTTAGACTAAACGAAGTCAAACTTTTATTTAGCTCAAATAGTCAATAAATAAAATCTACTTTAAGAAAAAACTCAAACCCATTGAAAAACTAGAGGGATAATTATTTGAAGTTATAAAACATTGAATGTCTATGATGATAATGTAACATTAAGATATGATCAATCAAAACTATCATAGCAGAAACTCATGGTTTGAATGATGGGCTTGGAGCTGATGACAAAGCAAAATCGGAAAAACCTACTATGTCGGGATCGAATCGTACTCAGCCACTGTCACACTCACAAGTTCTATTGATGATTTGACCTTACTCAAACCCCTAATAACCAAATTTTTAGATTTTAATGGATTGTTAAAAGCGCTAGTCGTTTGATAGTGGTTAATAACATAGTCCTATGATATATTTAAATGCCAAATACATGATTGAAAATGTTATTAAAATAGTTTTAATATGCACCAAAAAAAATTAATATAATTATTTAAGAATAGATTTATGCATTTAAAAGCGGTGTTGTTGTGTGTCATTATTTACAAAACTATAAAACTTTATAACACAAACAAAACGAAGGAAAAAAAGTTAAAAACCATGGGTGCCCTTGTCTTTCCCAATATTAAAAATTTCATGCATTAACTCCTAAGATCAAAATATGTGTTGGTTTTGAATTTCCTTATGTATAATCACCAAACCAGGCAGGAATTCTAATTGCCCAAATCGGTGGGTCAACCAGAGCTTTACAGACCACTAAAACTAATGTGATAGTTGAGGCTATGTCAAACTTGTCTACACTGAAGTTACATTAGAAACTGATTTTAGTATCCAAGAATACTTAGTTGTTTTTGATACATGCAAAATAGTTTTCGTCGTAAAATGCAATTTTGCGCTTTTTGATACCAATTATGGTCAGAACCTCAAACAGAAAGTCAAACTGTTTGACTCTTAGCTCAAATAAGCTAAAACAAATGAAATAGACTAAGGAGTGAGCACTTACTTGTGTTAAGGAACACTTAAGAGCTCTGTAGAGGTCTCCAATTGCTGGAAACAAGCTCCAAGAGAGGGATAAATAATTTGTGAAAGGTGCAAGTTGAAATGAAGAACATGGCACCTATTTATAGTACTTGGAGGATTTAGGAGATGATTCCAAGTGTTAGGAGGCTTCAAGATATGATAACAAATGTCATTAAACGTGGCATAGCAGTTTAGAAGCTCATGGTTTCGATTGATGGGTTTTGGAAGCTTGGAGTGACCACCAAGCAAAAATAACAATGCTGGCAGACCCAACCGTAAGCTATGGTCTGGCAATCGTACGGTCAGGCCAGGCTGGTCACACTCACAAGTTTTCATTTGTTGCAACTTTGGCCCTTTTGACTTCCAAACTTGCGTTTTATCACTTTTATCACCCGATAACCAAATTTTTAGGATTTATAAGGATGTTAAATTGATGTGGCTAGTACGTTATGATCCAAGTCGGGTCATACCCAATAACAACTAGACAAACACCTATGATATTTATTTATGATATGATCAAACAAATAAATATTAACACTTAGAATATTTAGAAATTGGTTTTCTAAATAATTGCACTTCAGAAATTAACAAATTATATGAATAATTTATTTTGAGAGAATGTTTTATTTTGTTATTTAATGGGTTAAATAACAATTTTAAAAGCTATGAGATGTTGCATAAAGTCGTGTAACATGTCATGTTACAAAAGTTATAAAATATAAATACAAACAAAAACTAAAGGAAAAAAATTGTTTTTTTAAAAGAAGCCATGGGTGGCCGCTCCCTTTGGGTCTTCCCAAGGTGGATTTCCACCATAAAATTTCATGCAATATCTCACACAATCTCTTACAAGATCACAAGAGATCATACAAGATGATATGTGATTTGATTTAATTCTTGCACTTGAGCTTTTGTGTGTACTAGAATACACACAAAAGCTCAAGTGCAAGAATTTCTTATTTTGCTCTCAAATTTTCGGCCAAAAGGGTAATCCAAGAGAGTTTTACAAGTGAAAATCCTAGCAAAATTATGGTGTTTGTTGGAGGCTTGGGGTATGCAAGCTTGAGGTCTTCATCTTTGAAGATTACCATTCAAGAATACTCATCTTATTCAAGTCTTTTGCTCTTTGAAAGAATACTCACCTATGGTTGTGTTTTGATAGCATGCATGTTCATATATGGATCGTCGTAAAATGCATATTTTGCGCTTTTGTGATACCAATTATGGTCAGAACCGAAAGTCAAACAGAAAGTCAAACTGTTTGACTCTTAGCTCAAATAAGCTAAAACAAATGAAATAGACTAAGGAGTGAGCACTTACTTGTGTTAAGGAACACTTAAGAGCTCTGTAGGAGGTCTCCAATTGCTGGAAACAAGCTCCAAGAGAGGGATAAAGAATTTGTGAAAGGTGCAAGTTGAAATGAAGAACATGGCACCTATTTATAGTACTTGGAGGATTTAGGAGATGATTCCAAGTGTTAGGAGGCTTCAAGATATGATAACAAGTGTCATTAAACGTGGCATAGCAGTTTAGAAGCTCATGGTTTCGTATTGATGGGTTTTGGAAGCTTGGAGTGACCACCAAGCAAAAATAACAATGCTGGCAGACCCAACCGTAAGCTATGGTCTGGCAATCGTACGGTCAGGCCAGGCTGGTCACACTCACAAGTTTTCATTTGTTGCAACTTTGGCCCTTTTGACTTCCAAACTTGCGTTTTATCACTTTTATCACCCGATAACCAAATTTTTAGGATTTATAAGGATGTTAAATTGATGTGGCTAGTACGTTATGATCCAAGTCGGGTCATACCCAATAACAACTAGACAAACACCTATGATATTTATTTATGATATGATCAAACAAATAAATATTAACACTTAGAATATTTAGAAATTGGTTTTCTAAATAATTGCACTTCAGAAATTAACAAATTATATGAATAATTTATTTTGAGAGAATGTTTTATTTTGTTATTTAATGGGTTAAATAACAATTTTAAAAGCTATGAGATGTTGCATAAAGTCGTGTAACATGTCATGTTACAAAAGTTATAAAATATAAATACAAACAAAAACTAAAGGAAAAAAATTGTTTTTTTAAAAGAAGCCATGGGTGGCCGCTCCCTTTGGGTCTTCCCAAGGTGGATTTCCACCATAAAATTTCATGCAATATCTCACACAATCTCTTACAAGATCACAAGAGATCATACAAGATGATATGTGATTTGATTTAATTCTTGCACTTGAGCTTTTGTGTGTACTAGAATACACACAAAAGCTCAAGTGCAAGAATTTCTTATTTTGCTCTCAAATTTTCGGCCAAAAGGGTAATCCAAGAGAGTTTTACAAGTGAAAATCCTAGCAAAATTATGGTGTTTGTTGGAGGCTTGGGTATGCAAGCTTGAGGTCTTCATCTTTGAAGATTACCATTCAAGAATACTCATCTTATTCAAGTCTTTTGCTCTTTGAAAGAATACTCACCTATGGTTGTGTTTTGATAGCATGCATGTTCATATATGGATCGTCGTAAAATGCATATTTTGCGCTTTTGTGATACCAATTATGGTCAGAACCGAAAGTCAAACAGAAAGTCAAACTGTTTGACTCTTAGCTCAAATAAGCTAAAACAAATGAAATAGACTAAGGAGTGAGCACTTACTTGTGTTAAGGAACACTTAAGAGCTCTGTAGGAGGTCTCCAATTGCTGGAAACAAGCTCCAAGAGAGGGATAAAGAATTTGTGAAAGGTGCAAGTTGAAATGAAGAACATGGCACCTATTTATAGTACTTGGAGGATTTAGGAGATGATTCCAAGTGTTAGGAGGCTTCAAGATATGATAACAAGTGTCATTAAACGTGGCATAGCAGTTTAGAAGCTCATGGTTTCGTATTGATGGGTTTTGGAAGCTTGGAGTGGCCACCAAGCACAAATAACAATGCTGGCAGACCCAACCGTAAGCTATGGTTTGGCAATCATAAGCTACGGTCAGGCCAAGCTGGTCACACTCACAAATTTTCATTTGTTGCAACTTTGGCCCTTTTGACTTCCAAACTTGCGTTTTATCACTTTTAACACCCGATAACCAAATTTTTAGGCTTTATAAGGATGTTAAATTGATGTGGCTAGTACGTTATGATCCAAGTCGGGTCATACCCAATAACAACTAGACAAACACCTATGATATTTATTTATGATATGATCAAATAAATAAATATTAACACTTAGAATATTTAGAATTGGTTTTCTAAATGATTGCACTTCAGAAATTAACAAATTATATGAATAATTTATTTTGACAGAATGTTTTATTTTGTTATTTAATGGGTTAAATAACACTTTTAAAAGTTGTGAGATGTTGCATAAAGTCGTGTAACTTGTCATGTAACAAAAGTTATAAAATATAAATACAAGACTAAAATTAAAGGAAAAAAATAGTTTTTTTAAAAGAAGCCATGAGTGGCCGCCCCCTTTGGGTCTTCCCAAGGTGGATTTCCACCAATAAAATTGCATGCAATATCTCACACAATCTCTTACAAGATCCCAAGAGATCATACAAGATGATATGTGATTTGATTTAATTCTCACACATACTAGAATACACACAAAAGATCAAGTGCAAGAATTTCTTATTTTGCTCTCAAATTTTTGGCCAAAAGGGTAATCCAAGTGAGTTTTACAAGTGAAAATCCTAGCAACATTAAGGGTTTGTTGAGGCTTGGGGTATGCAAGCTTGAGGTCTTCATCTTTGAAGATTACCATTCAAGAATACTCATCTTATTCAAGTCTTTTGCTCTTTGAAAGGTAGTATTCTATAAGACCCTATGGTTGTGTTTTGATAGCATGCATGTACATATATGGATCCGGGTTTTGGGTTTTACAGAAAATAAGTTTTATATTAACGAACTAACATGTTTTAAACTCTATATTCTATTGCATTTTTCATTTTATATGGATATAATGACTTTGATAAACATGTGAAAACTCCAACAGTGGTATCAGAGCTGCTTATATGAATGCATGCTTCAAAGGATTTAAAATTTTCGGGTTTTGGGTTTGGTTAAAACCCTATGGCCGAAAATTTTAACCATGGTTCACCTTTTGTTTTTCAAGTGATTTCTCTTACATGCAAAAAAGGTATCTTGAAAAATTATGTCATTTTCGATGATTTGTTTGTTTGGACAAAAAAACCCACTTTTTCAGTTTCTTTTCATTTGTCACACCCTGGTCGTAGCGGAAGCGCAAACGTATGACTTAAAAGTAATCATTGCAATCAATCATGTAAACAATAATAATTAACAATGATACCATGATCATACATAAATTAGAAATCAAAGTTTACAAGTTCCAAAACTGGATTCCCAAGTTTCTGACAAGTTTGCTTGTTTTATCCAAAATAACATTAAAGTTAAGTTACATCACAAAAGGTTGTTTGTTATCATCATGAAATATGTCAAGGCTTTGGCTCCCATATACCCATACGAAGTTGGGATATAAGAGACAAACCCTTCAAAAGTGGCTATCGTTGCTACGTCTTTTCCAATCTTCGGAGGCCTATCACCATCCATACTTTATTTCCTGAAATACATGTAATTTGAAAAATCAACAAAAGTTGAGCGAGTTCATGTAGTTTTGTTTTCATGTAAATTGTCATAGTTGTAATCCAATATTGAAATCCACGTATGTTAATAGAATTTATGGAATTTAAGGATCTATCATTGGGTAGCGAGCCCCCTCACATTATGTGCCGTAAGTAAATAACCAAACCGATACACTTTTGTTTTTTAGTTTGGACGACAAAAGCACCCCAGGGTATACAGCCAGGAGTGGAGCGTGCCTCAAGCTCAATAGATCTACACCTTTTGCTCCTTGGTCACTAATGATTAATGGTTACTATCGTTATCATGGTCATCATCCTACTTATGCACATCGATCGTGTTATCAGCTAAACCCATAACTAATATACCATTTGTCATAACATGTATTTCCCCTGAGTGTTATAAAACCGAAAACGTTTAAAAGATAAAGGGGGACATGAACTCACAGATTTGCGCTCTGAGTGATTTGCGTATACTCACAAATGTTCTCTTGGTCTCGCACCGAAACCTAAAAGTGTCCTAGACTCCGTTAGACACTTAGGCCTATGCATGTTCTATGTACAAGTTGTTCCATCTTGTGTTAATTGTACTAAGTTGTGTGTTAGATGATTTATTCTTGTTTAGTTAATATATATTTAACCAAATATATATTCTTGTGTCTCATGTGTTATATGGATGGGCCTAGCCCTCTTGACTTCGTGTCCCCCCCCCCCCCCGAGTATGATATCCGTGTCCTTGACTTCTTGGGGTCGGTCTCACAAGGGTGACTTGACGATGTCGTTAATCGGATGTATTTTGTATTCTTAAAATATATTCTCCTTTATAATAATTGTTATTCATCATCTAATTATATGTGTATATTTATCTCAAAAGAATATATGTACCTTCCAATTAAGATGGGTTGTTAAAAATAATATAATTTTAACTTATACTTGTATTTGTATATTTATACTTTTCCAAGTATTCTTTGTGTTAGGCTTCTTTGACCAAGTAAAATTATATGTTTAGTTATTATTTTCTAAAAATAAATATGTATACTTTGTAAAATAATATTTCCAACATTATATTTAGTGTAAATTTTATTTTTCATTTACTACATGTATACTTAGGCAAGTATATATGTGTTTATGTATTAATGCTCATGTAATCCTTATTGAGTGCTAAAAAATTTTCCTTGTGATTTTCATATTTTTCCGGAAAATATTCAAGACTTGTTTGTAATATATATATTTTACCAACCTCGTTAAATATATATATATGTTGTTTATATGATCATCCATTTTGGGGAACACTAAAAAAGTGGGGAACAGTGGGGAACCGACTTAAACGAACTCCGATTGGACTCATTCCAGCGGCGTTGAAAACCTGCTCGTCGAACCCAAACTAGGATCTCTTAACCCTAAACCCTAAATCTTAACCCCTAAACCCAAACCCTAAAGCTAAAAAATAAGGCTAAAACCTAAGCTAAATCGTAAAATCTAGGCTAGAAACCCTAAAAGCTAAACCCTAAAGGCTAAACCCTAAAGCTAAACCGTAAACCCCCCTAAAGTTAAACTCTAAATACTAATGATTAACCCTAAAACAAAACCCTAAAGCTAAACCCTAAGGCTAAACCCCAATATAAGACCCTAAATCCAAACCCTAATATATTTAGGGTTTAGTGGTTAGGATTTAGGGCTAAGAGATTCTAGTTAAGGTTCGACGAGCCGGTTCCAACGCCGCTGGAATGAGTCCAATCGGAGATCGTTTGAGTCGGTTCCCTGCTGTTCCCCACTTTTTTAGTGTTCCCCAATGAACCTCACACTATATATATATATATATATATATATATATATATATATATATATAACATAAGTATATGTAGCTTGTTATGTTTGTCCAGGCTCCCAAGTATGGGTATTTTTGTGTGTATTTTTCTTATTTAGAGGGTATTTGTGTTCATACTCCATTGAGAGTATTTAGTGTTTTAAATCCCATTGTTTGTCTATTACTACATAATACACATAGTATACACATAGACACACATGTATTAGTGACCACTAAATATATATTTTCCTAAATATATATTTATACTTGTTTTAAATCTTTAAGAAAACATTATTTTCTTAACTTATATTTTTATACAGAAATAGGGGATGGCCATGTTTAATTTATTTAAAAATCTTGTAAACAAAAGTTTAGTAATAAAAATTATATTTTTCTAAGTGTTGGAATTTTATAAAAATTTGGCCATAGTTTCCCATAGATTTAGGAGGTTTCCCATGTTTTAAAACCTTTGTTAATTCTTCCAAAACTCATTAAATCAACCACAACAATTTCTACAAGTTTGAACATATGCATACAAGCATTTTTCATGTGATGATGAACTTGAAAGTTTATGAAATCATGTAATATTTTAACCCGAGGCTTATCATGTTCATCTAACTTCAAAAACATTAATTATCCACTAATTACACAACTTTATAGAAATTTTATCTTTAACATCTTGTTCATACACTTTCATGAAGAGTTTAAATCCATATTTAATGTCATTTCAACCACTTCAAAATGTTCATCTTTCAAGTATACCAAGTTCATCAACTTTGTTCTTCATAGATCTTTCAAGATCCATGTATACACTTGCTAGATCTTCACATCTAGCAAGTTTACTCATGATGAGTACCAACTAGAGCACATAATAAGCATACACAACTTCATTACACTTCAAGACATGTTTGTTTTCTTTAGATTATAAGAGTTTCTCATGTGTTCATCTTGATAGTGTTTATGTTTCTTGATGGTTTAACTTGTACATCATAATAAGACTAGTAATATGGACTAAAACAAAGATCAAGAAGCTTACAACTAGCTCTTGTGGCTAGGAAGTGGCTAAGAACACAAGATGAAGAAGATGATGCAAAGAAGGTGGATAAAAGCTCCTCAAGATGGTCCTTCAACTTCTAACACTTGCAACCTTCTTAATTAATCTTGGGATACACTTGGATATGCTTGAAATGGCTTGGAAGTTTCTTGATGATGGAGGTGGTTTTGAGTGATTTGGGCCGTGAGCAAAGGAGCAAGAGAAGGAAGTTGTGATGTTTGAGTTTTTAAGTTTGAATGAGAAGATGATAAGGTGAGTTTTTTTTAATAAAGTACTATTGTTTCCTCATGACACATTATCCTCTAGTTATACACTTAATCCTCCCAACATATCCAGATTAGGAGACAAAGTTGTTGGGTGACTAGAGGGGGCCCCTTTGACCATCCACCTCTAGAAGGGGGGAGGGTTAAATGAAAATGTTTGGTAGTTTAGGGGGTTTAGGTGTGAAATGAGGGTTTACTTGTGTGTTATACAACTATTAAGTGTAATGAGGTGCTAGATGAATTTAACTAGTCTTATAACACTAAAACAATGTTAACTAGTTCATATAATGTGTCTAGTTGTGTTCGGTTGTTCGTTTCATTACCAGATCGTTAAATTGCTAAGTTGTAGGAATTGTGTGATATCAAGTGTCTTTAACTTCATATGAACTTTTCAAGGCTATCCAAATGTGTTTTAATGTTTCACAATATTTCCGGATCTAGAAATAATCACTAACTGCTGAAATATGTTGAAATTGGTTATTTATAGTCCGTTTCGAACACTTTTTAGTGCTTATATTATTTCCTGAAAGTGTTATCCTAAATCCTTGTTTCCCATATAGGATTTAATATATAATTGCTATTGGACTTCCATCTAAGTCCTAAAATTGTCGTTACGCTGAGTACAAGAATAGTGCTAACACAGCAGCTAGTCTAACTGCCGAGTCTACTAATTGTTTTAGTGCACCGTCTAACTGTTTCCAGATGTGATTATCAAAATGAATGACATGCACTGTGTAAATGTATTTTATGACAGTTTCAGACATATCAGATATATGCAAGCAGTAAATGATAATTTAAACACATAATTGCATGATTAAATTTGTGGTTCAGTTGTACGGAAGTTACCTGATAGTGCCAGTTGTCACATCATTGGACGAAAATTTAGGTTATAAAAGGGAACCATTTTGCTCTTGAATCATATACATATGTGGATGTATATTTTGGTGTTCATAACCTAGCCATTACCTTGTGTTTGGATTTGTTGATTGTTTGTGTTTGTGATTTGTATTTAATTATTCAATGGGTTGTAATAGTTAAATATCTTTGTTCTTCCATTTTAAAGTTATGTAATTTATTTATTTTCATTTGGCATGTAAGTAAATAGATTAGTTGCATTTCTTTTAGTAGAAAATTGTATTAAGATATTTATATAAAAGAAGATGCACAAATGTTTTGGTTTGGGTCAAAATATTTGGTCCGAAGGACTTCATGGTTCTAAATGGGATTTTAGCCCAATAACCAAAACACATATTGGAGGTCTAAAGGAGTTTATGGCTGAAGTTGGAGTCCATTTGGAAGCCAAAAGAAAGTGGAGAAATCACAACAAAAGAAGAACACTGGAAGCATTTGGATGCGGAATCAAGTGGGAGTTCATCGACATAACACTTGTGTCAAAATTTTTTGTTTACCCTTAGAAGAGACCTATCAACACACTTGTTTTGACTAAAAAGTGTTGTCAAAATAGTTGGCTATGGTTATGCACCTATTGATATGTGTTTCATGCTTGTATGGTTGCTTATTTATGTTGTTTGGATGATATGACGATATGGATGCTTAACAAACTAATAATCAACAACAAGCTTAAAATTGGTTCTTAACAACATCATTAAAAGTGGTTAATAAAATGGTTTTATTAAGAGTTAATGATTTTAGTAATAAAATGAGTTTTATTATAAGAACCCTGAATTTGAATGCATGCAAGTGTATGGTACATAAAGTTTTCTAAACTAGAATTTTTGAAAAACTTAAAACCCTTTATGAAACAAGTCAAACACCATCCTTTTATGCAACACTCGGATCACTTGGGAACTCTTTGTGGGATAAAGGTCACTTAATCACATTTGAGGGAACTTGTGTGTTTGAGGTAGGGTTACCATATTTGTGGGATAAAGGTCACCTAACCACTTGTATGTGTAAACTTACATGTGTGTGTAAGTAGGACGGCTTGATTTGAAACCATGTGATTAGGGTCACCAAAGCATCGCGTACAAAGGTGTTGATGGGATTAAATATGCCAACTAAACATAAACATGTTTAACTGATCCCATACGACTAGAAGTTAGGGTTGCAATTGTCAAACGTTGACTACCTTGTTAATTTAAATAATGGGATAAAGGTCACCTAACCAATATTTAATATAACGTTGGATTCTAGATTTTAATTATTAATTGTCTATGAGACATGGAAGGGTATTAATGATTAAAATTTAATAATATAGAAAATACTAAAATTGAGCTTTATTAAATTTTGTAGATGGCCGCTAACAATGCAAGCACAATTACCCAAACCGTCTGTAACCTATCACTAAGAACAATCCTTGAAAAGGATCGTCTCAACTGGATTGGTATCGAAACTTGAGAATCGTTCTCAAGCAAGAGAAGATATCCTATGTGTTGGACGATCCTATTCCCGATGAACCTAACGTGGAAGATGAGGATGCCTATAACGATTGGGTAAAGTATACCGAGGACTCCATGCAAGCCTCTTGCCTCATGTTGGGAACTATGATTCCTGAAATTCAAAAGGATTTTGAACATCACGGGGCGTACGACATGATTACCCAATTGAAGGAAATGTTCCTACAACAAGCAAGGGTAGAACGCTTTGAAACGGTTCGGGCGCTTCATGCATGTCGAATGGAGGAAACCCAATCGGTCTCATCTTATGTCTTTAAGATGAAAAGCCACATTGATCACCTCGAAAGGCTCAATTCTCTCGTCTCTAAAGAGTTGGCAACGGATTTGATCCTCAACTCTTTAAAAAAGAAATTTGAAACTTTTTTAATGAACTACAATATGAATGGATGGGACAAGAGCATTGGTGAACTTCATGCAATGCTCAGAACTGTCGAGGCCTGGGTAAAAAGGCTTTACCCGTTCTAACGATCAATGAGGGAGGCAACAAGAAAAGGCCCCACCTCGATTCCAAGGCAATTTTTGCCAAAAGAAAGGGGCATGTCAAAGGGAAAGGGAAGGGAAAGGCTAAAGCAGAACCTGCGAAACCAAAAGAAAAGAAGCAAAAGGTTGCCTCGAACGACCCATGCTTTGAGTGTGGAGAGATAGGACATTGGAAAAGAAATTGTCCAACCTATCTCAAGGAGTTGAAAAACAAGAGGGATGCTGGGCAAACCTTAGGTACAATCTTTATGATACATGTTGAGCTTAATGTTATTTCTTCTAACACATGGGTACTAGATACCGGATGTGGAACTCATATTTGCAATTTGTTGCAGGGGTTCAAAAGAAATAAGCATTATAAGAAGGGAGACGTCAGTCTCTTCATGGGCAACAGAGAAAAAGTTGAAGTTGAAGCCCAAGGAGACTATGTGTTGAAGCTTCCAAGTGGTTTGGAAGTGATTTTGAAAAATGTTTCGTATGCTCCTATTTGAGTAGGAACATTATTTCAGTTTCCCTTTTGAGACAATGTGGTTTTAGTTTCGAATTTGTTAACCATGACATTTATGTTTTTATGCATGATGTGTTTTACTTTAAAGCTATGCCTTTAAATGGTTTTTATGAATTAGTTCAAGATGACACATCATATGATAGCTCAATGTACCAAGAAACTCAAAACAGATTTGAGTGATTCCTATCTTTGGCATTGTCGCCTTGGACATATAAACAAAATCGCATGCAAACACTTCGAAAGAATGGTCTTTGGAAACAAATGAAGATGATTCATTTGATGTATGTGAATCTTGTTACAAGGCAAAATGACTAAGGCACCCTTTGATGGCACCTTTGATGGCACATTTGAAAGGGCAAAAGACTTATTAGGTATCATACATGATGTGTGAGGTCCTTTTAAGCCAATGACTAGGAATGGTGAAAGATACTTCATTACTTTTACCGACGACTATAGTCGTTATGGTTATGTGTACTTATTAAGACACAAGGATAGGGCATTTGAAATGTTCAAATATTTCAAAAGTGAAGTAGATAATAAACTCAATAAAACAATCAAAGTCCTCGCACCGATAGAGGAGGTGAATACCTTAGTGATATTTTCAAGATCATCTTAGGAGTTGTGGGATCATCTCACAACTTACTCCACATGGAACACCACAACATAATGGTGTGTTTGAAAGGAGGAATCGAACTCTATTGGATATGGTTCGATCTATGATGGCTAGGAGCACATTACCTCTATCGTTTTGGGGTTATGCTTTGCTCTCCGTGGTCCGTATATTAAATATGGCCTCAACCAAGAAAGTGGAATGTGAAGCTTATGTCAAGCAATACACCCAAATAAATTGGAAATCCGATCCACTAAGTGTATCTTTGTAGGATATCCTAAAGATGATATAGGATATTACTTCTACGGTCCAACCGAGAAAAAGGTATTTGTTACTCGAAAGGGTAAGTTCTTAGAAGCTAAGTTCCTTATGGAAGGGACTAGTGGTAGAACGGTGGAACTTGAGGAGGATCAAGAACCACAGGCCGATACACGTTTGGTTGATACTAGCACACAATAAGAGGGTGTTGAAAGTGATCAAATGATTGATCAATACACACAAAACGTTCGTAGATCTGGTAGAATTAGTAATCCACCCTAAAGATATGTATTCTTCATTAATGGATCCTATGTGGTAGATTCGGATGAACCAACCACATACCATGATGTTACAATCCGATTGTGACAAGTGGCTTGAAGCCATGAACGTAGAGATGCAATCCATGTATTTTAACCAAGAAAACCGATATGTATGGTAACTTGGATACTTATAAAGTGAGACTTGTAGCAAAAGGTTTCAATCAAACTCAAGGGGTTGATTATGACGAGACCTTCTCGCCCGTGGCGATGCTAAAGTCAATTAGGATATTATTTGCCGTAGCTGCACATTATAATTTTGAGATTTGGCAAATGGATGTCAAAACGGCTTTCCTCAATGGATATCTTGATGCAGATGTCTATATGGTTCAGCCTGAAGGTTTTGTCGATCCAACATATCCTAACAAAGTATGCAAGTTGAATAAATCAATCTATGGATTAAAATAAGCATCAAGAAGTTGGAATCATCATTTTGATGAAGAGATCAAGAATTTGGTTTTATAAAAAACGGTGATGAAGCTTGTGTGTATAAGAAGGCTAGTGGGAGCATCATCACTTTCCTCGTACTGTATGTCAATGACATTCTATTATTTGGAAATGACATTCCAACCATGGAAGGTGTAAAAACTTGGCTTGGAAGTTGTTTTTCTATTAAGGATCTTGGTGAAGCCGCCTATATTTTGGGAATAAAGATCTATAGGATAGATCAAGTGCTTGATAGGTTTAAACCAAAGTGCATACATTGACAAAATCTTGAAAAGGTTCAAGATGGAAAACTCTTAGAAAGGTTTGGTACCTATTCAAAAGGGGACAATATTGAATGCGTCTCAATGTCCAAGCTCAAAGGATGAGCAAGAAAGAATGAAAGCAGTCCCATATGCATCTACTATAGGATCCATCATGTATGCAATGATATGCACTAGGCCGGACGTGTCATGCGCTTTAAGCATGACGAGTAGATACCAGTAAAATCCAGGTAACAGTCATTGGATGGCTGTTAAAAGCATATTGAAATACCTTAGAAGGACTAAGGATATGTTTCTAATATATGAATCTGCTGAAGAGGAACTCGTTGTAAAGGGTTACACGTATGCGAGTTTCCAAACTGATCGAGATGGTTCTCGATCACAATCTGGGTATGTCTTCACTTTGATTGGAGCAGCAGTCTCTTGGAAGAGCTCGAAGCAAGATGTAGTAGCATTGTCCACTACATAATCAGAATACATCACCGCGTCATTGGCAGCACAAGAGGCTGCATGGTTGAAGAAATTCATTACCGATCTAGGGGTAGTCCCTACCATTCAAGACCCCCTAGAAATTTTTGTGATAACGAGGGTGTGATTGCTCAAATCAAGGAACCTTGTGCGCACCAAAAGACTAGACATATAGAGCGGAGATTCAACTACATAAGGGAAGAAGTTGAAAAAGGAAAGATATGCATTCGCAAAGTTCATACCGATCAAAACATTACGGATCCACTCACGAAGCTCCTTGAAAGGCCAAAACATGAGAATCATACTTGTGCCTTATGACTTCGATATTCTAGTGATTGGATTTGATCTACTTTGTATTTGGATATCGAAACGATTGTCATTTGACTCATTTAATGATTATAGCATTTTGAGTTATGTTCCATTTTAGTATGTTTAAATCTATGAATAAGTTAATTATTCTAAATGTCCGTAGTCGATCATATTTGTGGGAAAAATATGAAGGTAAGACTATTATGAACTTGGATGGTGGATATTCATCAGATATGAATATAGAGCAAAGTGTTGCTGCCAAAGTTCATAGATATTTGTGGGATACAAATATTGGACTGACCCGCTCTCAAATATTCTTGCAAGGAGTCTTTGTGATTGATCATAAGTAATTTTGATTAAAGGCGAATATCATAGTATCCTCTGACCTGAGATACACATTGGGTCTTGATATTCACCTAATATTATACTTTGACTTGGTACTTCGCTGTTCTGAAACATGACACTACATAAGACTAAGTTCAAGTGTGGTACAAGGTGATTGTGAGAGACGTATGTAGTCAAGATGGGATTTGTTCCTATTATTCGTTGAGAGTAAGATTACTAAGGCCTGCTAAAGTTAAATCAATAGAGAATGATCACTCTATGTCTCTATATTCAACATGACTTCTGAAACAAAAGGATAAATGATCAATTCACCTAAATCATGTTCAAGTAAGGGACTTGAAGGAGATGATGTTATTGAATGGCACTTTGTCATACGTATTAGGGGTAGTAAACCCCATTGTTAGGCGGTATTTGCTACTTGCATCAATCTCTATGTATCTTGTGCAAGTGGGAGATTGTTGGAATCGGTATGCCCAAGACATAGATTAAATTGATGTGGCTAGTACGTTATGATCCAAGTCAGGTCATACCCAATAACAAGCTAGACAAACACCTATGATATTTATTGTTATATGATCAAACAAATAAATATTAACACTTAGAATATTTAGAAATTGGTTTTCTAAATAATTGCACTTGAGAAACTAATAAATTATATGATAATTTATTTTGAGAGAATGTTTTATTTTGTTATTTAATGGGTTAAATAACAATTTTAAAAGTTATGAGATGTTGCATAAAGTCTTGTAACATGTCATGTTACAAAAGTTATAAAATATAAATACAAGACTAAAATTAAAGGAAAAATTGTTTTTTTAAGAAGCCATGAGTGGCCGCCCCCTTTGGGTCTTCCCAAGGTGGATTTCCACCAACAAAATTGCATGCAATATCTCACACAATCTATTACAAGATCACAAGAGATCATACAAGATGATATGTGATCTGATTTCATTCTCACAACACTAGAGTGCACACAAAAGTTCAAGTGCAAGAATTTCTTGTTTTGCTCTCAAATTTTCGGCCAAGAGGGTAATTCAAGAGATTTTTACAAGTGAAAATCCTAGTAACATTAATGTGTTTGTTGGAGGCTTGCGGTATGCAAGCTTGAGGTCTTCATCTTTGAAGAATACCATTCAAGAATACTCATCTTATTCAAGTCTTTTGCTCTTTTGAAAGGTAGTATTCTATAACACCCTATGGTTGTGTTTTGAAAGCACATATTCATATATGGATCCGTGTTTTGCGTTTTACATATAATAAGTTTTATATCAACGAACTAACATGTTTTAAACTCTATATTCCGCTGCGTTTTTCATTTTAAATGGATAAATGACTTTGATAAACATGTGAAAACACCAACATATTTAACTTGAATTATGCTAAGAAATGTCGTGGATGTCGGTTCATTAAGTTGTACGGTTAAGCGTTTCGCTAAATTACGTAAAACGCTTTAAGGAACACGAAAATAATCGAAATTGCGCAATGATTGATGTTTTTGCAACCTCTTCAATAAATTACAAGATTTTATTGATTACAAGAATTTTTGGATGTCTACTCAAGGTCCGTGTTAAAAATACGAGAATCAGCAGACTTTCGCAGTTGTTTCAATATAGTCCCTGAACTTGTATAAACGTGCTTTAGCCATTCCTAAACCCTCAAAACTTATATCTAAGTTATGTAAAGGGGATTTAGGGTATGTGTAGCTTATGTCCTCGTCCCGGTGTGTACGTTACGTTAAACGGGTTTTCGAAAGCCTGAAATTTTGCACAAGGGTTACAGTCTCCCCTATTTTAGGAAATTTTGTCTTGAAATTTATTCTAAGGAGACCATAGTGTGTATTTAGAATGATTGAAAAATAAAAAAAGCTCGAGATTCCAAAGATGCGGAATATCACTTGGTGTTGGAAATTTTGGGGAATTCAAAGTGTGTTCAAAGTCTTTCAAGGTATTTAAACCTTTAGAACTTATGAATCTAAAGAGTGTCATCGAGTGTATAAAAATTGTTTTATATGGCACTATGTTATACTAAGCTTTTAGTGTAAATCCTAAGCAAACAAAGGGGGTGTACATTCAAGCATGGCCATACGTACACGGTTTATAACGTCCCACGAGGTACATCCCATGTACCATGAGCATCTCATGCATAGGAGACGGGTCAACATACCTATGGCATCAAGATCATCACCTTTAACACCATAAAATACCTATGGCATCGAATAGAGTTAATGAATGTACTTGTCTTGGTCAGTGTATTCATACAACACATAATATCAAATAATCACATAATCACATAGGGTCCAAGATGACATAAAACCTTCAAGTGATCCGAATAACATTCCAAGGAATAACACAATAAGAACACGTATGTATAGGAAGTACCATTGGCGAATCCACCATGTTCTTATTGCGCCATACCCATCCTGTTACCCTATCAGTTTAGATTTTATGCCACCATACATAACAAGGCTTACTATAATTTTCATGCGTCGAACCTCATAATTAAGTGTGCACCCATAATTATTCGTTTCGTCGTATGGTCCACATAGCTCATCTTGTTAAGTGAGGGAAAATAAATAATAAGGTCGAAGTAACATCTAAATCGAATAAACATCGTCATAACACAACATCTATTAAATCAGAACGTATTTCATAGTAGCAATGATAGCACTGCTTGTTTTGCATACAACAAAATTAGTAGCAGGTATTTCATTCTAGTACAAATGTTAATATATGTTTCACATTAACCAAACTGGTAGTATGCATCATATACTAAGCATGGATTGTCATAAACAATGTAAGTATGTCATGACAATGTTTTGAAACCATGTGCTAGGTATGCTAGGTCAACATACTAAGTGAAAATGTATTTGTAAATTGTGTACTAAGTATGCTAGGTCAACATACGAAGCAAAATGTATTTGTAATCATGTACTATACATATTAGATAAACAAGCCATGTATGTAATGTCTTGAAAACAAAAGTAGTAGTGATAGGCACATAGTATTTGTAGAGATCGATTTGCAGAGATTGTATGATTGTACTAGTGTGCAATCATAATATGCTAAATTACGAGATTTAGTTCCTAATAATAAAGAACTGAATCCTTGAAGTCGGTATGTATTTTGTATATTACACAAAGTGTAATCACATTCGAATTTGTAAATGGAATATGAATAACAAGAATGAAGAAAACTTCTTGAAATTTATATTGTCATTACAAATATAATATGTTCATTGTCTTTAGGTAATATACAGAAATGTAAAGGCTCAAATGATCATAAGTGCTTGACCATCAGCTTGAGCCTCATTAACATTGTATACTCGCCCGTTTGCGTTAGCAAGCTTAGGGCAGTTTTGCTTTTAAATCACCACAATTGAAACATGGCTGCTTGGTTTTGGATGCGACAGGTCGCAGCTAGATGTCCAAAAAGATCACAGATTGTACACTTGCGGCATGGAGAATTTGCTTGGTGATGATAGTTGCAACGATTGCATAGAGGTTTTTTCCCACGATAAAACCCCCTAACGGGTACTGAGTTAAGTGGGATTGGTATAGCAGTCGTATAATTGTTTGAAGCCTTACACTTTTTAGAATTTTTGGAAGGTTCACCCTTTGTTTCATTTGGTTTCTCTTGTGTATTTTCAACAGTTCGTTTCTTGTCTCCCTTTCAAAAAAGTTTCCCTTTTCTAACTTGGTAGTCAGTTAGGGTAGCGGCTAGTTCGATAGCCTCCCTAACTGTTGTGGGTTTGCTGCCAGTGATAATATCTTGGGCTGGATCAGGTAGGCCATCAATATATTTCTCAATGGCCCGATCCAAGGGTGTGACCATAGTGGGGCAGAGTAGGCTCAACTCTTCGTACCTATCAGTGTAGGCACGATTTCCACCACTATCTTGTTTGAGGTAATAGAATTCGGTTTCAAGTGCCCTCATTTCGGTTCGCGGACAGAATTCTTTCATCGTAAGATTCCTGAATTCTTCCCACGTTTGTGCCATAACTACTTCTACACCTCTGTCTCTATGACTCCGTTCCACCAAGTGAGTGCTCTCTTTTAGAAAACACTCGAGGCGAACTCTACCTTGTGCTCACTAGGACACTGAACATAACGGAATGTGCTTTCTATACTCTCAAACCATTGTAGGTGCCCAGTTGCTCCTTCGGACCCATTAAACTTGAGTGGTTTTGCCGAGTTGAATTGTTTGTAGTTGCAAGGCGTGAGAACATTGTTATTGTTGTTGTTATTGTTATAGATTTGATTAACTTGGGTCACAATATCTGGGAGTACAACAGCTAGATGCTGAGCAATCATTGCTGCCATGTCAGCGTTCCAAGTGACGTCACGGTGAAGAGGCATCTCAAAGAAATAGCTATAGTGAAATCAAATAAGTGAGATCTCATAGAATTGTTATAAGTTTAAAACACCATAGTGAACTGAAAATCTTAACTTGGTATTCGTTCAAAACTCTCGTTCTTGTATTTAGGAAAAATAGTGTTTTAGATCTTGTTTTGAAATAAGAATTGCTTAAAATAAAGAAACTCTGTGTGTAACAAAAATTTAAAAATTATCATCCAAAAGATAAAAATTTTGTGATTATAAAAGACAAAAGATAGTTTTTGAAAATGAAATAGGATTACAAAGTGTCGCGAGGTGAAATGGAATTTGTTTCAAATGTGTTGAATATAGTCGTAACATATTACCGAAGGATGATGGAGTAGTGTCACAAAGGTAATAGTGTTTAGGAATTGTTCGACATGGTCAAAGTGGATGGGGTTTCATAATGTTTCGAGAAGACATGCTTTAGCCTATAAGTGGACACTCACCCTAAGAGTTCCCAGGCAAGAGTGACTAGTCCGATAATGTGAATTTGTACGAACACTCTAGCCTTAGACATAAAACTCGGGGTACATGCATTCACCCTTCCAGATTGCATGTGTTCATATTATTAAAACCCAAGATTTCGATGAAAATGTTTGAGAGTAAAACATTTTGAGAAACTTTTTGATAAAATGTTTGAGATAAATAGGTCGAGATACATTTTGATGAAAATGTTTGAGAAAACATTTTGGAGGAATATTCAATTAAAATGTTTTGAGAAAATATTGGAATACCTTAAGGCATAAAGCCTAAGGATTTAGGATAAATCATCTAAGGTTAGATGATTTGTAAATCGTAGAGTAGTTGTGGCACGAGTAAGGATGAGGATGGAGATTAGGATAAGATCCTAATACTACTCATGTTTGGGTCCCTAGGAAGGTTATAGACTAGGTTAAAGGCATTCTAATAACCTAATTCCCTATAACCAGTGCTCTGATACCAATCTGTAACACCCCAATCGCGATATATAATAACACGCGGTGGAAATATTGGGGAGTCACTTACAAATTGCTCACCACAACTGTACTAAATTGTTTCAATATTGTTAACATTGTTTTACAATACAAAGAACACATGAAATCGTCTTTTCATTAAAGAATTCTAAAGTCCGGATGCATTCCTATGTGTAGCATGCTTGAATAATCGAAACCTGAAACATACGTGAAAAGACATCAACAAAGAATGTTGGTGAGTACATAGTTTTGTTGGCCGAATTATTGGCAAAAGTTTGGTGTTGAAATGCTTTAACAACTACAAGAGTTTTTAACTGAAAGTGGACTCTTTAAATCCAATGAATGTCGAAAAGGTTTAGCTTTGCAATACATAATCTTGCTTGTGAAACTTGTGACAAAAGAGTTTTGTATATTGCAATATGATTAATACTAGGTAATTTTTATGCCATTGGAAAATTGTACTTTGATCTTTATAATCACATTGAATTCGGTCGTAAAACTTGTGAGTATGTTGTTATAAATCCAATCAAGGACTAATAACAACAATATTGAAATCGGGCATAACTCGTGTGAGTACTATTAGAAATCAAATCAATGATTTATAATAATACATTGGATATCCTTCTAAGAATCTAACATTGTAGGAACGTCCACGATTAGCACAGGAATCTAAATTTGTTATCTATTGTCCAATTAGGCGGAAACTAATTACAAGTTAACCAAATAACAAGACTTACTCATTTGTTTTGATCTAAAGTTCAATACGTTCGACGGATCCGACAGAGCTTCGCCGTCTCTGTGCCAAAATCTCTCCACGTTACAAATGAAATAACCAAGGCACCTATTTATAGAGATGGAAGTTTGCTGGAGAAGGAACATGTTCCGGTGAACTTGACCTAGTCAAGTTCGGCCGAACTTGACATCCCACACACACTAACCAGCGAACTTGACCTCCTAAACACATAAATACGCCTAGTTTCTAACCGATTAAGCTCTATACACTCAGACTCGATACATAATGACGTAGACAACAGACATATGCATCAACAGACTCCTCCTTGGATGTTGCCGTAGTCATTGACTTTTAAAATCTTCTGAGTCTTCCGATCTTTAGTTCTTGAATAAACTTTAACATCTTGATCTTTATATCCTCTTCCTTTTTCTTGAGCTTTGTCTGATAAAACTTTAATCTCCATGCTCCCCCTAGCTTTTAGCTTTAGACTTCAGACTCCCCTTTCCTTTGATCTTTAGACTTAAAACTCCCCTAGCTTTGAGCTTTCTGAAATCTTTGGACAGTGTTTTATCCAGCTCCCCCAAAACTTTACTTTCTGTTTCAAAGTTCTAAGACATTCAAAATAAACATTTCAGATTCAAAAATCTGTTATAAAATCTCAAAGTTTGAATCTTCTTTTTAATCTTTTCAACCCTTTTTCAAGTTCAAATTAATGACCTTGAACACTTTTAACATTTTAAAAACCTTTGTTCACTCAAAAAATTTTCAATTATGAAATCCACTTGGTTGACCAAGTCCAAGTTAATGACCTTGGTTAACCAATTTCATTTACCAAGTCCAATAATGACCTTGGTTTGAAACCGTTGTAGTTCAACCAATGTTTTTCCTCAATTTTAAAGTTTCAATTTAATGAACTTTTTAACACTTTTGATCATTTTTGGATTTTACAGATGTCACCAAAATTTTCACCATTAAAGCACCTTACCAGACTTTAAAGAACGTTCTCCATCATTGGCTTGTAAAAAATAATGAAGAAACAAAATCTTTTTAAATTTTTAGAAAGTTTATGCTAAAATACGCAGAAAATCTTTTTGGTTTTATCTTTAGAAAGCAAGTAAAGTATTTAGAGAATTTTTTACAAGTAAAGTAAACTATGTACAAACATATTTACAGACATATTTTTGTGAACTCGTGTCTAAGGATCATATCAGTTGATTGAGACATATCACCAGTACCGTTGACCTTTTGAGACTTTAAGATTTAAACTTGTTTACTTAGATTGCCGGTATGTTTGTCCACTTAAATTTTACCACATTTCTCAACTGTTCCAAGATATGTTGGATATGATTTATTTAACTTGACTTAACTATGGTTCCCTCTTCTTGAATATACTCCCAAATCCAGATTCCCCAGATTTCATCTTACAGGTGAATATAGCGTAATTGATATCTGTCTTTGGGTTAATGCGAGACCTTGAGAGCTCAGGTTAGTACTACCGTACATACAAAGAGATGAAGGCTCGTCTTTAAGATGTGTTCCACTTAAGGAATCTTTTAAGCATTGCAAATGATTAGATCTTTCAATTCTTTTCAAAATTTGCATGCTAAATTGGGGTTTTTAGCAAAAGCATTATAGAAGTTCTAGACTATTGCTTCCGCAAAATCAGAAGAACTTGTATAATATCTCAAAATCAAGGCAACACTTCAATCGAAATTTCGGAATACTAAGTCTATATATCCAAGATGTGTTAATCCACAAGATTAAGCAGTTGCTAAATTTAGTTTATATCCCGGAAACAATTTACTGAAGGTGTAAAGCCTATCGACACATCCACAGTAAGACTTGTTTATCACTTTTAAACTTTACAATTCTTTTGTTGGTGCATATGTCTGTTTCCTACGTCATTATGTATTGAG
This sequence comes from Scalesia atractyloides, assembly GCA_947069175.1. Taxonomy (NCBI): domain Eukaryota; kingdom Viridiplantae; phylum Streptophyta; class Magnoliopsida; order Asterales; family Asteraceae; genus Scalesia; species Scalesia atractyloides. The sequence continues at coordinate 33,416,878 of CAMTDV010000009.1, read as the reverse complement.
TCTGAGTGAATATGGCTTAATCTATTAGAAACGAGGCGTATTTAAGTAAGATTTAGGTCAAGTTCACTGGTAATGGTGTGTATGAAGTCCAGGATAGGGTTGAGGGTACCAAGGCGATTTTGGCGATTTTATTGAAGAACCCTAATTTCGTGATTTTCATCCTGTTCTTGATCTAGATCGATTAGCAGTTAAGGTTATTCGATCCCTTTATTGGTAAGGGTTCTTGAATCTACCTTGGTTTCTAATTGATTGACATTAAGTCTAGGGTTTCCGAATTAGGGTTAGTTTTTTGTTCGTATTGTCTAGATTCTGGATTTCGGTGCATGGTTTATTTCCTATCTTGGTGTTTCTTGATCTTCATACAATCCTAGTTATTCTTCGTGATCTGGTGTATAACAGTCTGTTATTAGGGTCTCGTCTGATCGGTTCTCTAATACGAACTAGTTAGTGTTTGATCGAATTAAAACTAGGGTTTTTGTTCCAGTTTGTTTCTGCCAATAACTGTGTTTTGATCTGGTTGTATAGAGATATTGTTTTTTGTTGATCCTTCTGGATAGGCAGAAACCGAGTTTAAACAAGATCTCTATACGATTTTGTTAGAAGCATGGCCTAGGGTTTTCGCTAGATTAGCGTTTTCTTTCCGGTCGGTTGAATTCTGGTCTTGGTTTACGTGTTGCATGGTGTGTACTGTTATTGCTTGAAGTGAGAGTTAGCATTTCTGGTATGGATGAATGTAAAAACCTGGGGATACTGTGGATAATAACAAGGGTGATCGTGGAAAGCCGCCATTGCCGGGTAGGGGTATTGCCAGCCGAGTTGTCAACATAGATGGAAACCCAATGCTCCCTCGGTGTGGTATAGTGTCTACTCAGATTGATGTTAGTGATGAAAAGCGGGATTCTCAAAGTATTGGGGTGGCCGACTGTCAAGGTTTTCATGCAGGATCCGGTGGTGATGAAGGTAATAAGATTGCTTCAGATGTGCAGCAGGATTGTCATCCTCAAGGTGAACCCTCGAAATCAAGGACATATGCAGATTCGGTTATGGCTGCCAATTCCAAAACAGTTAACTTTAGAACTCTTGCAAATCCTGTTATGCATGAGGGATGCGATGTTGTTCTCCCGCGTGATTCTGTTCGAGCTGTACAAGATAAGCTAGCTATTACTCTATATGGATACTTCTTAGGAGAGCGTATTGCATTCCCGGTTGTGGAGTACTTTGTTCGCAATAACTGGAAGAAATTTGGATTACAAAAGTCAATGATGAATGCGAATGGGTTCTTCTTCTTTAAGTTTGCGGATCATAAAGGTATGCTGGATGCTCTAAAGGGGGGTCCATGGATTATACGATCACAACCTATATTCCTAACTGAATGGACACCGACTTCAAAGCTGGAAAAGAAGGAGGTAACCAAAGTTCAAGCCTGGGTGAAAATTCATGAGGTTCCACTGGCTGCATACACTGAAGATGGCCTTAGCTTGATCGCTACTGCTATTGGTGTTCCAAAACTATTGGACTCCTATACCAATTCGATGTGTAGGGACACTTGGGGCCGTAGTAGCTATGCTAGAGCTTTAATAGAAATCTCAGCGGACAAGGAGTTGAAAGAGGAGCTGACGATCGCAATACCTGAGGTAAACGGGGAGGGCTTTAGCAAGGAAATTATGTTTGTGGAGTATGAATGGAAGCCGATTAGATGTTCTAGTTGTTGTGTGTTTGGCCATTCTGTGGATTCCTGTCCCAAGCAAACAAGGGAACCAGTAAACACTGCTAAGCAGTTTCATCCTAGATTTCCAATGAAACAAGGCAATGGGAAAGATAAGGTGGGCTCTAAAATTGATGAGGAAGGTTTCACCATTGTGACTAGCAAAAAAGTAGCTAGGAAAGGAGGGTTCCAGATAAATAAGCCCAAACCAAAGTTTGAGTATCGACCGCTAATAGATAAAGGGAAGAATGAGTTGCCCACTCGGCCGTTGATGGGGAGTGTTGTCTCAAACAATTCGTTTAAGGTGTTAAATGAGGTAGAGGTGGATGGGAACCATAGTATTAATGCTGCGACAAGTAACAAGGAACATTCTGAGGATGAGGAGGTGATTGAAGTGTATAATGAAATGGATGAATTCATCTCAAAGGAATCGTGTAATCCTGAACGTAAAAAAGGGGCAAGCACTCCTACAACGGTAGTGTCTAATGATGAGTCTAGCAGCCTGGAATATTAGGGGCTTGAACCGGCCTCTCAAACAAAACGAGGTTCGTCATGTGAGTAATCATCTTTCGTTTTGTGCAATCTTAGAATCTCATGTGGATATTGGTAATCTTCATAAAGTATGTAGAACTGTGTTTAGGGGTTGGGATTGGACCTCCAATGGCAGCAGATGTAATAAAGGTACTAGGATCACTTAGGTTGGAACCCGATGGAGATTGATGTTATGGTCATTGCCCAAACGGATCAGGTTATGCGTATCCAGTTGAACTTTAAACTGGAGAAGAGGAGCCTGCTCTGCTCGGTGGTATATGCAGCAAATTACTATGTCACTCGACGGGATTTATGGCAACAGCTTGTTCGACATAAAGATTTCGTGGGTGATAATCCGTGGGTTATTCTGGGAGATTTCAACTCAGCTCTTTTTCTGGAGGATAATTCCATGGGATCTTCATATGGCTCAGTGGGTATGAGGGACTTTCAAGAGTGTGTTACTGAGTTGGAGGTGGTTGATATTAATAGTTCGGGATTCCATTTTACATGGAATCAAAAGCCTAAAAAAGGCGTGGGGCTGCTAAAGAAGCTTGATCGTGTTATGGGTAACACTGCGTTTTTGGCTGAGTTTCCTAACTCCTACACGATTTTTCAGCCATATAGGATATCAGATCATTGCCCATGTTTGTTAAAGATCCCATCTCCTGGTAAGATAAAACCTAAACCATTCAAGTTTGCTAATTTCTTGGTTCATAAACCGGAATTCACTGATATTGTTAAGAAGCATTGGGATATGGCCTTTGATGGGGTCCCTCAATTTTGTGTGGTAAAGAAACTGCGCCTCTTAAAGAAGCCATTTCGGGCTCTCTTATTGAAACAAGGAAATTTGCACAAGAAAGTTGAGAGTCTCAGAGGTAAGCTGGATGCTATTCAACAGGATATTGATGTTGAGCAGTTTAATATGGATCTTCGAATGCAGGAAGTAAAAATTAATAAGGAATTTCAGGAAGCTTGTTTAGATGAGGAACGATTTATGCTCCAAAAATCTAAAGTGGAATGGTTGAAAGCTGGTGATGCAAATACGAATTCTTCCATGCTACACTGATAAGTAGGAATCACTCGTCCAGGATTGATAGCATTAAGGATTCTAATGGGGTTCTGTTTGAGGGGCATAATGTCCGGGATGTGCTTGTCAAACACTATGAGCAATTTCTTGGGTACCATGGATATGGTCACTCTAGGCCCCCTGCTGAAATGTTCAGGAATAAGTTGAACTCAGAGGATGCTGTGCACATGGTTCGTCCAGTTACTGCTGCTGAGGTGAAAACGGCCATGTTCTCGATTGGTAATGAGAAAGCCCCTGGCCCTGATGGCTTTTCAGCAGCTTTCTTTAAAAATGCGTGGCATATCATAGGTCAAGAGGTGTCAAATGCCATTTTGGATTTCTTCAGGACTGGTAAACTCCTCCGGGAAATTAATAATACCCTGATAGTGCTTGTGCCGAAGAAAGTGACGCCGTCCCTGATTACGGATTATCGGCCCATTGCATGCTGTAATGTGATTTATAAATGTATTAGTAAGATTGTGGCGGATCATATGAAGGGGATGCTTAATCAGATTGTCAGTATTAACCAGTCAGCTTTCATTCCAGGTAGGAAAATCTCTGATAATATTCTGCTTACTCAAGAGTTGTTACATAACTATCACAGGGATTATGGGCCTCCGAGATGAGCTTTCAAGGTGGATATCCAAAAAGCTTATGATACTGTTGATTGGAACTTTCTTAAGGATGTTCTTATAGGATTCGGATTTAATAGTAAAATGGTGGATTGGATTATGACTTGTGTGTCAACTACGACATATTCTATCAGTGTGAATGGAAATCTGCATGGGTATTTCAAGGGTGGCCGTGGGTTAAGACAAGGAGACCTATTATCTCCGTATTTATTCACTCTTGTCATGGAAGTCCTTACATGTCTTTTGCAGAGGGATGCTCGGCTTGATACCTCGTACAGATTTCACAATAGATGTGAAAGACAACAAATTATCAATCTGTGTTTTGCTGATGACTTATTTCTATTTGCCCATGGTGATATCTCCTCTTCCCGCTGTATCAAGATGGCACTGGCTACATTCACGAACATGTCTGGATTGGTCCCTAGTATCCAAAAAAGTACTGCCTTCTTCTGCAATGTTCCACCTAATGATAAAAATGAAATTCTACAGACCTTGAGATTTGAGGAGGGCGTGCTGCCGGTTAAATATTTGGGTGTTCCGCTTATCTCATCCCGGCTGCTCTCTAGAGATTGCAATGTTTTAATTGAAAAGATAGAGCAGCGCATTCAAAACTGGAGAAATAGGTTTTTATCATTTGCAGGAAGGTTGCAGCTTATCAACTCGGTACTTTCAGCTTTGCATGCGTATTGGTCCGCTGTTTTTATTTTGCCAGCACAAATTATTAAGGAGCTTGAAGCTAAACTACGAAATTTCCTTTGGACACAAAAAGGAAATTTTCATAGAGGAAAAGCTAAAGCCTCATGGAATTCTATTTGTATCCCTAAATATGAGGGTGGCCTGGGTATTAGGCGACTTGGAGATTCGAATAAAGCTCTTATGCCGAAGCATATTTGGAGTATTCTGAACAAGAGGGAGTCCTTGTGGGTTAACTGGATCTACTCCTACAGATTAAAAGGCTGCAGTTTCTGGGTATGTAAGGATGCTACGAATTGTAGCTGGAGCTGGAGAAAGCTTCTTCAGATGAGGCCTAGTATCAGGGATCACGTGTGGTCGAGATTGGGCAATGGGAATAATACGTCAGCATGGTATGATAACTGGAGTCAACTTGGTCCGTTATCTAACTTCCTGTCTCCTAGGACCATTTCCAATGCGGGATTTAGACTTCATGATACGGTTGCAGATATATATAATCAAAGTACTTGGGCTTGGCCATCGGCTTGGAGAGACTTGTTTCCAGAACTGACTCAATTGGATTAGGTTTATTTGGAACCAAATAAAGTGGACCAAATTTGCTGGAAGGATGGGGATGATATACTTGAATTTTCTTCTTCAAGTGTCTGGCATTCGATTCGGATAAGGGAGCCGGAAGTGGATTGGGCTGAAGTAGTCTGGTTTCATCAGTGCATCCCTAAGCATGCTTTCTTTATGTGGTTGATTATTCGTCGGAAACTGCTAACTCAGGATAAGATTCTCCAGTGGGACATCTCGAGAAGGAAAAACATGAATATGATGTGCTGTCTTTTGTGCTATGAGAATGTTGACTCCCATGATCATCTTTTCTTTGAATGTAAGTTTTCTAAACAGGTATGGAACAAGACTAGAGATAAGGTAGGTATTTCTACGGTTGGTCCCAGATGGAGTGACATTATGGTCTGGCTTCTGGCTCGTGCTCGATCGAAAACAGCAGTGCATTATACAAGTCGAGTGTTTGTTGCCTGTGCAGCATACATAATATGGCAAGAACGTAACGCGAGATTGTTCAAGAATCAATCTAGGCCACCAGATACCATATGCGAGCAAATATTAAAGACAGTTCGGTACAAGCTGATGGGGGTTAAGTTCAAAGATTGTGCGAATGTTCGGAGGCTGCTAGGTAGATGGAAGATAAATGGCAACTTCATATCCGATAATGGAGGCTGATTACTATTTTTCTCTGTGTGATTAGTGGTTCTAGATTCTAGTCTAGTAGATGTACTTGTCTTTTGATTCCTGCTTTATATTGTCTGCTTGATTTACTGTCATGAGGTCTGTCTCATGATAGAACTAGTGGGAGATTATCCTCACTACTTGTGTTATTTGGTTGGTTAACATATAGAATCACAGGGGTAACCCTTTACCCAAAAAAAAAAAGTTCGGCTGAACTTGACTAGGTCAAGTTCGCCCGAACATGTTTTCTCACCAGCGAACTTGTTATGCTATGAATAGGTGCCTTGGTTATTTCATTTGCAACATTCAGAGATTTTGTCACGACAGAGGCGAAGCTCTGTCCAAGTGTTTCCAGGATCTGTAACGTCTACATATCAATGAAACGATGTTAAACATTAACAAACTTGTCTATAATGTCGCCTATGCAAACGGATTCCGCACGTTTACCTTAGGTTTGTCAGATTAGTGCCCGAACGATCCGTACAACGGACCTACAAGTGGTATCAGAGCAGGATTGGCCTAATTTGAAGACATTGGACATAGAACATCTCATCTTCTACTCATTTATTCTATTTTTCAATTTTCTTGGACAATTTACGGACAAAATGGACTGATTTTCAATTATAGTACGTAAAATCCACAATAGATAAACCCTTGTGCGGAAAAATTGAAAAAACCATGTTTGAAAACACATATTCGCTTGAACTTGACTGAAAAATTCACATTTTTCATCAAGTTAGCCCGAACTTAATTGATTTTTCAAGATTTTTTTTGGGTAAAGGGTTACCCCGGTGAATATCATTAAACCAAATTGAAGTACAAGTAGAAATGGAAAGACCCAAACTAATTTACATATGTGACATGCCACATACGTTACAACTACACACCAGCCAAACTAGGACAAACCTCAACAACTTAAACAAGTAAACAAAACGCCACAACCTAGGACGACATAGACATATCATCTACATTAACATCCCATGCTCGTAAAACCTCCATAAACTGGCTAGTTTGATTGTCCTTGAGTGTTTGCAGTTTCATTCTGATTGTATTGATAATTAGCTCCGTTATTTGCTCTGGAGGACGAAGCTGGTTGTTGAAGAACCTAGAGTTTCTCTCTTGCCAAATGAAGTACACCGCGGCGGCAACAAGTAACTTACCAAGAATTATCTTACACGATTTGGATGAGGCACGAGGGACCATCCATCCCATAATACTTTGTAATTCATCTTTAATGCTCGGCATATAGGCCCTCCGACGCACAGATGTCCACACCTGACTAGAAAACTCACACTCAAAGAACAAATGTTTGTGATCTTCCTCACCTTTAAAGCAGACGACGTTAGCCCAATCCACTTTAACCCTTGAAAACTGAACACTATCCCAAACTTTCGTCGCAGAGAAATCAACCATATAGCCATCTCCTTCATTCCAACGAATAATGTCTCTAACGCCTTCCCGTAATTGAACCGAAGGGATTAACTGCAAAGTTGGAAAACACAGTCTCCATTCAGGAGGCCACCTCCAATCACCATTCCCAATGAAATCAGCAACTTTTGATTGCAGATTATGCCTAAATTGGTAGATAATTCTAGCTAGAATATAGCTCCCAATCGGACAAGCACTACACCACACATCAAACCAAACTGACGTATCTTCACCATTACCAATCACTGACCAGAACGGATTCCTAACCAAATACCTACGCCGCAATATACCGTACCTCCAAGTCCAGCTTTTACCACTACCTTTGGCTGGAATATCCCAAAGGTTCCTGTCTCTCAACGTGTTGATATAGATCCAGCCAACCCAAAGGGATTTCCTTTTAGTAATAACGCTATGCATGTGCTTAATCAGGAGACTCGTATTTATATCCCTAATTCGACGAATACCCAAACCACCTTCCGCCTTGGGGAGACATGCCTTTTCCCACGAAACTTTGGACTTGGCCTTGGGCAACAAACTTTGACTCCATAAAAAATATTCATTTTCCGTTCTAGATCATCAATAAGACGAGAAGGAAGAACAAAAACAGCAGCCCAATACACTGTGTAAGTCGAGAGCACAGAAAATAATCGATTGAAGTCTACCAGCAAACGATAGAAACTTAGACTTCCAATCTTCGATTCTCTTCTCCATCTTCTCAATAAGAATACCACAATCCACAAACATTAACCTGGATGAAATTAGAGGAACACCCAAGTAACGGACAAGAAGAAGGCCCTCTTCGAAAGGAATAATCTCTTTAATCGGGTTTTTCGTATTGACGGGTACATTACAGAAAAAACCTGTACTTTTGGATAAGCTTGGAACCAAACCCGACATGTCTTTGAATTTCACTAAAGAGTCCATAATCAACCTCGCTGAACGAACATCACCATGAGCAAACAAGAAAAGATCATCAGCGAAACACAGATTTATTATGCGTTGTTTTTCACATTTGTTATGAAATCTGAAAGATGAGTCAAGAGTAGCCGCATGGTTCAGAATCCACGTAAGCACCTCCATAACTTGGGTAAATAGATAAGGAGACATAGGATCACCTTGACGTAAACCTCTTCGACCCTTAAAGTACCCGTGAATATTACCGTTAACATAGATAGAGAAAGAAGCCAATTCAACAAAAGTCATGATCCAATCAATCATAGTCAAGTGAAACCCGAAACCAGTAAGAACGGCTCTAAGGAACTTCAATCTACCGTATCATACGCCTTCTGGATATCCACTTTAAAGGCACACCTAGGAGGACCATGGTTGTTATTATAACTATGCATCAGCTCTTGAGTTAGCAGAATATTATCCGAGATACACCTGCCAGGAATAAAAGCTGATTGATTCATCGAAATAACCTCCGATAACCCGTTTATGATTCTATTTAAGCTTGCTGATACATTTATAAATCACATTGCAAGACGAAATAGGCCTATAATCTGTTACTTTTGATGGAGTAGGAACCTTCGGCACGAGAGCAATAATAGTATGATTAATCTCGTTTAAAATTTTGCCCGAGTGGAAAAACTCTTGTACCGCACTACATATGTCCTTCCTTACAATATCCCAAGCAGCCTTGAAGAAAGCCGAGGTGAATCCATCCGGCCCGGGAGCTTTATTGCTCCACATAGCAAAAATCTCAACATCAGTAAACGGAGTGATCATGTTACCTGCAGTTTGAGTGTTTAACCTTTTGGAGAACAGCTCATTAGAAGGCAGAATCGATGTTGCTCCCTCTTTACCAAGAAAGCACTCATAGTGATCGACAAAAACTTTAGGGACCTCTATTCCCTCATACAGCTTTCCATTTGCGTCATAAATGGTATTAATACGACTATGGTGATTCCTACACTTGACAGTTTTGTGAAAGAACGCCGTATCCAACTTCCAACCAATCAACTTTGGATTTTGCTTTAAGATTCTTTCCTCATCAATTGTGGCTTCCACTGGTCCAACACAATCTTCACCTTATCACGCAATTCACAGTTACCCGGGTCCAAATCAGCCTTCATTTGACACGCATCTAACTCATTATGGAGTTGATTTACTTTATTATGAAGGTTGAACAAAAGCTTCCTAAAAGGGGTCTTCAAAGACCTGAGCCTCTTCACTAATTGTAACATCATAATCCCGTTAACCCTCTCACTCCAAGCTGCATTAACGATAACTAGGAATTCCTTTTTGTGGATTAGAAAGTTTGGGAATTTAAAAGGCTTAGGTTTACCTACATCCGTGCCGTGGAGCTTAATTATACTAGGAGAATGGTCCGACACACGATGCGGAAGAAAAATTGCATTAGCAAAGGGAAACTCTATTGTGAGCTGAACATTAGCCATAACACGATCGATCTTTTTCAACACACCCAATCCTTTCCTCGTCTTTTGATTCCACGTAAAATGAACACCAGAACTATTAAAATCAAACAACTCGGTATCTTCCATGCAAGCCTTAAATTCATGCACACCTGAATTAACTTTTGACGATCCACAATACTTATCATCCAAGTTCAAAGCCGAATTAAAGTCCCCAAGAACAGCCCACGGCTTATCATGAACAAACACTTTATGAGCTCTAAGATTACCCCCAAGCTCCCTTCTCTCAATATAATAATTCTTCACGTATACAATATAAGAGCAGCCTTTCTGTTACTACGAAAAATAAGCTGAGAGTGTATAACCTGCTGAGACTGAGATAAGACCATAACATCTACAATCTCCGGATTCCAACCCAAAGAATTCTAGTACCTTTATCACAAATATGCCCATTAGAAACCCACATCCACTTGCAACAAATTTTGTTAGCGATAAGAAAAATATTCTGAACATTCAAATGAGACTCAAGGATAGCACAGACACTTATCTTACTATCTTGAATAACATGACGTATCTCCTTTTGTTTCAGGGGATGAGACAAACCCCTTATATTCCAAACCGCAATACTATCCATTGGAAACTCTCACTTCGGGAGTGCTTGCCCCCGTATTATTATCATTTCCATCATTCGCACAAGTGAAATCAGTAACATTATTCTCTTCAACTATCTGCTCATTATCCGAAATAAAACCATCCTCACTTAACGATGATAGACCTGCAAATGAGTTCTGAGTAAAAGGTTTTGCCGTTGGGGTGACTTTAGGCCGTTGAACAGGCCTATATTCGAATTTCTTCTTTGGTTTGGTAATATGAATACCAGTAGTTTTATTCCTCTAATTGTGCACTACGGTATACCCCTGATCATCCACTTGATTTTTCATTTTCAGATCCTTATCAGATTGCTGTTTAACAACTTTAGGCAACCATCATTATTATGACCAAAGACACAACAGTTCGAACACCTAGGAGGGGACCATTCATACTCTATACTAAGAGTTTCTTTTTAAAAACCTCCATCTTCAACATTAGGGATTGCTATTGATATTGAATTCAACATATCAACATTAGCATCTAGTTCAATAATAGCCCTAGCATAACTACTTCTACCCAAGAATCCAAACACATATCAGTTGTTTGCTTATCCAATAATTTAGGCTTACTAATCTTAGAAGCAATTAAGCTAAGGCCATCCTCCGTATAAGCAACCAAAGGGACATCATGAATTTTAACCCAAACCGGTACTTTTTTCAACTCCTCTCTTTTCAGCTCAGTATTAGGAGACCACACTTTAAGGAACAGCGGAATATTGCGTATCAACCATGGACCATCCAGCAAAACCTGGTTCATTTCCTCTTTAGAACTAAATTTAAAGAAGAAGAATCCCTTTGAATTCATCATGCTTTTCGCAAGCCCATACTTGCTCCAGTTTTGTTTAGCAAAATACTCTACCACTGGAAAAGCAAGTCGTTTGCCCAAGAAATACCCATACAAGACATTATCAAGTTTATCCTTAATGTGCTCGAACTTGCTTATTTTTCAAACAATTTCATCAAGTTCGCCCGAACTTGATTAAATATTGTTGAAAAATATTACAAGTTTGCCCAAACTTGTAAAGTTTCTTGAAATTCTTACAAGTCCGCCCAAACTTGCTGTTTTTCTTGAAATCTTTCACAAGTTCGCCCGAACTTGCTGTTTTTCTTGAAATCTTTCACAAGTTCGCTCGAACTTGTATTCAAGGTGATTTTTTTCATAAAATCTCAACAAGTTCGACCGAACTTGTTAAGTAGCTCATTTCACAAGCTGTGACAAGTTTGCCCGAACTTGTTTAAGATTTCTAAAAAAAGTCTCAGACATTATATATCGTTAGATTCGTATTGACGAGACGAGTTTAAAGCTCTAATCTGGTAAAAACAGCTTTCCAAAAAATTTTAAACTTTTTAGCAAACCGATACGTTAAATTGTCGACTAAAAAGTCAACTTTTCTAAAAAGTTGTATGTTTGCTAATTATTTTTCAAGTGTTTTGAACGACAGATTAGTTTGGAAAACGAAATGGGGACTGTGAAACCGCCAAAGTTGATGAGTATGAAGTTTGGAAAGGAAAATTTGAGAGCTGGGTCCAAGCTATGCATTTCCGCAGTTGGGTCGCGAGATTGAGACAGGTTATGTCGTTCCTAGAGATGAGAACCAGAAGACAATTCTGGAGAAGTGCAAATATTCTACTCCACAGAAAGATGATTATTTTGCTGAAAAGAAAATGATTAATCTTATCCAGCAATCGGTTAAGGAAGACATCCTGATACTTCTACCAGAATACAAGACTGCGAAAGAATTATGGACATCTCTGAAGAATAAGTTACAAGAGAGTGTAGTGGTTAAGAACTGTAAAGCTCTAGTTTCAAGTATATCTACAAATGAGTCTTCAAGTGCTAAACCAGTCTGCCTGGTCTATGATATAGACAATTATCAGGCAGATAATGCAAAACTCGAGTAAGATTGAGAGTTTGACATTAGAAAATAAAAAGTTAAAAGAAAATGAAAAGAACTTTGAAAACCAAATAAAAATTTTAGAAAATTAAAAATTACAAATGGTAATAGATTTCAAAATGAAATAAAAATGTTTAAAAATGAAAATATTGTTTTTGAAAAATTAAATATAGAAAATCAGAAAGGAATAAATTCTCATATTGAGAAATTGCTAAACTTGAAAAAGAAGTTGAGACTGTTAAAAATAAAGCTGTTAATTCAGAAAAATTATTGAAAGCTTTTATGACTTCCTCTTTAAAGTTAGACCATGTCTGTCCAAAACCAATCAATAATAAAAAGGAAAATCCAATAAGTCACAATGTCACAAATTATGACGATGTCATAATTGAGGATTGCGATGATAATACTGATGATGAAAATGATAAAAATGATAAAAAGTAAATATTTTTGAAACTAAAAGAAAAATTTCAAGAAACTGTTCTACAATCTACCGAAAAAGGTGAATGCTCAACGCAAAAACCTTCTAAGCAGAATGGAGAACAAAAACAACATGAAAAACAAAATTCTATAAATTTTCAAAACAAAAATAAAAGCTCATCGGTACGGTCATCCAATCATTATAAAAACTCACAAAAATTTGAGAATAAGTGGTGCAGGTCGGACCACAGTGCTTCAAAGTCAAATCAATTTTACAGAAGAAGCAGACTACTACACATCAAATCAATGTGCTGATTTGGGTGTTTGGTCTAAATGGAGAGACTGGTATGATAACAGAGTGTGTTACAATTGTGGATTTGGTGGACACATTGCTGTTAACTGCTTGAAAAAGAGATTTGATACGAGAAGATGCTATAAATGTCAAATCAAAGGTCATATTTCCTGGGATTATCCGACTAATCTGAAAAGAAGATCAGTTAAATCTCAGGGGGAGAAAAGAACAGAGGAGAAGAAAACAGAGAAGAAAACTGAGAAAACTGTAGAGAAGCCCAAAGAACAAAAAGTCAAGTTATCACAAGGGCAAAAAGACATATTGAGAAAAAAGAGGAAAAGTTAGAGAGTATTTGGAAAAGATTTTGTCCTCGGATACGTCTAAAAAATCAGATAAAAGTTCTAATGAATCATTTTACTCACAGTCAAGTAAAACGAATTCATCAGATACAAATCTGAGGACAAAAGAGAGAGCAGTGGAGAAAATTTTGATAATTCAAACAGTTAAAAAATCAAAGAAAGTAAAATTTTCAAATAAAGTTTCCATCAAACTGTTTGAATATCAAAAAGAGTATGAATGTTTGTTTACTTCAGATGTTAATGATTTTTGTAAACCTAAATCCAGAATGGATTGGATTCCAATTCAAAACTTATTAAAGTTTGTTTGAATGTGCAGGATAACCAAGCTTCAAGCCAAAGGTCATTTCAGAAGCAGAGGTTGTTCATACAGAGAGACAAGAGACAGGAGTGATATTCCACACAAACAAAATGGTAGTCTCGCGTTCACATTTGTAGAAAGTCGTTAAATGGTTAAAATGGAAGAATCTTATTTTCGATTTTAATAAGATGTTTTCAATTTTAGGGGGAGAAAAAAATTTAAAAATTGTAAAAAAAAATCCCATAAAATTGAAAAACATCATTTTAAAATGTTTCCAAAAACAATAGAAAATCTCAATAATGTCAAAAACATTGAAAAATGAGATTACTTGTGCGCAAAAAGGAAATGATAATACATCAGTGGACTATCACAGTACGCTAAATATTTGTAAAGTTTAAAAAGTAATAAGCAAGTCTTACAGTGGATGTGTCGATAGGCTTTACACGTTCAGTAAATTATTTCAGGGATATAAACAAAATTATACAACTGCTTAAACTTGTGGATTAACATATCTTGGATATATGGACTTAGTACTCCGAAATTTCGTTTGAGAGATTGCCTGATTCTGAGATACGAGGTCTTTATAGATACTTGATATCTGGGGTATTATACAAGTTCTTCTGATTTTGCGGAAGCAATAGCCTAGAACTTCTATAATACTTTTGCTATAAACCCCCAAACTGCATGCAAACTTGAAAAGTATCGAAAGATCTAATTAATTGCAGTGCTTAAAAGATTCCTTAATTGGAACACACCTCAAAGTTGAGCCTTCATCTCTTTGTCTGTACGGTAGTACTAACTTGAGCTCTCAAGGTCTCGCACAACCCAGATACAGATATCAATTACGCTATATTCACCTGTAACATGAAATCTAGGGAATCTTGACACGGGAGTATATTCAAGAAGTGGGAACCGTAGTTAAGTCAAGTTTCATAATTCTAACTAACATATTTTGGAACAATTGAGAAATGTGTTAAAGTTTAGGTGGATAAACATATCAACAATCTAGGTAAACAAGTTTAAAACAAAAAGTCATTAAAAGGTCAGCGGTACTGGTGATATGTCTCAAAAACTGATATGATCCTCTAGAACGTTTTCTCACAAAAATACAAACTGTAAATATTACATTTTAGTATGTTTACATTTCTGCATTCAATATTAAAAATCCAAAAAGAATATTTTCACATATCTTCCATGGAAACCTAATAATGTTGAATGTGAGCCGGACCAACGAGACTGTTAAGAAACTGTTTGTGTGTGGATACGTGTGATTGTTCTTAATCGTCAAATCTTAGAGATTCGGAGCATCATTTGAGGAGGAGTTGGATAAAACACTGTTCAAAGATTCCGGAAAGCTTAAAGCAAGGGGGATAGCTTAAAGCTAGGAGGAGCATGTTGATTAAAAGTTTTATCAAGACAAAGCTCAAGAAAGAGGAAGATGATATAAAGATCAAGATGTTCAAGTTTATTCAAGAACTAAAGATCGGAAGACCTAGAAGATTTTAAAAGTATAACTACGGAAACATCCAAGGGGGAGTATGTTGGTGCATATGTCTGTTGCCTACGTCATTATGTATTGAGTCTGAGTGAATATGGCTTAATCTGTTAGAAACGAGGCATATTTAAGTAAGATTTAGGTCAAGTTCGCTGGTGAAGTTGTGTATGAAGTCAAGTTCGACCGAACTTGACCTAGGTCAAGTTCGCCGGAACATGTTTTCTCACCAGCGAACTTGTTATGTTATAAATAGGTGCCTTGGTTATTTCATTTGTAACATTCAGAGATTTTGTCATGACAGAGGCGAAGCTTTGTCCAAGTGTTTCCAGGATTTGTAACTGAAGGTCCGTGATCAGGTGGTTCTAGACGGAAGTTAATGCATAAACGTATATAACAGTTTCGGTAGAATGTTATTAAGAATGGAGTAGAAACAGAATGCAGCGGAAGTCTTCATTCATACCGAAAGAGTATACATCTTTATAAGTCCAGCTGTCGGAGTTCCTGGAGAGAATCCGGCAGCACCTCCCCGTAGGGATGGCAAAAACTCAAATGATAAATGAACACACACCACCTATTTATAGGATGAGAAGTTCGCTGGTAAGCATCTAAGTTCGGGCGAACTTGACCTAATCAAGTTCGGCCGAACTTGACATCAACATCACCATCATGAGCGAACTTGACCCCCACAGGTCAAGTTCGAGCGAACTTGTTCCCTTTTACACTCAAAACTCCGTATTTTGGTCGTGTGTTCGATTCTAACCTATACAATGTTCAACACACGCTTTATCTACCCTATTCGACAAGTGACGAACACAAAGTGCATCAACAGATTCCCCCTTGTTCGTTACTGTCGAATCTTGTTCTTCAAACGTGAGCCATGTTTGAATATTCTGCAACTTCAATCAAGGTGTTTTCCGATGTCGTCGAAAGGCGTCAACAAATTCCCCCTTAATTGATGATTCGGGTTTGCATTATCAACATATAATTCCCCCTGAAATCTCCAGTTCAGATATTTGTTGCACAGTTTCCAACCTCCTCTGATTTGCTTGACCGACATATTATCTTGAATAGACACCAATTTGAAGCTCATCAATGCAGCTTCTCCATTTCAACTTTAACCACATCCGCGTTCAGTTTAGCACATATCTCCCATGCTCGATCTTCTGATCTTTAAAACTCAACCGGCAATTGACAGAAACTTCAAAATACCACACCGGTAAACTTCAAATCAATGTTTACCCGCAAAAATCTGAAATCTCAATTTCCGTAATCACTCCTGATCTTCAAATCGGTAATCTTTTTCAATCAGCAAATCTTCATCGGAACCAAATCATCTGGTAACACTTCGAATCTGAGAATCACTTGTCCATGATCAAAATCACATTCTTCCTCTTCAGTCACAATAATAGAAATATAGCTATCTCCAGTAGACCAGCGCCATTAATCACCAAACATCATCATCCAACGGCGGTTAGTCCAAAGAGAAGAATGATTCATCTGCTTGAAGACTAAAAATAATGGCCACCAAAGGCTATCATCAGATTTCCTTGATAGTTTTGAAACCATCCATCTTCGGAGCTAGTCACTAATTCCTAAGATCATCACCGAACGTTATGAACGTCCTCAGTTCCTCACTGGTACTAATGACTGCTAATCAGCTAACTGTTCCTTCACCGGAGATCAGGACTCTAACCCTTAAGCATCAATCTGTATCATGATCTGAATAATCTGAACTTCCTGTGATCAAGAATCCCAATGAATCTCAAATCTCTGTATTTCCCGGTTAATCTGTAGTCGGAAACCACCAGAATACTGTTGCAGAGTCACGAATTTCAAAAATGCCGGAATATTCATATAAATGAAATTTTTATTCCCCTCATTTTTGCAAATTCTGACCATGCCAATTTTTTTCACTGAAATTCCCCCTCAAATCCAGAATTTTCAGTATTTAACAAATGCGGAATTTACTTTAAGGCCCATCCGTAGTCTTCAACCCTAATGATCACCAAATTGCTTTGGTATCAATGACTACCCTCTCATCTTCAACCATCTCTAACCTCATCATCTCAGCCTCTTTCTAAGGCCTCCGACGGTGTCCCCGAACAGTCAGTACCAGACGTTAAAATTTCAAAAATATTTCTATCACCAAATTTTTCCAAGACACCCGTCTCATCAAACCGAGCAATATATATATATATATATATATATATATATATATATATATATATATTAGGCATTGGACCAAGTTCGGGCGAACTTGGTCTCCCAACACACAAGTTCGGGCGAACCTGTGCTTAATTTCAGTGAAAATCAGTCAAGTTCGGGCGAACTTGATAATATATCATGAAAAACCTTGTCAAGTTCGGGCGAACTTGATCTCCCTAATCAGCCTATTTCACATTTTTCGATCCAGAATCCTTATTTCTTCGAATTTTGAGATGATTCCAACATAGATCTGGTCGAAAATAGTTTTCTAACAATCATATCCGTTCAATTTTAAATTTCATCCTTGGATTGTATGTTTGTTTGATGATTTACGTCTAAAACCCCTCCTAAAGTCCATAAATGTCCAAATTCATGAGCGTAGGTGATAACCGTAGCTCTGATACCAATTGTAGGTCCGTTGTACGGATCATTCAGGCACTAATCTAACAAACCTAAGGTAAACGTGCGGAATCTGTTTGCTTCGGCGACATTGGATACACTCATTTGTTTCTATTTAATCACCTTTCATTAATATTCAATGTTACAGATCCTGAAACACTTGGACAGAGCTTCGCCTCTATCATGACAAAATCTCTGAAAAGTTACAAATGAAATGACAAGACCCCTATTTATACATTGTCAAGTTCGCTAGTGGGAGTGCAAGTTCGAGCGAACTTGACTTCAACCTTACAATTACAAGCGAACTTGACTCTTAATGATACATAAACTTGACATTTCGCTCCTAAATACTGACTCGATATTATACGATGACGTAGGCAACAGACATATGCATCAACAGACTCCCCCTTGGATGTTGTCGTAGTTATCATTCTTCAATTAAGTTCCTGAGTCTTTAATGTTCTCTTGATCTTTATATCTTGAATAACTTTAAGATCCATGCTCCCCCTTGCTTTGAGCTTTCTGGTATCTTTAATCAACGTGTTTGTCTAGCTCCCCCTCAAATGATGCTTCGAATCTCTAAGATTTGATGATTAAGAACAATTACACGTATCCACACACAAACAGTTTCTTAACAGTCTTGTTGGTCCGGCTCACCTCAAACATTATCAAGTTTCCATGGAAGATTATGAAAGAAAATCTTTTTGGATTTTGAATTTTGAAAGCAGAAATGTAAACATACTGAAATGTAATATTTACAGTTTATATTTTTTGTGAGAACACGTACTAGAGGATCATATCAGTTTTTGAGACATATCACTAGAACCGTTGACCTTTTAATGACTTTAAGCTTTAAACTTGTTTACCTATATTGTTGATATTTGTCCACTTAAACTTCATCACATTTCTCAATTGTTCCAAGATATGTTAGGTATGAATTATAGAACTTGACTTAACTATGGTTCCCACCTCTTGAATATACTCCCGTATCAAGATTCCCTAGATTTCATCTTACAGGTGAATATAGCGTAATTAATATCTGTATCTGGGTTAATGCGAAGCCTTGAGAGCTCAGGTTAATACCACCGTAATGACAAAGAGATGAAGGCTCGACTTATAAGTGTGTTCCAATTAAGGAATCTTTTAAGCACTGCAATTAATTAGATCTTTCGATACTTTTCAAGTTTGCATGCAGTTTAGGAGTTTTTAGCATAAAGCATTACAGAAGTTCTAGGCTATTGCTTCCGCAAAATCAGAAGAACTTTTATAATACCCCAGATATCAACTATCTATAAAGACCTCGTATCTCAGAATCAGGCAATCTCTTAAACGAAATTTCGGAGTACTAAGTCGATATATCCAAGATGTGTTAATCCACAAGTATAACCATTTTTAAAATTTATTTTATATCCTAGAAACAATTTACTGAACGTGCAAAGCCTATCGACACATCCACAGTAAGACTTGTTTATCACTTTTAAACTTTTCAAATCCTTAGCGTACTGTGACAATCCACTGATGTACTATCATTTCCTTTTTTCGCACAAGTAATCTCATTATTTTTCATTTTTTATTGTTTTTGATATTTTGAGATTTTCTATTGTTTTTGGAAATATTTTAAAATGATGGTTTTCAATTTTATAGTAATTTTTTAAGACTTTTTAAAAATTTTCTCCCCCAACTTGTAGGTCCGTTGTACGGATCGTTAATCATCGTTTCATTAATACTCAATGTTACAGATCCTGGAAACACTTGGAAAGAGCTTTGCCTCTGTTTAGACAAAATCTCTGAAGAGTTACAAATGAAATGACAAGACCCCTATTTATACATTGTCAAGTTCGCTGGTGGGAGTGCAAGTTCGGGCGAACTTGCTTAGTCAAGTTCGGCCGAACTTGACTTCAACCTTACAATTACAAGCGAACTTGACTCTTAATGATACATAAACTTGACATTTCGCTCCTAAATACTGACTCGATATTATACGATGACGTAGCAACAGACATATGCATCAACAGACTCCCCTTGGATGTTGTCGTAGTTATCATTCTTCAACTAAATTCCTGAGTCTTTAATGTTCTCTTGATCTTTATAACTTCAATAACTTTAAGATCCATGCTCCCCCTTGCTTTGAGCTTTCTGGTATCTTTAATCAACGTGTTTGTCTAGCTCCCCCTCAAATAATGCTTCGAATCTCTAAGATTTGATGATTAAGAACAATCACACGTATCCACATATAAACAGTTTCTTTAACAGTCTTGTTGGTCCAGCTCACATCAAACATTATCAAGTTTCCATGGAAGATTATGAAAGAAAATCTTTTTGGATTTTGAAAGCAGAAATGTAAACATACTGAAATGTAATATTTAGGTTTATATTTTTTGTGAGAACATGTACTAGAGGATCATATCAGTTTTTGAGACATATCACTAGTACCGTTGACCTTTTAATGACTTTAAAGCTTTAAACTTGTTTACCTAGATTGTTGATATGTTTGTCCACTTAAACTTCAACACATTTCTCAACTGTTCCAAGATATGTTAGGTATGAATTATAGAACTTGACTTAACTATGGTTCCCACCTCTTGAATATACTCCCGTATCAAGATTGCCTAGATTTCATCTTACAGGTGAATATAGCGTAATTAATATCTGTATCTGGGTTAATGCGAAGCCTTGAGAGCTCAGGTTAATACCACCGTATCGACAAAGAGAGAAGGCTTGACTTATAAGTGTGTTCCAATTAAGAAATCTTTTAAGCACTGCAATTGATTAGATCTTTCGATTCTTTTCAAGTTTGCATGCAGTTTAGGAGTTTTTAGCATAAAGCATTATAGAAGTTCTAGGCTATTGCTTCCGCAAAATCAGAAGAACTTTTATAATACCCCAGATATCATCTATCTATAAAGACCTCGTATCTCAGAATCAGGCAATCTCTTAAACGAAATTTCGGAGTACTAAGTCGATATATCCAAGATGTGTTAATCCACAAGTATAAGCAGTTTTAAAATTTAGTTTATATCCAGAAACAATTTACTGAACGTGTAAAGCCTATCGACACATCCATAGTAAGACTTGTTTATCACTTTTAAACTTTACAAATCCTTAGCGTACTGTGATAATCCACTGATGTACTATCATTTCCTTTTTTCGCACAAGTAATCTCATTATTTTCATTTTTTTTGTTTTTGATATTTTGAGATTTTCTATTGTTTTTGTAAATATTTTAAAATGATGTTTTTCAATTTTATAGTAATTTTTAAGACTTTTTAAAAAATTTTCTCCCCCAACTTGTAGGTCCGTTGTACGGATCGTTCGAGCACTAATCTGACAAACCTAAGGTAAACGTGCGGAATCCGTTTGCTTCGGCGACATTGGATACAATCATTTGTTTCTATTTAATCATCGTTTTATTAATATTCAATGTTACAGATCCTGGAAACACTTGGAAATAGCTTTGCCTCTGTCATGACAAAATCTCTGAAAAGTTACAAATGAAATGACAAGACCCTATTTATACATTGTCAAGTTCTCTGGTGGGAGTGCAAGTTCGGGCGAACTTGCTTAGTCAAGTTCGGCCGAACTTGACTTCAACCTTACAATTACAAGCGAACTTGACTCTTAATGATACATAAACTTGACATTTCGCTCCTAAATACTGACTCGATATTATACGATGACGTAGGCAACAGACATATGCATCAACAGACTCCCCCTTGGATGTTGTCGTAGTTATCATTCTTCAATTAAGTTCCTGAGTCTTTAATGTTCTCTTGATCTTTATATCTTCAATAACTTTAAGATCCATGCTCCCCCTTGCTTTGAGCTTTCTGGTATCTTTAATCAACGTGTTTGTCTAGCTCCCCTTAAATGATGCTTCGAATCTCTAAGATTTGATGATTAAGAACAATCACATGTATCCACACACAAACAGTTTCTTAACAGTCTTGTTGGTCCGGCTCACATCAAACATTATCAAGTTTCCATGGAAGATTATGAAAGAAAATCTTTTTGGATTTTGAATTTTGAAAGCAGAAATGTAAACATACTGAAATGTAATATTTACAGTTTATATTTTTTGTGAGAACACGTACTAGAGGATCATATCAGTTTTTGAGACATATCACTAGTACCGTTGACCTTTTAATGACTTTAAGCTTTAAACTTGTTTACCTAGATTGTTGATATGTTTGTCCACTTAAACTTCATCACATTTCTCAATTGTTCAAAAATATGTTAGGTATGAATTATAGAACTTGACTTAACTATGGTTCCCACCTCTTGAATATACTCCCGTATCAAGATTCCCTAGATTTCATCTTACAGGTGAATATAGCGTAATTAATATCTGTATCTGGGTTAATGCGAGGCCTTGAGAGCTCAGGTTAATACCACCGTATCGACAAAGAGATGAAGGCTTGACTTATAAGTGTGTTCCAATTAAGAAATCTTTTAAGCACTGCAATTGATTAGATCTTTCGAGTCTTTTCAAGTTTGCATGTAGTTTAGATCTGTATCTGGGTTAATGCGAGGCCTTGAGAGCTCAGGTTAATACCGACGAGGGAATGTTCCTAACTCACTAGTGGAAGAGGTGAACTCGGATCCGAAGCTGCTTAATGCCACTGAAGAACGAAACAAGAATAAGGGTGCGGCAACCGTAGTGAATAATATTAAGGAAGACTCGGAAACCATCACGGAAAAAGGGGCTAACTAGCATGGTAATTTGGAGGATATTGCACCTGATTCGGATGGTGGTGTTTCATCAGCTGAGTCCAAGCAGGTAACGACTACTAAGATTGTAGAACCTCTTTCGTTTGCTAGAGTTGTTCAGCATAATAGTGATGGTATTAAGGTTAATTTTCGGTCTTTGGAAACTGAGGAAATAATTGATGGGGCAGATGTTGTTATCCCTTTATCATCGGTAAAGCAGGTGAATGATAGATACTCGAACACTCTTTATGGATATTTTTTGGGAAAGCGCTTAGCGTTTCCGGTGGTAGACTATTTTGTTAAACATAAGTGGTCGAAGTATGGGATATCCAAGATGATGATGAATGCTAAGGGGTTCTTCTTCTTTAAGTTTCAAACAAAAAAAGGGATGGCCCAGCTACTAGAAGATGGGCCATGGATGATACGAAATGTTCCAATTATTCTTACTGAATGGACTCCTGATGTAATGGTTGAGAAAAAGGATATAACATCTATACCGGTTTGGGTAAAAATGCATGATGTACCGTTGGCTGCGTTTACTGAGGACGGGTTGAGCTTACTGGCATCGAAAATAGGTGTTCCAAAATTGCTGGATTCTTACACAACAACAATGTGTGTAGATTCATGGGGAAGAAGTAGTTATGCTAGGGCGTTAATTGAAGTTCAAGCAGGGTCTGAATTAAAGAGAGTTGTCACGGTTGCAATCCCGGCACTCAATGGAAAAGGATACTCTAAAGCGGAGGTAAAAATAGAATATGAATGGGAACCGCTGAGATGTTCAACATGTTGCGTGTTTGGTCATGATGATAACTCGTGCCCAAAGAAACAAACACCAGTGCAAATGGATGATAAGATGAAAAATAATAATGATTTTCAGGAGGTATTATCGAAGAGTAGGAAAGGGATCAATCAAGGGCTGCATGTTAAGAATCAGAAGCCGAAGTTTGTGTACCGTCCGGTAGCAAAGCCTAATTCCAAGGCTGATGAGAAAGGGCAACCTAAAAACCAAGTGCCTATCTCTAACCCATTTTCTGTACTTCAAAAAGAGGAAAATCACTCTAATGAATTCGGTGGAATAGAAGGTATGACTTCAAAAGGTAATCAACAAAATAAAAGTACCAATTTGGAGGAAATAATTGCTGATGCAGTTGGAATCGAGGAGCTCTTAGGTGATATCTCAAAATTAATGGAGCAGAAAGGAGAAAATAAAAATTCTGAGGGTGCAAGCACACCTGGTGATACTAGTGTCCATGGGTAGTTTGGCTTCTTGGAACATAAGGGGTTTGAACCGGCCCCTCAAACAAAAGGAGGTTCGTCAGGTGGTACTGGACAATCATCTTCAGGTATGTGCAATTATGGAAACTCATGTTGACTCGTCTAATGTCTATAATGTTTGTAAGAAAGTTTGCTCGTCATGGAGCTGGGCGACTAATGCTGATTGTTGTGAGAAAGGTACTCGTATTATGGTAGGGTGGGACCCTGACATTGTGGATGTTATGATCCTTTCTAAAACTGATCAGGTTGTTCATACTCAGATCAGGTTTAAACTCGATCAAAAGTCTATTTTTGTTCATTTATTTATGCTGACAATTACTACAAGAATAGAAGGGACCTATGGCAGAACTTATGTGCTCATCATTCTTATATGCACGATAAACCATGGACTATTATGGGGGATTTTAATTCTTCCTTGTTTCATGAAGATATAGCTCAAGGTCATGGTGGAGCACTATACCCAGTTTTTTGGTAGTGTTGGAAGTATAAATTTGCATCCTACGCCAGATCTATTCCATAATGTATTATCGGTTGATAAAGCTTCTGCTATGGTTAGGATTGTTACGGATGATGAAATTAAACAGGCAATGTTTTCAATTGATGGGAAAAAAGCTCCAGGTCCTGATGGTTACACCTCAGTCTTCTTTAAAAAGTCTTGGGATGTAGTTGGGAAGGATGTATGCAGTGCGGTACAGGAGTTTTTTCGAAATGGTGAACTACTCCGTCAACTTAACCATACGATAATCTCTTTAATCCCTAAGGTTAGTACACCATCTTCCATTACGGATTATCGCCCTATATCTTGTTGTAACACTCTATATAAGTGTATCAGCAAGGTTATTACAAATCGAATAAAAGAAGGGTTATGTGATATTGTGAGCATCAACCAGTCAGCCTTTGTTCCGGGTAGAAGGATTTCTGATAATATCCTCTTAACACAGGAGTTAATGCATAACTATCATCATAATAAGGGGCCACCAAGGTGTGCCTTTAAGGTGGATATTCAAAAGGCTTATGACACGGTTGACTGGAACTTTCTTGAACAGATACTGCTAGGTTTTGGATTTGATCGGAAAATGGTGAAATGGATAATGGCTTGTGTTACATCCACGTCCTTCTCTTTGGCTATAAATGGTAATCTGTATGGGTATTTTAGAGGGCAACGGGGTTTACGACAAGGAGACCCAATGTCTCCGTACCTTTTTACGCTGGTTATGGAGGTTCTTACATTTCTTTTGCAAAAACAGAGTTCTTTGTCAGCTGAGTTTAGGTACCATAACAAGTGTGAAAATCAGCGAATAATTAATCTCTGTTTTGCTGATGATCTGTTTTTGTTTTCTCGGGGCGATCATAGATCAGCAAAAGTGCTTTTGGAGGCGCTAGACTTATTTAAGAACATGTCAGGTCTTGTTCCTAGTATGACTAAAAGTACGGTCTTCTTTGGTAATGTTCCGGACATAGTGAAAGACCGAATTAGAAGCATCATCCCATTTGATGAAGGTGTGTTGCCAGTTCGCTACCTTGGAGTTCCCCTTATATCTACCAGGCTTGTTTACAATGATTGTAAGAGACTTTTGGAAAGTATGGATTTAAGAATTACCGATTGGAAAAATAAGAGTCTGTCATTTTCGGGTAGACTTCAACTGATTCGGTCGGTCCTGTCTTCTATGCATATATATTGGGCGTCGGTCTTTATTTTACCAAAGCGCATCATTTATGACCTGGAAGAAAGAATGCGAAGATTTTTGTGGGCGCAAGGAAATAACATAAAAGGGAAAGCTAAGGTGAGTTGGAAAAAAGTGTGTATTCCTAAACAAAAGGGTGGCTTGGGTATTCGAAGGATTGGGGATATGAATAAAGCGCTTATGGTTGCGCATGTATGGAGTCTTCTTACACATAGAGAGTCTCTTTGGGTAAAGTGGATCCATTCATATCGTATACGCGATCGAAGTTTTTGGGACTTACCAATCCGAAATAACATAACATGGAGCTGGAGGAAAATGCTACAGTTAAGCCGATTATTCAACACCATGTATGGACGAAACTGGGAGATGGTAACAAAACACTAGTCTGGTTTGATAAGTGGGATGAGATATGCCCTTTGAATTCTCTTATTACGCCACGTATGATATCGAATGCTGGATTCTATATGAACTCGAAGGTTGCGGATGTATGTGACCATGGGGGGTGGGGATGGCCGACCGAGTGGGCAAACCGATTTCCGGCTCTCCGAAACATGCCAAGTATCATACTGAGCCCGGGTTTACATGATAGAGTTGTATGGAGAACTAGATCAGGAAAGGAGATGAACTATAGTGCCGCTATTGGGTGGGATGACTTTCGACTACACCATAATGAAGTCCCGTGGGCGAGTATTATTTGGTATCCCCAATCTATTCCTCGTCATTGTTTTTTAATGTGGCTGCTTGTGAACAAAAAACTAAAAACGCAGGATGTCATTAGTCGATGGTCTTCGGCGGGTAGTCCTAATTATAACCTCATGTGCTGTTCGTTGTGCATGGTTGGTCTGGATTCTCATGACCACCTTTTTTTCAAGTGTTTATATGCTGCTCAGGTTTGGAATGGTATTCGAGATAAAGCAGGAATGGGATCGCTGCCTAACAAATGGGAAAGGATTTTTGATCATTTGGTGCAACATGCGAAGTTAAAGCATGCTACTCATGTTATTGGAAAGCTTGTTGTTAGTGCGGCAACTTACTTCGTGTGGCAGGAACGAAATCAGAGATTGTTTTCTATAAAAAAAGGAGTGCAGATCAACTCATTGAGGTTATTCTAATAACAGTTCGGATGAAGCTACATTTGATGAAATTTAAAGACACGAGTCACACTAGAGATCTTCTACAGGAATGGAGGCTTCCTAGAGGGTTGCTGATAAATGATGATGAACATGGCTGATGGTGTTACATGTGTTTTCTTTTTGTAACTTAGTGTTACGTGTATTTGTCGAGTGACGTGCTTATTAAATTGGTATCTAGCGTCTGTAGGATGATTGCTTGATGAACTCTAGTATGGCTTGTCATACCTGAGAATTGAGGTTTCTGTCGACCTCACTTGTTATTTTTGGATTGATTGATATAATATTTACCGGGGTAAACCCTTTACCCAAAAAAAAAAGATCATCTGATGAAACTTCTACAAGTTTGAAAAATTTATCAAGTTGATCCTCTTCACGTTCTGAATCGGAAAACTATCATCGAAGTATAATCTATCAGATTCCTTAATCTTGTAGATGATAACATTAGGATCATCACTTAGATCATGTTCTGATGGTGTATCATCATCTTCAGATTGTGATTCCAAGTTGTTCGAACTTGATTTGGCGCTTTCAGAGCTGCCTTCATCAGAATCATTTCCTATCACATTTTTAACCACATTTTTTATCACTGTTTCACTGTCATCATTTGATTTCGTAAAGTCTACGTCATTGTTCTCACGCAATTTTTCTTTCATTTCTGATAAGAGTAATATACTAAATGCCTTTTCAATCTCATCATCTTTCTTGCAGGAATAACTTGCATGAAGTGGTGGAGGAACACTTCCGTATTCTTTACGCTTTGATTTATCACCATTTTCCTCCGACTTAATCGAAGGTAAAATATGATCAATGACATAGGCGTTTGTGGTGTAACTTTTCAGCAATTGTCTTACCCTTTCTGTTTCTCTCTTAATGTCATGAAGCTCATGCTTTGTTTCGGCAATAGTATTAATGTACATGTTAATTGCTTTTTGTTTTTTTAATTACTGTGGCGTGTAACATCTTTACATTAGCACTGAGTTCAAGATTAGCTTTTTCGACATTTTTTTATTTGCCTTTTATTTTGTCATAAGCTTCTTTCATGGTTATGTAATCATGTACAGTCATTTCTCTTATGACTTTGACCTTTTCAATACAAGATTCACAAGGATTTGCGCACTTTGTGCAAGGTTTTTCAACCTCCACAACTTTCACAACTTCCTTTTCAGACAAACTTACCTCAGATTTTACCATTTCGGCCTATGATTTCAACGCTTCTTGCCTTTGCATTTCAAAATAAGCTATTTCTTCTTCCTCAGCTCTCTGCATATATCCTTCTAGAATGGCATTTTCCAAAGCAACATCAACATACGATGTCTCAGATTCATCCACTACCTCTGCCATCATAGCAACACTAGTTTTCTTTCCGATATATCTGTTCCAGCCAAAACCATCTTCTTCATGAGTAACAACAAGAGCTTGTTCGGTTGTCTTTGCGGATTTATCTTCTACTTCGACTTGTGTTCTTTTCGGATATGGCTTATATTGAAGAGCTTTCTTGTAGTACTCATTGTTACTGCCAAAAGGATTTTGGTTTCCTCCTGCTTCTTGATTGTTGCATTCACGTTTGAAGTGTCCCTTTTGTCGACACCTGAAGCATGTGACTTTTGACTTGTCAAATCCAAGCTTGTTGCTTGAGTTGCCAATATCCCTTTCAGTGAGTGCCACAAACTTGGTAACTCTTCTGATGATAGATGCTAGACTCCACTTTATATCCATCAGCTCCAACTCTTCTTCGTCCACCTGATCGTAATCTTCAGCAGTCGTTTCCGGATTACCGATCTTTCCAGCAACAAGACTTTCATACGATTCTAGAACAGTAGCAAGAAGTGCTATGTGCTGTTTGGCCACTTTTTCAGGAAATACATTCTTCAAATCGACTGCTATGTTGCACTGGAAAACATTTGAATCAGAACTAGATTGATTTGTCTAATGCGACTGATTGTTCTGATTTTGAAATGAAGAGCTTGAACTAGCACTTGTATATCCAGCATATGGAGAACTCTGATTTGGAGAAGAATTCATATTTGCACTAAATGCCGGTTGGATTTTGGACTTTGGATTGGAGTATCTTGAACACCTCCTTTGTAATAAACACCGACATCTTGAACAACATTAGCATTCTTTGATTTTGCAATCTTCATCAACTCCATTTCATGACCTTCTAATTTGTCGATGAAAGATGACAATTTAAAATGTCTCTAAGATGGACTGTTTTTCAGAATCATCAGATATGTTGTCCATTCTCCCTCTGGAAGTGCATCGGCCAACTTCTCGATTTGCTCTTCATTAGATCATTTGATATCATGTCTTCGCATTTGGACCATGAGGTGACAATATCTATCAATCATCTGCTTCATCGTCTCACCTTTGATCATCGTGAAGATCTCGAACTCTTTCTTAATCAATGCCTTTTTGCTTTTGATCATTTCATCACTTCCTTTGAATTTGTCACAGAGAGAGTGCCACAATTCTTGTGAAATATCATATTCTGGCAATAATATCAAGATATCTTCCTTCACTGATTGTTGTATCAAGCTGATCATTCTTTTCTCTGCGACATAATTTTCTTTGTCAGCCGGTGAAAACTTGTTCACTGGAAGGTCTTGATCACGCTCATCTTTTGGCCACTTGTAACCATCTTCAACTGCAACCCAGCTGTTGAACTGATTTGCTTGTATCCAATTCACAAATTTTTCTTTCCATCCTTCGAATTCGTCCATACTCATTAGCTTTGGCGGTTTTGTCGTAGTACCCATTTCATTGTCGATATTAATCTGATTTGCCGCAAGAGTATTAGCATTTGATGAAGAAGCCATTTGAGAAACGAACACGTTATGAAAATCTTGCATTATGACAATCTGAAGACTTTTATGAAAATATGATCAAAATACTCGAAATTTGATTAGCAATAGACAAGTTCGGTAAAATTTGACTTTTTAACCGACATTATTAACATATCGGTTTGCTTAAAAATGCTTAAATTTTTTTGGAAAACTGTGTTTACCAGATTAGAGCTTTAAACTCGTCTCGTCGATACGAATCTAACGATATATGATGTTCGGGATGTTTTTTTAAGGAACCTTAGACAAGTTCGGGCGAACTTGTATTAGCTTGTGAGACAAGTTCGAGTGAACATGTGCTAACAAACAATCAGGTTTAACAAGTTCGGGCAGACTTATGTGAAATTTCAAGAAATTTATCAAGTTCGGTCGAACTTATGAAAGAATTCAAAGAAAAACGATAAGTTCGGGCGAACTTGCAAAGTTTCAACAGAAATTTACCCAAGTTCGGTCGAACTTGCTTAAAGATGTTGATTTAACTTTCAAGTTCGAGCGGACTTCTAGAATAATCTTGAAGATTCAATCAAGTTCGGTCGAACTTGATTAAAATCAGTGAAATTTTAATCAAGTTCGGTCGAACTTGATGTAAAGTTCGGCCATAACTAGTTTCTAAAACATGGTTTTTCAAAATTTTTGATATCAATTCGATTGAATTTGATGTCCAAACGCTCAGGGGTTTATCTATGATGTATTTTACTTGACATATTCAATTTTTAGCTGATTTTGTTCGTGAAATCATCAAATATGTGAAAATGTTAAGAAAAATGATAGAATGGAGATGAATAAGAGAAATTCTTGTCTTGATTCCAGCAAATTTAGGTATCCAGGCTCTGATACCACTTGTAGGAACGTCCACGATTAGCACGGGAACCTAAATTTGTTATCCATTATCCAATTAGGCGGAAACTAATGACAAGTTAACCAAATAACAAGAATTACTCATTTAAATGTTGTTTTCATTGATCTAAAGTTCAATACATTTGAGAATCGGATCCGACAGAGCTTCGCCGTCTCTGTGCCAAAATCTCTCCATGTTACAAATGAAATAACCAAGGCACCTATTTATAGAGATGGAAGTTCGCTGGAGAAGGAACATGTTCGGGCGAACTTGACCTTGTTAAGTTCGGCCGAACTTGACATCTCACACACACTAACCAGCGAACTTGACCTCCTAAACACATAAATACGCCTAGTTTCTAACAGATTAAGCCCTATCCACTCAGACTCGATACATAATGACGTAGGCAACAGACATATGCACCAACAAACATATAAAATATGATAGGATTCTACAAGGATTTGGATATCGAACTTTGAAACAATCGAACACAAAATCCTAAAGTGATTCGGATAACGCTACAAGGGTAATACAATAAGAACACTTATATATAGGAAGTACCAGCGGCGTATCCACCATGTTCTTATGGTATTACACTCGTTTCGTTATCGAAATCACAACTAATCACAAACTCATAATCATCAACTTGTACATACGCATTAAAGTACTTAATGAATCCAATCAAGGACATCAATTAGTACTTCAAACATCCTACAAGAATCTAACTATGAGGATAGGTAGATGCATTAAGGATTTGGTTTTAGTCACATCGTCCTGTCACATCCCTTGTCACATACGCATTAAAGTACACAAAGAATCCAATCAAGGACATCAATTTAGTATTGTAAACATCCTACAAGAATCTATCTACGAAGATAGATAGATCCTATGGGGATTTGGTAGCATATCAAACTATGTTTTGGTTTAGTATATCAAACTATACTTTGGTTTAGTCACATTGAATCATTGAATTATAAAGTCCTAAATCCTATGGTGATTCGGATAAGGCCACGAAGGGTAATACAATAAGCACACTTATATATAGGAAGTACCAGCGGTGTATCCACCATGTCCTTATTGTATTACTCTAGTTTGGTTATCTAAATCACCAACGATCTCTACACATAAACAATAACCATAGGCGTGTAAAGCACTTCTTAGAAATCTCACTATGAAGATAGGAAGATTTAAGATTGTACTTCAAATATCCTACAAGAATCTAACTATAAAGATAGAAAGATCCTACAAGGATTTGGTTCATGTTCCCAATCGTCGTGTTTTGCATAAAAGGAATAATATACAAAAAGTACTTAGTAAACACATACATACCATACATTGAGAAAAATTTATTACACATATCAATCACCCCAAAAACATTTGAAAAACGTAAAAGAGGGGAGTTATCTACTCGCTTGGGATTGCGTATAAGCCTTGTATGAATGTGTAAACAAAGCCCAAAAGATCAAGGAATCAAGTGTGTCCTAACATCGAGTAACTATGTTAAAGTACGGGACATAAATGGGGGAATAGGATATAATGAGGTTTTGTAAACAAAATGAGTGTTGGAACTCATATGAAATGGTTTAACAAACTCAACATTCTGATTTGGAATGAATCCTAAGTGCTTTTGACCCGTTAAGGTAGTTTATGCTACTTTAGCGTGTCATTTGCGTAAACGCGTATTCGGATGGTTAAACATGTCCTATGATAAGTCTTAAATGCCCAACCATGTTTGAAAATGTTATTACATCAGTTTTTATGCCAAAAAGTTGATTACATATGCTTAAAATTGATTTATGCGTAAAAAGGGCATTTTGGTCATTATTAAAGAACATAAAGGCGACTTATCATAACACTAACCAAAAGACGTGACCATAAGGTATAACCTCAGAGGATTATTCCCTTATACAACTATGGTCACAAATATGTGTTTGGTCGGATCCTAAGAGCGACCAAACGGGTCAGATTCGAAAGTCAAAGCGGTGGTCAAGACCGCTCGACTTACGACCCTAAATAAGCACTAAACTAGAAGTGACGAGTTAGACACGTCAAAACATGTCTAACTAAATTATAAAACCGTTTTGGTATCAAAACTTAGTATTTTGATACCCGAAAATAGTTCCGTCGTAAAATGCACATTTTATGCATTTTGGACCGAAACTTTGACTTGTCACTTCGACTAGTAAACGTGGTAATCAGAAGGTACAATCGCTAGGGATCATAACCTTCGTGATTACGATCACGTTGCAAAGTTCAATTGAACTTTGACTTGAACAATTATGGTCAGAACCGAAAGTCAAACAGAAAGTCAAAATGTTTGACTTTTAGCTCAAATAAGCTAAAACAAATGAAATAGACTAAGGAGTGAGCACTTACTTCTGTTAAGGAACTCTTAAGAGCTCAGTAGGAGGTCTCCAATTGTTGGAAACAAGCTCCAAGAGAGGGAGAAAGAATTTGTGAAAGGTGCAAGTTGAAATGAAGAACATGGCACCTATTTATAGGAGATGATTCCAAGTGTTAGGAGGCTCAGAGATGATAACAAGTGTCATAAAACGTGGCATAGCAATTTAGAAGCCCATGGTTTCGAATTGTTGGGTTTTGGATGCTTGGAGTGGCCACCAAGCAAAAATAACAATGCTGGCAGACCCAACCGTAAGCTATGGTCTGGCAACCGTAAGCTACGGTCGGGCCAGGCTGGTCACACTCATAAGTTTTCACTTTTTGTAACTTTGGCCCTTTTGACTTCCAAACTTGCGTTTTGTCACTTTTAACGCCCGTTAACCAAATTTTTAGGCTTTATAAGGATGTTAAAGTATATTTAACTTGAATTATGCTCATAAATGTTGTGGATGTCTGTTCGTTTGGCTGTACGATTACGCGTTTCGATAAATACGAGAATCGTCAGACTTTCATAGTTGTTGCAATATAGTCCCTGAACTTGTATAAACATGTTTTAGCCATCCCTAAACCCTCAAAACTTATATCTAAGTAATGTAAAGGGTATTTAGGGTATGTGTAGCTTATGTCCTCATCCTGGTGTGTACTTTACGTTAAACGGGTTACGTTAAAGTATCGGTAATTGAATTGCTTTCAAAGAAAAAAGTTTATGAAAGCCCGAAATTTTGCACAAGGGTTACAACGTTAGGATTAGGCTGGAGATTAGGTATGTTTGCATTAACCCCTGCGGTGATTTGTGCTACAATAGTTGGGATCACCGCTGGTTATTGTTGTGTTATCATTTCGGCAATTTCAGCCCCAGTTACTAGGTTTGCACATTTCGGGGCCATTTCTATAACATAAAATACACATAGACTCGTACTAGTATCAAACATTTAACTTTATTGCATCACACGTTTCAACAATAGCATTTAATTTAATTTAATATAAACAAAAGTTAATATCATATATATTTAGATGCCGCTATATAAGGATCAAAATTGGCATGTAGACTTAACCTACTATGGATTAGTGCTTGTAACATGCATGCCAAAATTTTTCACCACCGTGACTCACACACATCCTAACAAGGTCCAGTACTAGTAACAGACCACGTCACACATCACCATCTCGACATAGGCATACACCTACATGCGTGCTTGAATGAGATGTCAACAGATATGCTGCCACCTCTACCTACGTATCTCGAACATCAACCATTCAAAAGCCATCATCAACATCACCATCGCTCCTAAAACAAATATACAGTAGAGTCTGCATACGTCCCTGACCATAACCGGCGTGCGCTATAGTCTGTTGGAGAGTCATAACCGCCTGTTGTGTCCTCCGCCCTAGCGACTATGAGTGATGCAACATGATCATACAAATATCCTATCCAACTAGTATCCTGAGGTTGAACCGGTATGCCCCAAACGGGCTGAGAAGACTCGCCTATCCCGTTGGTGTGTCAGGGAGGAGTTAAGGCTGGGACGGGCGTCAATGTTCATCCGGGCTGCCAGTCGATATCTCGGTACTGATGGGTGGGTACTGATGTGCACAAAGTGGTTTAATTAAAACTAACTAAATTAACCCTAACCTAGACACTCTAAGTTCTAAATTTATAACCTAAGACTCTATAAACCTAAACCACACAATTGGCAAGTGTACCGATCAATGTTGTACAACCTAAGATGTCTGAGTATCGAACCCATGGGACTATACTAATTACGTTAACTAGACTCGATTACTTATCTACTAACTCAACTAAATTCTTTTTGTACTTGAGGGGGTTTTCTAATAACCTAATGCAATTAATTAAAATACTATCCAACTCAAACACTAACACCAATTATGACTTTGGATTAATTCAGATGATGGAGAAGACATTACCTAGGTTAGAATCCTATGTCACACCCCGACCGCGTAAAGCAACAAACTGCGGTGGAAACGTCAAGGAGTCGTGTGGCAGAATTATTGTTTCACAACACATGATACTTAGAGTTTAGTTTTACAAATAAAAAGAAATTATTACATTGTCTTGATTCGAACAGAAACACAGCATAAAGATAATAACTTTCTTGATTTTAGATTTCTAAGGCCCAAGTCGCCCTAAGTGAAGCACGCTCACATCAGACATTCGTCCTGAAACATATGTGAAAGTAAATACGTCAGCATAAAAATGCATGTGAGTAACATAGGTTTAGTGTTGAAGATTCATGACTTTGAAAGTTAAAAGAAATGTTTTCGAAAAGTAGGCATGAACCTTATAAAATGTTTCCTTTTATGAAATCAAATGAAAATCAGATGATATAAAAGAATGATGTATGGTTAAGTAAATAACCATATAAAAATAATATGTATAAAATATGTCATGTCTTTGTCCTTGTTAAAGTGGTTTAAGTAACGCCACGATATG
Organism: Scalesia atractyloides; assembly: GCA_947069175.1. Classification (NCBI taxonomy): domain Eukaryota; kingdom Viridiplantae; phylum Streptophyta; class Magnoliopsida; order Asterales; family Asteraceae; genus Scalesia; species Scalesia atractyloides. The sequence continues at coordinate 33,381,875 of CAMTDV010000009.1, read as the reverse complement.
TAATATAATAAAAGCATTTATGTATAGGAAGTACCAGCGGCGTATCCACCATGCCTTTATCATATTACACACATCTCGTTATTCAAATCACTTATCAATAACCATCAAATAGTGTCTTGTTTAAACCAATATCAAATGTCATGTGTAAACAATGTCTATCGTCAAATATAAACCATGTCTTGTATGGCAAGTAAAGAATCTTTACTCAAACCAAATGCATAATGCCTCGCATATTCAATTGTCTTGTACAAAACAAGGTCCTTGAATAAACAAATGTTTAGATCAGAAGTTATGTTTTGAAAAACCATTGTTTTTATCGATATGAACATTTATCAAATTTGTTTATCGCATACATTCACGCCTTGAGACTGTCGGATAAACCCTTATAGGATCAAGGTTTATCCAAAATGTATTCGGATTCTGTCATTCCCTAACACTTCCAAACAACCTAGGAAGCGGGAACGGGATTTGTGAAGTCCTATGGTACCATTACATACTACCGGTCGGCGTGATCACTGTTAATGAATGTATTCATGTCCTGTTAAACATACTAAATGTCATTTTCAAAGTAAGCATGTCATTAAAATGTTTGAAACTATACATTAGGCATACTAAGTCAATATGCCAAGTAAAATTTTTTGAAATAGTGTAATATATGTACTATGTAACAAAACATGTATAATGTCATGAAAACGGAAAGTAAAGTTATGCACATATGCTTCACCCCAAAACATTTGAAAAAGTAATTGATGGGACTATGTACTCACCTTTGGGGCATTTTTATGTGTCAACACAATCCATCAAATTATTTATTCGTCCTAAATTAAGCAAGAACGATTTAATAATCAAAACTCACAAAATCCCTAAGTTTCTCCGATACTTAGAATTTTCACATAACTTTGAGATTTTCTCGAAAAGTTATTATTATTATTTTTTTTGTTGGTGAAATTATATATATGCGTTCATATATATATTTTAAGAGCTTTGCGACTTGAACATCGGTGACCCTCATTATGTTATATACACTAACACTCCTGTTTAAGCAATATATCTACAAGTTGCACGTTGTAAAAAAATATGACATACAATTAATATCGTAATTCACGTTTATGTTATTTCACCACACACACCACACACATATATATATATATATATATATATATATATATATATATATATATATATATATATATATATATATCACACTTAAAAATTTAATATATATCAAATGACTCATCTAGTTACTTTATACAAATTTCTCTTGTTAACCACAAATTTTCACATATAATGTGATTTCTGATCTAGTTTATCGTTTCTATCGCACAAACATCAAAACATAGCATCTTTTCATATCATAATGAAATCTCTTAGTAAATCACATTCCACATATCCATATTCACCCACTCCATATCACGCAATGTTCACTCTGAACATCCCGTTTTTGCATACGTTGAAATATGCGTATTTTACTGTTTCGTTAGCGTTTTTGGGCGTCGGAAGTCACGTATGATCAACCAAACACCAAAAATACTTAATATAAGTAAAAATACTTATTTTTATATTAAAAATATTAGTTTAATTACTGATCTAAAATAGTTTTATAAAAATCACTTAAAAACCGTTTTTAACGCATAGTTTCGTACCGAACTTTACCGTAACCATCCCAAATCATCATGACTTGATATTTTAACATAACACATATTATCTATTGACCAAAAAAATAATTTTAATCATACATATGCAGGTCTCATAAATAGCACAAAAATCATGTGAATGCAACCCGATTTACTACTTTTTAAGCCTATAGTACAACATGCAAAGCTACCAAGTTATGTCATAATTTTTGTGACTTCAAAACATATCATATAACTTTATCTTTCATGTTTACTTACTGATTTGAATGAACATTCATCATCTCATGCCCAAATCATCAAACACTTACATTTTAACTATCATTCAAGAACATGCAACAACTTAAAAATTCTTAAACATCCCTAGTAATTTTCGGCCATTTACTTAATCATATAGCAAATATTATTTCAAGAAATTCTAAGTTACTTTCATCACATAATTCATGCAAACTTCATGTGCATGTCACTTAAATTATCCAAGCAATCATCACAAACAAGTATCTAACAAAAATCAAACTTAATCCCAAATACATGTACATATACATATATATATATATATACACATACGGTCATACATACACATATATATTTCCATTTTTATTTTGTGTAAAAACCTAATTCTTTTTAGTATCAAGTTTGTGAATCATCTAAGAAGCTTGAGAAACTTCCACCATCATCAAAATCACCAAAAATCAAGAACAAGGATTTCAAAATTAATTTTATACCTTCAAGATCTTGATGGGTTTTGTCAAAGTGTGATGATATGGAACTTGTTCATGCTTGAAACACATTCAAATCACCTTAGGATCTTCAAAACAAGCTTGCAATAAGCTTGAATCTTCAAGAACTCATAAAAATCAACAATGGAGGAGAGAGAGGGAGAGGGTTTATGGTTTTTGAAGAGAGAAAGAGAGAGGAAGATTTGAGACCTTGATGATTTGACTTGGATTTATGGAAGATTTCAACTGATTGTCTTGGTTTTGTAAAGATTGCATGCATGATACCTTCAACACTTGGAAAATGGAATAGGGAGGTGGGCACCTACACCCCATTCACACATACATGCATATACTTATACACATATATAATATATATTAGGCAAAGACAGGTATTCAACTGACTACCAGGTATTTTATCTAGCGTTTAAAATCGCATTTTAAGTCGTTTAAAATATTTTTTATCACACTATAAAAATAGAGTTGCCATAACATTGTTGAATAATAATTTATTTGCCTAGACTGGCTGCGTTGTTGGCATTTTGTAGTATACGCGTTGTACTACGCAGTATGCGCTTAAACTCGAAAAATAAAGTTTTTTAAGCGTCTTAAATAATTTTTCCTCACGAATATGATTAAAAATAACATCTTAATCATAACGGAATATTTTTAGGATTTTTAATATAATCCGGACGGCCACCAACGTTCATTTCGCAATTTTGTCACAAATATTTCTTAATTTCGAATAAACATGTTTTTGCTATACCGATCCCTACAAATCTTATTTCTAAGTCATGTAAAGGGTATTGAGGGTATGTTTAGCTTATGCATCGTGCATCGCGTTAAACTGATTACGTTTACCTAGCAGTTTATGATTTCACTTCCAGAAATGTTTGAGAGTTTAAAATTGAACAAGGATTGAAAACGTGTGAATGCCATAAATAACTATACAAATCTCGAAACTAAAACACCATGTTTCATTAAATAAAAGTTGTTTGTAATAGTATAAGGAGTAAAATACACAGGTGTCACATCCTACACGTGTATGACGGGTTTACTATCGGAATTGGAACTATTGTGGAACTAGGATCTTAAGTTGTTAAACTCAAAGGTAATCTAAAGGATCCTCAACCCTTCTCAAGGTGAAACTGAATAGAACCCTAAAACCTATTAATTTACAAGTTTTAATGTATTCCCTCATAGGTTTCTAACTGTAATAATAAAGTACCCTAAAAGAAAATTTACCTCACAGTTCAAAAGTCAAGGGTAACTATGGATTCCTGATCTAACTCGATAAGAATGGTAGATAGGTAAACTGGGGGGATCTTCTCACGAAGGCTCTAAACCTATCAGTTTAACAACCTAGACGAACCTACAATCTCTCACCTCACGGTTCTTAAGATTATTTGAATACCTAGACCTATTCAATTAAAAAAAATCGCTCTTATGGAATACTCGTCTAGCAAACCATCTAATAATCAAGAACACACAGTAATTGACCTAGCATGCACCCATGATTTGAACAACATTCAACAAGGAATATGAAGAGTAAAAATAATGCATTAAACAAGTAAAGATACGCGTACATGAAAGATCACAAAAACAAGTCTTTACTTTACTATTAACCAAAAATTACTATTCAAAAACTATCACACCCCAATCTGCAGCTAAAGAAAACACGGGATGCAACAGGCAACTCTGGTACAAGCACATTGTTTATAAAGAAATTACATTTTATTACTTACAAAATGTTGATTACATACTACATGTATGTTACAACTGCGTGTTCCCATGAACCACATAAGTCTTCTAAGCCGCGTGCGATTATATCAGTATTCGTCTATAAACACGTCTTGAACAACATACACGGATCTCACCAGTCTCAAGTTACCTGAAATGCATGTTACTTTTAAAAAGGGTCAGCTAAACGAGCCGGTGAGTTTCACTGGTTTGGTTATTTCACAACAAAATGTGTTAACAAGTTTAATTGCATGTGTCATAGCTCACAGACGGAATTACACGAGTGCATAAGTGAAACCTTGATTGTTTTAACCGGACCATGTCAGCACAGACACCTCGGTACGCCCAAGGTCGTGTCACCACAGACACCTCAGCCCGCCAGGCCGTGTCACGCAGACACCCCCAGCCCACCAACTGCATCACGTGCAGTTCAACGCCCCGTGTAGTTATGCCTAACATAACAGAGTTTAGGACGCGTGTAGTTGACTGTTTGCCGACACACAGTCCGATCGTTGCAACTGGGTTTGTCAGACCAATAATACTATCCACTGCCCACTGCTTACGTTAATCACTTGTAGTGGGGATAGTTCGTGTCACACCCCAACCGATGGCGGAAACATCAGGGCGCGACACTAGGCGAATCATATTGCTCAAGAGACATCATAACAACTATCAAGCGATAATATTTAAACGTTCAATATCCCATACTATTAAACAATAAAATCCCAAATAATTATTACAATATCAAACAATCTGTCAAACAAGTCTAATCCGATCTTCCCTAGATTTTATTACATGAGTTTCTAAGATAAGTTCCTAAATCCAATTCAGCAAGAAGTCATCAACCTGCCACATATGTTAAAATAAAACGTCAATACAATTATGTAAAGGTGGCATACATGTTTGCGTACATAATAGATATAAAAGCGTTTAGCATACACCGCATGACATTATGTAAGAGATGTGAACTATGTATCTACTTAGATTCAAGTAAACCAACAAACCGCGAGTGCGAGGCACGCAAACAAGTTTCCACGTCCTAAAGAGAAAATAAATGAGAAGTAAAATGCGAGCTTAACAACCCTGGGCCTCGGGGTGGCGGGTCAACCTTTAGCAAACTATCATGTTAAGGGTGGCGTACTAGCAATCAAGTAACACATACAATTCAGCAGATTTCACGTATAGTCATGTAAAGGCGGGTTGCGAGTAACCATTTTAATTTGTGTGATGCGATTTGATATAGGAACATATGTGACCCCCAAAAGTGCGTTTAAGCGTAAAACGGTTCAAGTATACTCACAGTTAGTGCGATTAGAGAGAGAGATGGGATCTGATGTAGATTGAGGAGTGTGCTGGTTCAGCCTGTAAGCGAACAGAAGTGCATCTGTCTTCCGAATTGCTGAAACGGTTAACGGTTGAAGGAAAGTAAACAAGTTCGGGCGAACTTGTCCGGATTCCTTGGAATCAGTTCAAGTTCGGGTGAACTTGGGTGTTTTCTGTCAAAATTGATCAAGTTCGGGCGAACTTGGTCACCAATCTGGTGCCAAGTTCGAGCGAACATAATGTTTTCCAAGCGAACTTGACTGTTTTGGCATCCAAATCGTGCGTTTTCGCGTCGTTTGCTGAGGAAATCGAGTGTCCATCCCTCAACCTTAAGCTACTGAGCAAAACCTAGGCTGGAGAGGTCTTTTGGAGCGAGTTTTAGCCATTTTACAGAAACTCAGACTAATCCCGGCGAACTTGATGGTTCGTACGGGTTAGTCCAGTTTGTGCAAAGTGAGGACATCGTCCTTGTGCTTTCGGATCTGAGATCTTGCTTGACAACGCCTCGTTCCACTTCATAGTGAACGAAACATACGTCATTTAGATCTAAGTGAAAAAGAGAAGTTTTGTAGAAAAAGATGAAGATTTTCGTAAACAGAAGAGTTTTGATGAAATCGAAGGCAAAGCCTATGAGAAATCGTTGTAAAACATTGTTGTTTGCATGAAAACGGGTTGATTCTTACTTGGAAATCAAAGGTTTTCGGTTTTGGGAGTTTTCAGCGAAATTGCAGCAAGGAGTGCACGAATGGAGGTGTTGGGTATTTATAGGTGAGGTGGGAAACAAGCTGAAGGGGACGAAGTTCACTCGAACTTGACACCATTCAAGCGAACTTGGCACAAGTTTGGGCGAACTTGGCTAGTTCTGCTTGAATGAGTACAAGTTCGAGCGAACTTGATGAGTTTTGATGATATTAGTGGCCTGGTCAAGTTCGGGCGAACTTGGTGTGATGAAGTTCGGCCGAACTTGGCCTGTTGGCTAACTTTCGTTCATTATTTTCGCATTAGGTGTTCGTTTGGCTATTCGGTTCGTATTAGATAGTCATGTTAAGCGTCTTAGCGAAGCGTTAAGCGTTATAAATGATACAGTAATGCGATTTAGCGATTGGTGCGAGTGAGAGCGTGCGATAGCGATTATAACTATAAATCATAAAACACACATACACATAAGGAACATAAACTAACATAACCAACTGCGTTGCGATTGCGATGTCGAAGGCACAAGTGTTTATTATAATAACACACTCGGCTCTTAAAGTAACCTAGTTACTTGTGATTGCGTCGAATTAGCATTTAATAAGCGATTATGTGATGTAGTTGTGACAAAATATAATTATTTTAATATAAACTTTTCTCATAAATCTCGGAGTACAACGATAGATACAAACGAAATACACGGAAATCAAATTAACAACGAAATTGCGAGTTGTTACAGCTCGTGTGTTAGGTAATTCACATCATCACAAGTTGCTGCAATTAACACGGTTTGTAACATGCAAATCACCCCAGAAAATAGTAAAACAATATAAAAGTGGGGGAGTGAAAGTCACAAGATAGCAGTATCACAGGTAGCAATAGGAGTATATGCAAGCTGGTTCAGTTCTAATAATAATCATGTAAGTAATTACCAATATCAGTCGATAAGTCGGTAACGCCTATAACTTGGGCTCGGGTGGGTATTTTCAGGCCATATCGTACATCTAGTATCCTAGTGTGGTGATGGATGTTAGGGTAGGATAAGTTTCACGTTTGGCTATCGGGCACCGGTTCGTGTGCCAGCCAAAGTCGGCTGTTCTATGTGTTTGGATAACGGTACTAAGATCTAGACAGTGCCAATACATTGTCATTTAGAAAAGATTAGGTATTTATTAAGGAAATCCGGATGTTTGGAGGATCTAGGCCTCCCGAACTTGAGTTTCCGTTTTCGACGTCGGGGATTCTCCCGAACGGTAGTGGAACACACCCAGAGTGTCCAGTTTACCCTGGAACTTTCCAGAATACCACCGGTGTTCCACCTATAGTCATAAATAGGGTTCGGTCCGTTCCCAGTTTTGGCAGGTTCGTTGTCCGGTAAATTGCCGAAATAAGTTAAAAGAAGCGTTTTAAAAGCCAAAAAATCTCATTTAATCTACGTATTTTATAAAATTCTGGAAATTTTTGTAGAAATCAGTTTATGACCGATCCTCGATGCTAAGGAACCTAAATTTGATATCTAACGTTCATAATAGCGGAAATATTACGACGTATATACCAAAGACAAGAAATAATCAGTTAATGGTCAATTTTATTGATGTAACAGTCAAGAATCCAGATTGACAGAGCTTCGCCTCCAAGATGCCAAAGTTACAAATGAGTGAGGCATGCTAGCTATTTATAGAGTTGCAAGTTCGCCTGAAGATAACTAAGTTCACCCGAACTTGACCTTACATGGGTCTCATGGGCGAACTTGACTCCAAACTACATAAATACAACTTTCAGCTAGCCTATTCAACTCTATTCTATACAGACTCGATATAAGACTAAGACATAGACATTATGCACCAACAGACTCCCCCTTGGATATCGTCTTCGTCTTGTATCAGTCTTCAAAAACTATGTCTTCATAATAAACATTAACGCACACGACCGAAGAAGTTCTTGTAAGGCTTCTTCCGTCGTTCTTGTTTAGGATCCGGCATCTGATCTGTAGGAGGCACTTTGTTCATAAACTGAAATCTTCTAACACTTGCCTTTCTACCTTTCTCATGAATAGCTTTAAGACGCTTCTCCTCTTTTAAAAACTCAACCCGTTCCAGATCTCTCCAGCTTGTCTGCCACATCTTTCCTGAATTTACTTCATGCGCATAGCAAACATTCACAACTCTTTGGTATTGCATAGCCTGTTCTTTCTCACGTTCTTCGAATATAATCTTGCTGTAGAACAAGGTTTTGATATCTTTTTGGAAGAATTAACAAGCCACATTGGATCTATAATCCTGATCGTTCTCCATAATCCCCTCATGCCCTGAAATCCTAAAATCTCAACTCTTTCCTTTGTAATATCCAAGTGTTCTTCAAAACGTAGCACGATAACAGCTTCACATGTGGTTGGATCTATCTGCCACCATTTGAACACTGGATAGAAGTTCTGCTCAATCGGCATCAACGGCATGTTTCTCATGGCTCTAGGTCGCTTCATTATCAACGTTATGTCTTTCTCCCCTGTTTTCTTGTTTGTTTTGATTCGGCGATCTGGAAGGAATGGTTTCCAATAGTTAAATCCTTTTACCGCTTACAATTGATCAATGTACTTCATCTGATATGAAACATTCAAGTCTGAACCAGCTCCTCAACATCCCAATATGGTAAAGTCTTGAAATCAACAAGATATTTGAAGTATTGCACTCCAAATTCCCTTTTGATTGCATAAACGTTCAACTCCTTGAACCAACCCCAACTCAGAATGTCCCCTAATGACACGTCTTTGTCTCTAGTAAAGAATGCTAGAGGACGTCGAAACTTACGTTCGCGAGGCATTTCTTTAAACCAAGATTTCTTTGCTTGAGCTATCTCTTCTTTCGTCATCGGCTTTGGTACTTTACCTTCTCGAACTGATTCCTCTATCCTTTCTTTCAAGATGTCTTCGCCAAGTTGCTTGTACATCTCCTCAAATGTAGGAAAACTATCTGTGTTAGGACTGACGTACTTCACAGGTTGATCTGTTTCATCATCAGAAGGCCAATCTTCAACAATCACTCTATTGTATTCATCAGCTTCAAATCTTCTAACGTACTGATAATCACTCGGCTCAAATGTGTTAACATTCGACACATCTTCTTCAAAATCAAACTCTAGATCTTCAGCATTAACTTCTATTAACTTCGCCAAATCCTCCTTCGTATAGTTATGCACGTACTCGCCTTCCTCTACATCATGTTCAAGCATCAATAGCATAGGCTTTGTTGCAGCAACAGGCTTTGCAAATCTATCAACATTCGCCTTATCAACATCATCTGATGGCCCTGTCTACCCTGACTCCCCCTGAATCTGATCATCCATCTTATTAAATCCATCGTCCATTAGAGAAGAAAAATCAACATCATCAGAAACCTTTCCTTCCCTGATTCTAACACCAACTCACCCCTGATCGTCATCATCGTCATCATCAGCAACATTCCAATATTCATACTCAGAATCATCTTTCTGTTCATCATCCTCTTTATCCTCTTTCTCTGCTTCTTCATCGTCCTTATCTTCAGAAGCAACGATAGGATCAGAAGGTTTGACAGATACGTGGAATATCGGACTCAGAAGCTTTAGTAACATCATCAACAGACTTCTCTGCAGCTTCAGAAGAAGTAGGTGCTTCACCTTCAACATTCTTTCCTTTACCACTCGCTGCTAGTTCTTTCTCAGATCTTTCCTTGGCTTCTTGTTGATCCAGACGATCATATTCAGCGATAAAATCAATACCCAGAGTGTTAGATAAAACTTTCTGCATTCTGGAAAATCGTCGATCATTTAGGGCTTGGGTTGACTTTAAATCAGCAATTTCTGTCTACAGCTTCTCATTTGCATCTTGCAGACTTTCAATTAGAGCTTTGAAGTATTCCTGTTCATTCTCCAACACTTTGACCTTATCGTCCAATATCTCTTTTTCAACTGTACTTTGATTCATCTTATTAATCAGCTCAGCTTTCTCTTCTTCATTCTTGGCTACCTTTTCTTCTAAGATCTTGACACATGTTTCGAGAAGATCAACGTTTGTCTCTGGAAAGAAATCATTTAGATCTTGAAGACTAATTGGATCATTATGCATATCACCAAACAGATTTGCTTTTGGAGTAGACTTTGGAGTAGCAGTCTGTGGTGTAGTCTTCTTTGGAGTAGAACTTTCAGAATGTGAAGTTGTTGGAGCAACAAGAGATTGAACAATAGGCACTTCCAATAAACCAGACACAGGAGGTTCTTGTGTGGCTCCTTGCCTTTCAGCTTCAGATGAAATGATCACAGAAGGTTCTTGTGTGACTCCTGGACATTCAGCTTCACTTGTAACCACTACAGGAGGTTCTTGTGTAGGAGGTTCTTGTGTAACTCCTCTCTCTCTTGTGCGCCAGAAGGTTCATGTGTAACTTCTGCGCTCTTCAGCTTTCCCTTATATCGTTTACTAACTGCCTTTTGAACTTTCTTCGTTTTCTTTCTACCCTTTGTCTGAGGAGATCCTGTAGTTTTTGTCGATGAAATAGTAGCAGACTTCACACGTTTAGCTTTTTTCTTTGGTCTTTCCTCATCAGAATCTTTTTCAAGACTTGGATCGAAATCAGCATCAAATTCTTTTTCCTTTTCTGCTCTAATTTCAGCTTCTGACTTTTCTGGTTCTTCCACTGGAGTTTCATCAGAATCTTCATCATTTTTTGATGTAGCAGAGATAACATCATCCTCTTGAGTCGTTTTAACTGTTTCCTGACTCTCAACAACAACCGCTGCGCTTGAACCAGCTTCAACTTGAACATTCTCTTTTTTTGGGTAATGGGTTACCCCTGTGATTCTATATATTAACCAACCAAATAAAACAAGTAGTGAGAATAATCTCCCACTAGTTCAATCATGAGACACACCTCATGAAAGTAAGTCAAGCAAACACATACAGCAGATACCAAAACACAAGTACATCGACTAGACTAGAAATCTAGAGCTACTAATCACACAAATAGAAAAAGTAATCAGCCTCCATTATCGGATATGAAGTTGCCATTTATCTTCCATTCACCTAGCAACCTCCTAACATTCACACAGTCTTTGAACTTAACCCCCATCATCTTGTAACGAACTGTGTTCAATATTTGTTCGCATATGGTATCTGGTGGCCTAGATTGATTCTTGAACAATCTCGCATTACGTTCTTGCCATATTATGTATGCTGCACAGGCAACAAACACTCTACTAATATAATGCCCCGCAGTTTTCGATCGAGCACGAGCCAGAAGCCAGGCCATTATGTCACTCCATCTGGAAGCAACCGTAGACATACCCACCTTATCTCTAGTCTTGTTCCATACCTGTTTAGAAAACTTACATTCAAAGAAAGATGGCCATGGGAATCAACATTCTCATAGCACAACAGACAGCACATCATATTCATGTTTTTCCTTCTCAATATGTCCCACTGGAGAATCTTATCCTGAGTTAGCAATTTTTGACGAATAATCAACCATATAAAGAAAGCATGCTTAGGGATGCACTGATTAAACCAGACTACTCTAACCCAATCCACTTCCGGCTCCCTTATCCGAATCGAATGCCAGACATTTGAAGAAGAGAAATCAAGTATATCATCCCCATCTTTCCAGCAAATTTGGTCCTCTTTATTTGGGTCCAAGTAAACCTGTTCCAATTGAATCAACATTGGAAACAAATCTCTCCAAACCGAGGGCCAAGCTCAAGTACCTTGATTTATATATCCGCAACCGTAGCATGAAGTCTAAATCCCGCATTGGAAATGGTCTTAGGAGACAGAAAGTTAGATAACAGACCAATTTGACTCCAGTTATCATACCATGCTGACGTATTGTTCCCATTACCCAATCTAGACCACACATGATCCCTGATACTAGGCCTCATCTGAAGAAGCTTTCTCCAACTCCAGCTACAATTCGTACCTTCCTTACATACCCAGAAGCTGCAGCCTTTTAATCTGTAGGAGTAGATCCAGTTAACCCACAAGGACTCCCTCTTACTCAGAATGCTCCAAATATGCTTCGCCATAAGAGCTTTATTCGAATCTCCAAGCCGCCTAATACCCAGGCCACCCTCATACTTAGGGACACAGATAGAATTCCATGAGGCTTTAGCTTTTCCTCTATGAAAATTTCCCTTTTGCGCTCACAGGAAACTCCACAATTTAGCTTCAAGATCCTTAATAATTTGTGCTGGCAAAATAAAAACAGCGGACCAATAAGCATGCAAAGCTGAAAGTACCGAGTTGATAAGCTGCAACCTTCCTGCAAATGATAAAAACCTATTTCTCCAGTTTAGGATGCGCTGCTCTATCTTTTCAACTAAAACATTGCAATCTCTAGAGTACAGCCGAGAAGAAATAAGCGGAACACCCAAATATTTAACCGGCAGCAAGCCCTCCTCAAATCGCAGGGTCTGTAGAATTTCATTTTTAACATTGGGTGGAACATTGCAGAAGAAGGCAGTACTTTTTTGGATACTAGGGACCAATCCAGACATGTCCGTGAATGTAGCCAGTGCCCTCTTGATACAACGGGCAGAGGAGATATCACCACGGGCAAATAGAAACAAGTCATCATCAAAACAAAGATTGATAATTTGTTGTCTTTCACATCTATTGTGAAATCTATAAGAGGTATCAAGCCGAGCATCCCTCTGCAAAAGACATGTAAGGACTTCCATGACAAGAGTGAATAAATACGGAGATAATGGATCGCCTTGTCTTAACCCACGGCCACCCTTGAAATACCCATGCAGATTACCATTCACACTGATAGAATATGACGTAGTTGACACACAATTCATAATCCAATCCACCATTTTACTATTAAATCCGAACCCTATAAGAACATCCTTAAGAAATTTCCAATCAACAGTATCATAAGCTTTTTGGATATCCACCTTGAACGCACATCTCGGAGGCCCATAATCCCTGTGATAATTATGTAACAACTCTTGAGTAAGCAGGATATTATCAGAAATTTGCCTACCTGGAATGAAAGCTGACTGGTTAATACTGACAATCTGATTAAGCATCCCCTTCATACGATCCGCCACAATCTTACTAATACATTTATAAATCACATTACAGCACGCAATGGGGCGATAATCCGTAATCAGAGATGGCGTCACTTTCTTCGGCACAAGCACTATCAGGGTATTGTTAATTTCCCGGAGGAGTTTACCAATCCTGAAGAAATCCATGATGGCATTCGACACCTCATGACCTATGATATGCCACGCACTTTTAAAGAAAGCTGCTGAGAAACCATCAGGGCCAGGGGCTTTCTCATTACCAATCGAGAACATGGCCGTTTTCACCTCAGTAGCAGTAACTGGACGAACCATATGCACAGCATCCTCTGAGTTCAACTTATTCATGAATAGTTCGGCAGGGGCCTAGAGTGACCATATCCATGGTACCCAAGAAATTGCTCATAGTGTTTCACAAGCACATCCCGGACATTATCTCCCTCAAACAGAACCCCATTAGAATCCTTAATGCTATCAATCCTGGACGAGTGATTCCTACTTATCAGGGTAGCATGGAAGAATTTCGTATTTGCATCACCAGCTTTCAACCATTCCACTTTAAACTTTTGGAGCAAAAACCGTTCCTCATCTAAACAATCTTCCTGAAATTCCTTATTAATTTTTACTTCCTGCATTCGAAGATCCATATTAAACGGCTCAACATCAATATCAGCTTACCTCTGAGGCTCTCAACTTTCTTGTGCAAATTTCCTTGTTTCAATAAGAGAGCCCGAAATGGCTTCTTTAAGAGGCGCAGTTTCTTTACCACACAAAATTGAGGGACCCCATCAATGGCAATATCCCAATAGTTCTTAACAATATCAGTAAATTCCGGTTTGTGAACCAAAAAATTAGCAAACTTGAATGGTTTAGGTTTCATCTTACCAGGAGATGGGATCTTTAATAAACATGGGCAATGATCTGATATCCTATACGGCTGAAAAACCGTGTAGGAGTTAGGAAACTCAGCCAAAAACGCAGTGTTACCCATAACACGGTCGAGCTTCTTTAGCAGCCCCACACCTTTTTAGGCTTTTGATTCCATGTAAAATGGAATCCCGAACTATTAATATCAACCACCTCCAACTCAGTAACACACTCTTGAAAGTCCCTCATACCCGCTGAACCATATGAAGATCCCATGGAATTATCCTCCAGAAGAAGAGCTGAGTTGAAATCTCCCAGAATAACCCACGGATTATCACCCACGAAACCTTTATGTCGAATTAGCTGTTGCCATAGATCCCGCCGAGTAACATAGTAATTTGCTGCATAAACAACCGAGCAGAGCAGGCTCCTCTTCTCAAGTTTAAAATTCAACTGAATATGCATAACCTGATCCGTTTGGGCAATGAACATAACATCAATCTCCATCGGGTTCCAACCTAAGATGATCCTAGTACCTTTATTACATCTACTGCCATTGGAAGTCCAATCCCAACCCCTAAACACGGTTCTACATACTTTATGAAGGTTTCCGATATCCACATGAGATTCTAAGATTGCACAAAACGACAGATGATTACTCCTAACCACATGACGAACCTCGTTTTGTTTGAGAGGCCGGTTCAAGCCCCTAATATTCCATGCTGCTAGACTAATCATTAGACACTACCGTTGTAGGAGTGCTTGCCCCTTTTTTGTGTTCAGGATTACAAGATTCCTTTGAGATGAATTCATCCATTTCATTATACACTTCAATCACCTCCTCATCCTCGGAATGTTCCTGGTTACCTGTCGCAGCATTAACACTATGGTTCCCATCCACCTCTACCTCATTTAACACCTCAAACGAATTATTTGAGACAAAACTCCCCAACGACGGCCGAGTGGCCAGCTCATTCTTCCCTTTAACTATTAGCGGCCAATACTCAAACTTTGGTTTGGGCTTATTTATCTGGAACCCTCCTTTCCTAGCTACTTTTTTGCTAGACACAACGGTGAAACCTTCCTCATCAATTTTAGAGACCAACTTACCTTTCCCATTGCCTTGTTTTACTTGAAATCTAGGATGAGTCTGCTTAGCAATGATAGCTGGTTCCCTTGTTTGCTTGGGACAGGAGTCCACAGAATGGCCAAACACACAACAACTAGAACATCTAATCGGCTTCCACTCATACTCCACATACATAGTTTCCTTGCTAAAGCCCTCCCCATTTACCTCCGGTATTGCGATCGTCAGCTCCTCTTTCAATGCCTGGTCCGCTGAGATTTCTATTAAAGCTCTAGCATAACTGCTACGGCCCCAAGTGTCCATACACATCGAACTAGTATAGGAGTCCAATAATTTTGGAACACCAATGGCAGTAGCGATCATACTAAGGCCATCCTCGGTGTATGCAGCCAGCGAAACCTCATGAATTTTCACCCAGACTTGAACTTTGGTTACCTCCTTCTTTTCCAACTTTGAAGTCGGTGTCCATTCAGTTAGGAAAATAGGTTGTGATCGTATGATCCATGGACCCTCCTTTAGAGCATCCAGCATACCTTTATTATCCGCAAACTTAAAGAAGAAAAAACCATTCGCATTCATCATTGACTTCTGTAATCCAAATTTCTTCCAGTTATTGCGAACAAAGTACTCCACAACCGGGAAAGCAATACGTTCTCCTAGGAAATACCCATATAAAGTATTGGCTAACTTATCTTGTACCGCTCGAACAGAATCACGCGGGAGAACAACATCGCATCCCTCATGCATACCAGTACTTGCAAGAGATCTAAAGTTAACTCTTTTGGAATTGGTAGCCATAACCGAATCTGCATACGTCATGGATTTCGAGAGTTCACCTTTAGGATTACGATCCTCCTGCAAGTCTGAGGTAACCACTTTCCCCTCATCTCCGGCTCCTGCATGAAGACCATGACCGTCGGCCACCCCAACATTGTGGGAGTCCCGCTTTTCCAAGGGGACAGGTATCGTGACATTAGTTATTTCATCACTAACATGAATCTGAGTAGACACTGTACCACGCCGAGGAAGCACTGTGTGCCCATCTATATTGACAACTCGACTAGCAATACCCCTGATTGGCAATGGCGGCTTCCCACGATCATCCTGATTATTATCCACAGCTTTCTTACATTCATCCATACCAGAAATCACTAACTCTCACTTCAAACAAGACTAAACCACACCATGCAACACGGAGACGAAAATCAGAAACCGAAAGAACGGGAAAAAAACCCTAATCTAGCGACAACCCTAGGCCATGCTTCTAACAAAATCGTATAGAGGTCTTGTTTAGTTAAGGTTTCTGCCTATCCAGAAGGACCGATAAAACAATATACCTATACAACCAGTTCGGAAACACAAATTCAGGCAGCGATCTGAATAAACCCGGAACAGGAACCCTAGTTTTAACTTGAACATTCTCTGGCTCATCTTGATCAACAAGCATTGTATCAACTTTCTTTGCTGCTCGTTTCTTCTGAGGCTTATCAACTTCAACCTTTAAGAACCAGTCACTCCGAGACTTAAGCTTGAAATCTTTGAACCATTCTTTCTCTGCGTTCAACTCTTTTTCATCACACTTCTGTCTTCTCTCCATTTATTGTCTGACGGAGCAATATAGTTTGAATCTATGATAGCCCCAAATACTGGTTTAGCAACCGGTGCTGATGCTTGCTTTTGAAACTTTAACAACTTCCTCACAGTTGTATCATCAAGATGACTTAGATATAACACATCATTTGGATTCCATGCAACATTAGTGTACTTCTCATCGATTAGCATCTGAACAAACCTCGGATATAAGCACAATCTTGAATCATCCATGTTTTTTGACTAAGAGTAAACACAAGCTTTGAGTAGTTAAGCGGCTTCTTCAGAATCAATGCTGTTGCCATACAGGCCATATAATCTTGCATGTCGTCAAGGCCTGCCTTTCGGTGACTGAAAGTGTGGATAATTGCATGCATTGAGCTTGTAGGGGTTTGGCACTTCCCCTTTCTTCAGTGTTGGTTTATTCACGCTCCCCTTGTAACCCGTTCGATAAAAACACCCTGGAACCATCTTTTCATCAAGATATATCGGATCATCTTTGTCATCATTAAACTGTAGGATCCGTCGAATATCGTCTTCAGTAACAGTGATTGGTTTGACTTTATTCCCGACTTGCACTGTTGATGTAATGGTCTTTTTATCATCACTTAGGCTCGCGTTCATCCAGAAATTGTACGTATGAGATCTGTAAGACACTGTGCGCTCCGTTATGGCTCGATGTATTGGACACTCCTTTAGAAAATTCAGAATACTATCGTAATCTTATAGCGATGGACATATTGTTTCGTCGAGCGTGATGCAAGTATTATGGAACTTCGAGAAATCCATAGAAATCACCCTCGCTGGTTCTTGAGCCTGAAAAACAACGCAAAACAATTAGCACGCTTTACGAGAAAAAGTTACAATTTTTCAACATTTCCATCAAGTTCGGGCGAACTTGATGAGTGTGTGACAAACTAATTTGATCAAGTTCGCCCGAACATGCCTTACAAAACATGTTCTTTATTCAACTATAAGTTCGAGCGAACTTACTAATTATACAATGTTAAAACCTAACCCTAAGTTCGGGCGAACTTCCAGAAATCCTTCTTTTTCATTCAGTTTTATGAAGTTCGGTCGAACTTCTGTTTTGAAACAGTTTAACTCAAATTTGATAGCAAGTCCGTTTCAAGCAAATTCAAAATGTTTTCATGGTCGATTTTTTTGGGTAATGGGTTACCCCTGTGATTCTATATATTAACCAACCAAATAACACAAGTAGTGAGGATAATCTCCCACTAGTTCTATCATGAGACACACCTCATGACAGTAAATCAAGCAAACAATATAAAGCAGAAATCAAAAGACAAGTACATCTACTAGACTAGAATCTAGAACCACTAATCAGACAAAGAAAGATAGTAATCAGCCTCCATTATCGGATATGAAGTTGCCATTTATCTTCCATTTACCTAGCAGCCTCCGAACATTCGCACAATCTTTGAACTTAACCCCCATCAGCTTGTACCGAACTGTCTTCAATATTTGTTCGCATATGGTATCTGGTGGCCTAGATTGATTCTTGAACAATCTCGCGTTACGTTCTTGCCATATTATGTATGCTGCACAGGCAACAAACACTCGACTTGTATAATGCACTGCTGTTTTCGATCGAGCACGAGCCAGAAGCCAGGCCATAATGTCACTCCATCTGGAACCAACCGTAGACATACCTACCTTATCTCTAGTCTTGTTCCATACCTGTTTAGAAAACTTACATTCAAAGAAAAGATGATCATGGGAGTCAGCATTCTCATAGCACAAAAGACAGCACATCATATTCATGTTTTTCCTTCTCGAGATGTCCCACTGGAGAATCTTATCCTGAGTTAGCATTTCCGACGAATAATCAACCACATAAAGAATGCATGCTTAGGGATGCACTGATTAAACCAGACTACTTCAGCCCAATCCACTTCCGGCTCCCTTATCCGAATCGAATGCCAGACACTTGAAGAAGAAAACTCAAGTATATCATCCCCATCCTTCCAGCAAATTTGGTCCACTTTATTTGGTTCCAGATAAACCTGGTCCAATTGAGTCAACTCTGGAAACAACTCTCTCCAAGCTGATGGCCAAGCCCAAGTACTTTGATTATATATATCCGCAACCGTATCATGAAGTCTAAATCCCGCATTGGAAATGGTCCTAGGAGACAGGAAGTTAGATAACGGACCAAGTTGACTCCAGTTATCATACCATGCTGATGTATTACTCCCATTGCCCAATCTCGACCACAGTGATCCCTGATACTAGGCCTCATCTGAAGAAGCTTTCTCCAGCTCCAGCTACAATTCGTACCTTCCTTACATACCCAGAAACTGCAGCCTTTTAATCTGTAGGAGTAGATCCAGTTAACCCACAAGGACTCCCTCTTATTCAGAATGCTCCAAATATGCTTCGCCATAAGAGCTTTATTCGAATCTCCAAGTCGCCTAATACCCAGGCCACCCTCATACTTAGGGACACAAATAGAATTTCATGAGGCTTTAGCTTTTCCTCTATGAAAATTTCCTTTTTGCGCCCACAGGAAATTCCGTAATTTAGCTTCAAGCTCCTTAATAATTTGTGCTGGCAAAATAAAAACAGCGGACCAATACGCATGCAAAGCTGAAAGTACCGAGTTGATAAGCTGCAACCTTCCTGCAAATGATAAAAACCTATTTCTCCAGTTTAGAATGCGCTGCTCTAAGGATCAAGATTTTATGATCAATTTTGTCCAATAAAACCTAGATCTATCAATTTTAAAGTTTTCAGATCAGATTTTATCAATTAAGGTTCAATTACTGTTCAAATCCCGATTGATTACCTCGGCCATTGAAGATGGTGTGCTAATCACCAAAATCAATCCAAATTTGGGCAGAGTAACGGTTCTATTTAGCCAAAATCACACAATCGCTCACTTTCTAACAAGTTCGCTCCGAGGAATATTTTTGCAGAAATGAGTTCGGCCGAACTTGCTTTGGTACTTATACCCTGGCAAGTTCGGGCAAACTTGCAAGCCCAGAACAAAGGCCCATTCAGGTCCGGGCAAACTTATGATATAACAACTAGCCATCATCTGCAAGTTCGGTCGAACTTGCTTTAATTTTAAACTTTATACAGTTTAGCAAGTTCGGCCAAACTTGCCAAACAACAAATTTTTTTCAAATTTTACAATTTAACCCCTGAACTTTCCAACTTTTACCAGTTATTAAAATCCACTCAGTTGACCAAGTCCAAGCTAATGACCTTGGTTAACCGATTTGTCTGCCGAGTCCAAGTTAATGACCTCGGTTTGACCCGCTACGAACAAACTGTTGATATTTTAAAAATCAAAGTTTTAAGTTAATGAACTTTTTATCGTTTTGGCTTTTCAGATTTTACAGATTAGCTCCCAGCCTGTTGTCAATGAGATTCCCACCAGTTTTCGCATCTTACCAGACTTCGAAGACCTGTTCTCCAACATTGGTTTGCTGAAAACAATGTAGAAACAAAATCTTTTTGTATTTTCGTAAGTTTATGCTAAAACACACATAAATATTTTTGGTTTTAATCTGTAAAGCTGATAAACTATTTACAGGACAATGTAAACTATGTACAAACATATTTACAGACATATTTTTTGTGAATTCGTGTCTAAAGGATCATATAAGTTGTATGAGACATATCACCAGTACCGTTGACCTTTAGATGACTTTTAAGTTTTAAACTCGTTTTCCTAGATTGTCGATATGTTTGTCCACTTAAACTTTACCACATTTCTCAACTGTTTCAAGATATGTTAAGGTAAGATTTATGAAACTTGACTTATCTGCGGTTCCCACTTCTTGAATATACTCCCGCATCAAGATTCCCTCGATTTCATCTTACAGGTGAATAAAGCGTAATTGATATCTGTATCTGGGTTTTGCTAGACCTTGAGAGCTCAGGTTAGTACTACCGTACAGACAAAGAGATGAAGGCTCGACTTTAAGGTGTGTTCTATTTAAGGAATTTTTTTAGCATTACAAATGATTAGATCTTTCGATACTTCTCAAGATTGCATGCAGCTTAAGGGTTTATTGCAAAGTATTATAGAAGTTCTAGGCTATTGCTTCCGCAAAATCAGAAAAACTTATATAATACCCCAGATATCAACTATCTATAAAGACCTCGTATCTCATAATCAGGCAATCTCTCAAGCGAAATTTCGGAGTACTAAGTCCATATATCCAAGATATGTTAATCCACAAGATTAATCAGTTGTAAAATTTAGTTTATATCTCGAAAACGGTTTACTGAACGTGTTAAGCCTATCAACACATCCACAGTAAGACTTGTTTATCACTTTTAAACTTTATATTTCTTTAGAATACTGTGATAGTCCACTGATATACTGTCATTTCCTTTTTGTGACACTGAATTCTTTTTGTATTTTTCAATGTTTTTGTACTTTTTGCATTTTTCAAATGTTTTTGAATTTTAAAATTTTCAAATGTTTTTGTATTTTCTCTTACATTTCTCCCCCTAAAATCAAAAACATCTTTTTGTATTTTAGTTTTTTTAATAAAATTCTAAACTAGAAAGATATAGACAAACCAATGTGGATCACGCGAACTCGTCATCCGATCCGTATTCAACCTCAGTGTCCGCACCAGTCAGCAAATTTTTCATACCACTAATTCTTAACAGGTATTTAAACCGTGATAAAGAAAATGGTTTGGTATAAAAATCAGCCTTTTGTTCATCGGTGTGGATTATTCTATTCGCACCAACTTTTTTCGTAGCAATAACGAATGAAGTGATAACAAATTTCAATGTGTTTCGTGCGTGAGTGATGAATCGGATTTTTAGTTATATCAATGGCTGCCTTTTTATCAACATACAGCAGAGTGTCGAGAAATTGCAGACCATAGTCTCTCATCTGCTGTTGTATCCACAGAATCTGTGAACAACAGCTGGAGGCCGAGATATACTGAGCTTCACAGGTAGAGAGAGCGACCGTAGTCTGTTTCTTACACTGCCAGGTTACCATTCTTGTTCCGAAGAACTGGCATCCCGTTGTAGTCGATTTTGAATTCAACTTATCTACACCAAATCAGAATCAGCGTATCCTGCAAGATCGAAATTATCATTCTTCGGGTACCACAAGCCGGTGCTTGGGCATCCCTTCAAGTATCTGAAAATTCGCTTCACGATCTGCATGTGTGGGGCTTGACTGATATCTGGCGCATAGGCAGGTAGGATACATGATATCTGGGCGCGATGCCGTCAGATACATCAACGATCCTATCATTGATCTGTAGAGTGTCTCATCAACTTTGGTTCCAGTTTCATCAATGCAAATCCCAGGATTAAGAGCAAGAGGAGTAGATAACGGCTTCGAGCTTTCCATATCAAACTTCTTCAAGATGTCGTGCACATACTTGGTCTGATGAATGATATTACCGTCTGGAAGTTGATCTACTTGCAATCGGAGGAAGAATTTCATTTCGCCCATCGAAGACATTTCGAACTTCTTCTTCATGTTGCCCTCAAACTCCTTGCGAAGATTATCATTCGTTGATCCAAAGATGATGTCGTCCACATAGATTTGAACTATAATTAGATGACTACCAACTTCTCTGGTGAAGAGAATACTATCCACAGTTCCTCTGACAAAGCCGTTTCCCACGAGATGTTGCAATAACGTCTCGTACCAAGCTCTCGGGGCTTGGTGTAAACCGTAAAGAGCTTTATCAAGAAGATATGCTTTCTTTTTGTTGAGTGGATCGACAAACCCCGGTGGTTGTCCCACGTACACCTTCTTGCGTAATTTTCCGTACAGAGAAGCTGATTTGACATCCAACTGATAGACTTTAAATCCTTTCCATGCTGCGAATGCAAGAAATATTCGAATGGATTCTAAGCGAGCTACTGGTGCGTAGACTTCCGTGTAGTCTATCCCTTCCTGCTGGTGAAATTCCTTGACAACAAGCCGAGTTTGTTTTGAACTATAACCCCTCGATCGTCTCGCTTGCATTTAAAGACCCATTTAGTATCAATCGCTTTCTGATTTTTAGGTAGGTCTACAAGCTTCCACACTCCAAACTTCTCAAACTGTAACAGTTCCTCTTGCATTGCTTGTACCCAGTTTTCATCTCCTAGAGCTTCAGAAACACTTTTTGGCTCCATCTGGGATATAAAACATGAATAGTAGCAATACTCTTGAATTGGAGCAACACGAGTATAGAAACAGCTCAAAGCTTTGTTTATTTGACTCCGTGTTCTCACACCAGCTTGCAATTCGCCTATTATACAATTTGACGGATGATAAGAATATGATCTTGGCATCACTTCGCCTGGAACAACCACAATATTTTCTTGATTTGTGATATGTTGATCTACCACTACTTCAACTTCAGGAGCACTACTCGGGCTTGCAGATTCATTCAACAAACTTGTAATATGCTCTGCTTCTTCCTCTGAAGAAGATTCTCCATCGGCATCGAATGTTTTTTTTTTGGGTAAAGGGTTTACCCCGGTAAATATTATATCAATCAATCCAAAAAATAACAAGTGAGGTAGACAGAAACCTCAATTCTCAAGTATGACAAGCCATACTAGAGTTCAACAAGCAATCATCCTACAGACGCTAGATACCAATTTAATGAGCACGTCACTCGACAATACACGTAACACTAAGTTACAAAAAAACACATGTAATACCATTAGCCATGTTCATCATCATTTATCAGCAACCCTCTAGGAAGTCTCCATTCCTGTAGAAGATCTCTAGTGTGACTCGTGTCTTTAAATTTCATCAAATGTAGCTTCATCCGAACTGTTATTAAAATAACCTCAATGAGTTGATCTGCACTCCTTTTTTTCCTAGAAAACAATCTCTGGTTTCGTTCCTGCCACACGAAGTAAGTTGCCGCACTAAACACAAGCTTTCCAATAACATGAGTAGCATGCTTTGACTTCGCATATTGCACCAAATGATCAAATATCCTTTCCCACTTGTTAGGCAGCGATCCCATTCCTGCTTTATCTCGAATACCATTCCAAACCTGAGCAGCATATAAACACTCGAAAAAAAGGTGGTCATGGGAATCCAGACCAACCATGACGAACAGCACATGAGGTTATAATTAGGACTACCCGCCGAAGACCATCGACTCATGACATCCTGCGTTTTTAGTTTTTTGTTCACAAGCAGCCACATTAAAAAAGAATGACGAGGAATAGATTGGGGATACCAAATAATACTCGCCCATGGGACTTCATTCTGGTGTAGTCGAAATTCATCCCACCCTATAGCGGCACTGTAGTTCATCTCCTTTCCTGATCTAGTTCTCCATACAACTCTTTCATGTAAACCCGGGTTCAGTATGATACTTGGCATGTTTCGGAGAGCCGGAAATCGGTTTACCCACTCGGTCGGCCATCCCCACCCCCATGGTCACATACATCCGCAACCTTCGAGTTCATATAGAATCCAGCATTCGATATCATACGTGGCGTAATAAAAGAATTCAAAGGACATATCTCATCCCACTTATCAAACCAGACTAGTGTTTTGTTACCATCTCCCAGTTTAGTCCATACATGTTGTTGAATAATCGGCTATTACTGTAACATTTTCCTCCAGCTCCATCGGCATCGAATGTTGGAGCCTCATCCGAGTCTGAACTCTGTGCTTCAGAAAGATTAGGATTTACTATAGTATTGACCGGTTCTGTAGTCGGTGTCACTTGATTTATTTGACTTTCTTGACCACCTCTATTACTGGAACTAGCCTCAGAAGAAGATGATTCCAACGTGGAATGATTAACCGAATCGGTCTGACGATTTGCTCTTGATTTGCTGATTGATGAAGATAATATAACACTGTGATTTCTTCATCGGATTGTTCTTCAGGCAAATCAAATGATTTCCACAAGTCTTGATAGTTGAATAACCATGCATCACCTTTTCTCTGAATAGGATCCGTATAGTTAAAACAATCAACATGCTGCGCTTCAATAACTCTTCTTAATGAAGGAATGTAAACTCTTCGCAATGGACTTGCATATCCGACAAAGAAACCTTCGAGTGATTTAGCTCCAAATTTGCCATCTTGATCGATTACAGTACATGGCACTCCAAATGGTTCTAAGAACTTCAAATTCGGTTTCCGTCGGTTGATCATCTCAAAACAGGTCTTCTTCGTTGGTTTTACTGTTAAGACTCTGTTGAGTGTGTAACAAGCCTTTGAAACTGATTCACTCCAGAAGCTGACTGGAAGTTTTGAGTCTGCAAGAATGGTTCTTGCAGTTTCGATAAGCGTCCTATTCTTCCGTTCAGCTACACCGTTTTGCTGCGGAGTGTAGGGTGTACTAAACTCGTGCAAAATCCCTTTAGCATTGCAGAGTTCCTTCATTTTGGTGTTTTTGAACTCAGTACCATTGTCACTTCTAATGTGTCTCACCGGAAGATGGTACAGGTTCTCAAGTTTCTTGAAAAGAATCACCAAATTTTCAAACATCTCATCTTTTGATTCTTGGAAGAATACCCATGAGTATCGGGAATAATCGTCTGTAACTACCAAGCAGGAGAGATCTCCAGAGATACTTCTGACATTTACTGGACCAAAGAGATCCATGTGAAGTCTTTCGAGAGGCAACTTTATCGAATTGAGAATCTTTTTAGGATGAGATTTCTTGATCTGCTTTCCTTTTTACACTCGAGGCAATTATCTGACATATGAAAACTTTTCAGATTCACACCTTCTACCAAATCGTTATGCACCAAATGATTCATCTTTCTCAGGTGAATGTGGCCCATCTTTCTATGCCATAAGATTGACTCCTTCTCAGTAGCTTTCGAGACAAAACACTGTGCCGTTTTTGAAGAAGTAGTAGCATTTCCCATATCAAGAACATACAAATCATTCTCTCTTGGTGCACGCATGAGTATCCACTCGTCTAGTATTTTGAAACCCGGTTTGATTATCATGCATTCTTTATCGTTGAAGTGGACGCTAAACTTTTTAACACAAATTTTAGAAATACTCAGAAGGTTGTTTTCAAGCTCCGCAATATAGTTCACTTGATCAAAAGAAACAACTCCGTTTGAGAGCTTTCCCTCGACGACAATCCTTTCACCTTGGTTTCCAGCAAATCAAACATATCCACCATTAATAGCTTTTATGTCGAACAAGAGTGCTTTCATTCCCGTCATATGTCTGGAAGCTCCACTATCCAGAATCACTTGGAAAGTACGGATCTCTGGAGCCTCTGCACATTTCAACAATTAGTTAAACAGCACGACCCAAGCCTTCTTGGTCTTGGGTTGAATTGGATAACCATCATCGTAATCAAACTCACATTCGTCAGCATAATCGAATTCATATTCATCATCTGGATTTTCTATGATGTTTATGTTTAAAAACTTCACTTTCTTGTTATCTTCAAACTGTTACCACTTGTAGTTTTGACAGTTTCAGACTTGATTTCAGATTTTGATTCTTTCATGTTATCACTAGTCTTAACAGGCTCAGACTTAGTGATTTCAGATGTTGTTGACCTTTTCTTAGCAACCCAGGCTTGTGATTTTATGTTAGCCTTTTTGATGTAAAACTTTGTTTCATTTGTTTTTGAAGATTCACCTTTTTTGAAAATTGAATTTACAAACTTCTTTTCAGATTTGAGTTTATCTTCTGGTTTTGATTCATTTCTTTTCAAAATCTGTACAGGTTTTACAAACTCTGGTTGCTTTGGTTTCACAACATCTGAACTTTCTTTTCTTCGAAGATAGGCTGGTTTTGTCATCGGACACTTTTTTTTTTTTTTTGGGTAAAGGGTTACCCCGGTAAATATTATATCAATCAATCCAAACATAACAAGTGAGGTAGACAGAAACCTCAATTCTCAAGTATGACAAGCCATACTAGAGTTCATCAAGCAATCATCCTACAGCCGCTAAATACCTATTTAATAAGCACGTCACTCGACAATACACGTAACACTAAATTACAAAAGGAAAAACATATGTAACACCATTAGCCATATTCATCATCAGTTATCAGCAACCCTCTGGGAAGGCTCCATTCCTGTAGAAGATCTCTAGTGTGACTTGTCTTTAAATTTCATCAAATGTAGCTTCATCCGAACTGTTAATAGAATAACCTCAATGAATTGATCTGCACTCCTTTTTTTCGTAGAAAACAATCTCTGATTTCGTTCCTGCCACACGAAGTAAGTTGCCGCACTAACAACAAGCTTTCCAATAACATGAGTAGCATGTTTTGATTCCGCATATTGCACCAAATGATCAAAAATCCTTTCCCATTTGTTAGGTAGCGATCCCATTCCTGCTTTATCTCGAATACCATTCCAGACCTGAGCAGCATATAAACACTCGAAAAAAAGGTGGTCATGAGAATCCAAACCACCCATACACAACGAACAGCACATGAGGTTATAATTAGGACTACCCGCCGAAGACCATCGACTCATGACATCCTGCGTTTTTAGTTTTTTGTTCACAAGAAGCCACATTAAAAAAGAGTGACGAGGAATAGATTGGGGATACCAAATAATACTCGCCCATGGGACTTCATTCTGGTGTAGTCGAAATTCATCCCACCCTATAGCGGCACTATAGTTCGTCTCCTTTCCTGACCTAGTTCGCCATACAACTCTATCATGTAATCCTGGGCTCAGTATGATACTTGGCATGTTTCGGAGAGCCAGAAATCGGTTTACCCACTCGGTCGGCCATCCCCACCCCCCATGGTCACATACATCCGCAACCTTCGAGTTCATATACAGTCCAGCATTTGATATCATACGTGGCGTAATAAAAGAATTCAAAGGGCATATCTCATCCCACTTATCAAACCAAACAAGTGTTTTGTTACCGTCTCCCAGTTTCGTCCATACATGTTGTTGAATAATCGGCCTTAGCTGTAGCATTTTCCTCCAGCTCCATGTTATGTTATTTCGGGTTGTCATCGGACACTTGCGTGCAATATGACCAACTTCGTTGCACTTGAAGCAAACCCGATTATCATGTGATTGTCCACTAGTGGATTTTACACCACTTGTGGCTTTCGCCTTATCTCGAAGTTATTTCTGTTTCTTAAACTCGTCATTTGATTGCTTCCCAATCAAACTCTCCTCGTGAACCGTGCTTGTCCCATCAACAAATTTCATGTTTTTATCTTTGTATTCATGAAATGGTGACATTTTCTTTTTCGGTTCATCAGATTCCTCTAATCCCAACCCAGCTCTCCGGTTTTCCGGATGATCACCACCATTCCTTCGGTAGTTATTGTAATTTCTTTTGGGTTTTGAATATAATTTCTTTTCATTTTTCTTCAGATGTGACTTCAACCAGTTTAAACAGTTTATCCAATTGATCTTCTTTGACGTTGCGAATCAGAAAACTGTCATCAAAGTATAATCTATCATATTCCTTAACCTTGTACATTACAACGTTAGGATCATCACATAGATCATCCTCCGATGATGTATCGTCATCTTTGGAATTTGTGTCAGAACTGTTCAAACTCGAGGTGGCGCTATCAAAGCTGCCATCATCAGAATCATTCAGAACATTTTCAACCACCTTTTTCACTACCGCATTGTCATCTTCTGATTTAGTATAGACTACATCAATGTTCTCTGGCAACTCGTTTTTCTTTTTAGATAATAACTCAATGTTGAGTGCCTTATCCATCCCATCAACAGTTTTGCGACAATACTTCTCGCATAGGGGTGGAGGAACATTGTTGTATTCTTTACCAATTTTCTTTTTAGGTTTTTCTTCGGATGGAATTGTCGGAAGAATGTGATCAACGATATACGCGTTACAAGTGTAACTTCTTAAAAGTTGTTGAACACGTTCTGTTTCAATTTTCATGTCCTGGAGTTGTTGTTTGGTCTCATCAATGGTGTTTATATAGATGTTTATTGCTTTTTGTTTATCCATTACTGTACCTTTTAGCATTCTCACAGTATCATGTTGTTCGATATTATTTCTATCAAGCCTGCCATAATCATCTTTTATTTTGTCATAGGCTTCCTTCATTGTACGATAATCGTATTTGAAATGTTCGTTATGTACATTGAGTTCAACGATGATTTGTGATTTTTCGGCGCATTTAGCACATGGCTCGGTAGATTTTGTGCAAGGTTTTACAACCTCCACAACTTGTACTTTGACAACTTCCTTTACCTCTGGACCTACCTTTGTTAGATTTGCCATCAAAGCTTTATCAGTAATGTCCTTGAGGTTTTCAGTATTCATTTCTTGAGTAACATCAATGACTTCTTCAGCAATAGATTTCTCCACGGCAACTTGCTCGTGAGAACTTCCATCAATGTGACCTGCAAAATTATCACATGAATTAGGAGATAAAATGCCTTGATTCTGCATGTGAATATACTCCTCTTTCTCTTGTTGTTGTTGCAGATACCGTTCCAGCAAAATATTCTCTATAGCAGCTGCTTCTTCGGCAGATGTATCTTCAATAATCTCAGCCATTAATGCAACTCTTGTCTTCTTACCGATATAAGAATTCCAATCGAAACCATCATCTTCGTTTGATGCAACCATGGCTTTCTCAGTGTTGCTGCTGTTTGGCTTTTCCTGGATCTCAACTTGTGTCTTCTTTGGGAAAGGCTTGTATTGAAGAGATTTCTTGTAATACTCATTGCCTCCACCAAATGGACTTTGATTGCCCGTGGCTTTAGGATTTTTGCATTCTCTCTTAAATGCCCTTTCTGTCGGCATCTGAAACAAGTGACCTTAGATTTGTCGAACCCTAGCTTGTTGCTCGAACTTTCGATATCTCGGCCAGTGAGTGCAATAAACTTTGTCACTCTTCGAATGATAGAAGCTAGTGACCACTTGATATCCATTAGTTCAAGCTCTTCTTCGTCTACCTGATCGTAGTCTTCGGCGGTCATTTCGGGATTGTCGATCTTTCCAGCTACAAGACTTTCGTACGATTCTAGAACAGTGGCTAGAAGTGACATGTGTTGTTTTGTAACTTGCTCGGAAACAACATTGTTTAGATTCACAGCAATGTTACACTTGTACACATTTGAATCAGAATTTGTTTGTTGGTTCTATTTGCTTGACTCTGATGAGATGAATTTGAACCAGTGCTTGAGAACGAAGAATTTTGTGGACTTTGATCATATTGAGGATATGATTGATTCTGGTTTTGTGGAGAAGAATTCATGTTTACACTGAATGCTCCCTGAATCTTTGGACTTGAAATGTTGTCATGCATTCTGGTTTTGTAATACAGACCAACATCTTGAACAACATTCGCATTTTTAGATTTTGCGATCTTTAGAAGTTCCATTTCATGGCCTTCGAGTTTGTCAATGAATGTAGACAACTTGAAGAATTCCCAATTAGCACTTTCTTTCAGAACCATCAAGTAAGTAGTCCACTCTCCGTCAGGTAACGCGTCTGCAAGCTTATCTATATATTCTTGTTCCTTCTTCCCGAGACCTGTCTTCTCATTTGGACTTTTAGATGACAGAAACGTTCAATCATTTGTTTCATTGTTTCTCCTTCAACATGTTAAAGATATCAAACTATTTCATAATGAGAGCTTTCTTGCTCTTGATCATCTCCGCGCTTCCTTGATACTTCTTTTGAAGCGATAGCCAGAGTTCTCTTGCGGTCGTGTATTCGGGTAGCAAGACGAGAATATCTTCTTTAACGGATTGTTGAATGAGACTGATCATCTTTTTCTCAGCAATGTATTCATCTTTCTGAATTGTGGAGTACTTGTACTTCTCCAAAACTTGCTGATTTTCGTCCAACGGAACTGTATAACCTCGCTCGATCGACACCCAGCCTAGGAAGTGCATGGCTTGAACCCAATATGTAAACTTCTCCTCCTTCCATCCTTCATACTCGTCCTTGCTCATTAGCTTTGGGGGTTTAACAGTCGTGCCCATCTCGTTGTCAAGATTGATTTGTTGAATCACGTTGGCATTTGACGACCCCACTCCGGACATATAAGCTCTTTGAATATCATCCATCACGAATAACGAGACTCGTACGCTGAAAACACTTGAAAACTTTTGAAATGTTAGATTTACTACAAGTTCGGTCGAACTTGTAGTGAAATGAAGAATTCACATTTTTCTATCACAAGTTCGGTCGAACTTGTGAATTTCTTTGAAAAATTCCTCTTGAACTTCGGTCGAACTTGCAGTTGTATTGGAAAATAACCTTGAGTTAACCTCGAGCGAACTTATCAAATGAATTTGATGAGAAATTAGCAAGTTCGAGCGAACTTAGCTAAAAATCCTTGAATTTTATCAAGTTCGGTCGAACTTTATAGAATATCAATGAAAATTTAGTAACTTTGAGCGAACTTCACAAAAATCTATCAAAAACACCTCAAGTTCGAGCGAACTTGGTAAAAATTCACTTGAAAAAGTGACTTTTTAGCACAAGTTCGGCCGAACTTGGCTAACAAGTTCGATCGAAAGGGTTTTGGAAAACATGGTTTTTTCAAAATTTTGACATCAATTCGGTTGAATTTGGTCTCCTATCTTTCAAGGGTTTATCTTTGTTGTATTTTACATGTTATATTCAAAATTGAAAAGATTTTCACCGTGAATTCTTCATTTTTATGAAAAAGTTGAGAAAAATAGAAGAATGGAGTTCTTGTCTTGATTACTATCAAATCAAGCTGTTCTAGCTCTGATACCACTTGTAGGACCGATCCTCGATGCTAAGGAACCTAAATTTGATATCTATCATTCATAATAGCGGAAATATTACGACGTGTTTACCAAAGACAAGAATTAATCAGTTAATGGTCAATTTTATTGATGTAACAGTCAAGAATCCAGATTGACAGAGCTTTGCCTCCAAGATGCCAAAGTTACAATTGAGTGAGGCATGCTAGCTATTTATAGAGTTGCAAGTTCGCCTAAGGATAGCTAAGTTCGCCCGAACTTGACCTTACATGGGTCTCATGGGCGAACTTGACTCCAAACTACATAAATACAACTTTCAACTAGCCTATTCAACTCTATTCTATACAGACTCGATATAAGACTAAGACATAAACATAATGCATCAACATCAGTAACCATATATAGATTCAAGGAAAAATATTTTGAGAATTTATAAAGTTATTTTTATAACTTAAATAATGTATTTGTAAAATAGTAATTAACTTTATAATTTACCTCGCTTATCATCCGATGTCTAAAAAATCTAAAAATATTCCAGTAAACTCCTTATATGTCCAGTAACTCCTGCATAAATTTGGGATTTTCCTGGTTTTGTTTCAGTGCGTTTCCGGCTACCGAAAACTCCCAAAAACTCCCAAAAACGCGGATTTTCAATTTGAATCAAAATATCAACCAATGGACTCCCAAACTTTCCAGAACGTTCCCTATATATTCCTTGGTGTTCATATAAATTTTGGTGATTTATTGAATCCGTTTGGTATTTTTCCCAAATTTCTTTCGGTAAAACAGTTAAAAATTCGCCAAACATCATAAAAATTCCAAAATTATAAACTTTTACGTGGACATTCCTGTCAATACCCTACATCATCACACCAAATTTTAGCTCAATTCAAGCATCACAGATGAAGTTATAGACCATACAATATTCTGCCTAGCGTAAGCTTCGTTCCCGCGTGTTTTTCTTGAGTCCAAAAGTGTGTGGGTGCTATATTCAGTACCTACACATCAAGCAAAATCCAAACATGCCATAACTCATGTCAATCAAGCCTTGTTTCGCTGTTTTTCGTTTAAGAACTTTGTTATTCGATTTTGGTCGATTAGAGGTCGATTAGGGTATCAAAAGCCAAAGTTTTATGATCTTGGCTACCATATAACATCGAGGGAATCCCTGAAGTGTTCTTATTCAGCCAAGAACCATGTTTAAATCATCCATAATCATGGATTAAAAAGGGGTTTCTTTGTCTAATTCATGTTTTCATAAGAAATCATCATTAAAACCATATGAAACATGAAAAATACCTTTGATTGGGCTGAGTTTAGGTGATAACCAGCTGAGTTCTTGAGGTTTTTGAGCAAATTTTGGTAAAAAATGAAGGAATAATGAAAAAAAAAAAAAAAAAAAGGATATATACAAGGTGGGGTGCTCCTTCCCCACCCCCGCTTTGTCGTGCTTCGTTTTTTCGTGCTATAAAGATGATGTCTATCTTCGTTTATGTGTTTAGGTTCGTTTTCGGATCCCACACGCGTCCCCGATTTGCCAAACGGGCTCCTTTTTTTGCGATTTTAGTATTAAAAGACTCGGTTTTAAAAACTGTGCATAACCGTCTCGAAATCCGAACACGGTTACGTTTTACTCATAATAGCCTCGTATTAGGGTAGTTTAAGTGTTTCTAAGCTTGATTGACCGTTCCTTGCATGTTTGGTTGTCTTTCATTGTTCTCAAAACAAGGTGGTTCCCCAACCGGGAAATTCCTCGTTTTGCGTGCCCGAGCTTCCATTAGCTTCAAGTCTTATGTCATGGTCTATGGCACATAACTAAGGTGTTTCGTGAACTCCAATCTTAAGTAGTCCCACCAATGGCCTAACAATCATCGTCAAATGTTTAATACGCTGTTAAACGGAAAGCTCCCATTTAACACGTTGTTACAAGCTAAGGACACCAACCTCACACCATTGGCCCTTAATAGTGTCATGTTAACCATGACGTGCTCTCGGATTTCTCTGATACATAAGAGATATCATTTAGCATAGCACACAAGTCATGCATGTGTTTAGGGTTTTCTCACAATTATTGTTTTTAAGCATGCTTTAAAGTTTTGGGACCAATTATGGTGTCCCTGGTTTCGTCCTGAGTATCAAGAATTCGTATCATCACACGTAATCACAACAAGTAACATGATATACATGTCACGTCCGGTTACCGCGAACTTGTACAGGTCAAAGTTTACCGGGATTTTTCACAGTTGTCACAGTCTCCCGGTTAAAAGAATTTCATCCTCGAAATTCCGTTTAGTAATCCGTTGGAAAGCTCAGTATTTGTATTCGTGTCAGTCATCCGACCTACAAGTATGTTTTTGCTTTTAGTTTAGTATCATCATCGTACGGGGATGATACAACAGAGTAGCTGTGTAATTTATCCATCCACAATTCCTACGTATTGTTAAGAGTAACGTTGGTCATCACTTTCAATCTGAAAGTGAGAGTGTTGTTGGACTCATAGTAGAATAGGAGTCTCGTATTCAGCTTGCAATTAACTGCAATTGTTATGTTTTCTTCGCATTCATTATTTTTACCATTAAGACACCATAGGTTGCATTTACGATTTGGTTTAATAGTTCTTGAATACCCTCTATATAGGAGGGGTATGGATACCCTCTCAGGGTTCGTTGCGAACACCGTAATAGTGAGCACCATGCTCCGCATGTTTGTATAAAGAGAATAAATTTGGTTTCACCGAGTTGTGAATGATAGTCTTCCCTTGTTGTCGTGTACGTGGTTATCTTTGGTTACTACAAACCGACCACGAGAGTCCCTATTGTATGGTAGAGAATAAGAAAGAGAAAGGCTTTTGAGAGCCTATGGTTGCCATGAGGCGAGCAAGTACACGAGTACCAACGAATCTGCACGCTTACATCAATGGTGTGCCCGAACTACTCACTAGTAGTCGGATTACGTCGTAAGGATATGAAATTTCCACAATAATAATTCCGGTTTGTGTTAAGTTTCGGGAGCTTGGCTTTAGCTGTTATACAGCTATTTATTAACTTCGATAACATTGATGTGATTCTCCGGGAGATAATCGTATAAAAATTCCCATATACCGGGAATGATAGAGTGTGTACCCAATGCGGTTTTTAATTCAAGTAACACCACGTTTAGAATGCTACTATATCACGTAGAAATATTTAAGGCGTGATGAGTGTCGAACGATCACAAGTGTCACCATGATGCTCCAAATTATGGAATCACAATTGATCGTAGATGTGCATGTAATTCTGTAAAAGATGACTAATTAACAAGTCATCGAATCAAGATTCCCCTCAACGGAGTACCCCTGCAGGATTGGAACATAGCCACGTTCTACTAATGTTTCATGAGGATATCGTTAATGAAAACAACGAGAAGCAATCATTCCTATCTTGGCACCTCCGCCATCTAATTCACTGATTAAGCGTAAAGGTTTCGTCGAGTTCGCTCACTCAAAATCATCTCGGTTTAGATTGGGAAAATCGTGTGGTTTTATAAAACCATGGGCTAAAGCCCGAATTCATAGTATCTTAGTTCTGATAGGGACAGTTGACCACTACATCTGAGTTCTCCCTGTTAGTTCATATCCGTAATAATGTGCACAAGAAAGAAGACCCGGCCCCCGGGTTGGTCAAGACTAGGGCCGTTGAGTTTCTCGCCCCTTTGTCTTAGGATTAGTTAGTTTTGTTTCATAATAGGGCAAGGGAGGAATACATGCTATCGGGAAATGTAGTAATATAGATCCACAATCGCCTGGTCACCTTTTGAAATAACAGAAGTAGCTTTAAGAAAAGCTGAATGAAGACCATAATCAATCGAGGTAAGCCTAGCACTCTGCCGGCAAGGATACAAATAGAGGTTAGTAATGCCATTTCGCAGCTAGTCAGTGCATGCAACCAAGCACCAATTTTTACTTTGGTCGTTTGGTTTGACTTGGTATCGTACATCGAGGTATCTATAATTCGTATCATATGTTAAGTAACTCTCCAAGTTTGAAGAGAATTAGTTGTAGTGTCGAAGTTTTATTCTTATTTTAGGCATATAATACGTGCTTATCAAAGGAATTCCCCCTCTGGATGGATTTGATACCCGAGGGACGTATTCGGAAGATTCACTACTCCCTTCATCTGGAATGATCGGGACTACTAGGTTTATGGTTTAGCTTTCCCCAGGTGGGTTCAGTGCGCAAAAGACACCAATTATGATATTCGGAAGACTCATGATTACTCCTTTTCAATGCGAGTTTAGTTTTGACCGTGTTACTTCATGCGCGGTAGTTTTTAATTCTTAGAATTAGGTGGTATAAATACCCATTTATATATATAGTATCATACTTAAGATTTCTCCCATTCTTGTCTTTAGATAGCATAAGAATTTTCGTGACTCGAAAATAACGAAAAATCAGGTTTCTTAGTAACATGGTATTTCGCGAATACTCATTTTAATTGATTAAAATGAAACTCAATTGAAGGTACCAACCAGTTGAAGGAAGACGAGGGGTGTTTCAACACTATTCCTCTGATCTAAAGAATGTACTCCTCGCATACTTACGAGGACAAGCAACTCCATTTAACGCATAACTCTTGGTTACTCACAAGAGTAGGGTATCGTTCACTTTGTATCCAATCGACGGATGAAAGTCAGTGTATCACATGCATCATCCTCCTACACATGTAGGAGACCGTTACCAAATAACACTTTTACAATGGCCCAAAGGGAATTTCGATCATCCCCTATGAATCGTAAATAACAACGTATATAAATATTTGGACTCCTCAGATGTTTCCAGGAAGAAGAGGAGACATATGGTGTTCCCCGAGTATTATTATCATAGAGTTGGGGAGTCAACATGTTTTATAGACATATAAGTATCTGAGTTGGTGGGACTCAGGACCAATCGCATGTTCATCGTAGGCATCATGAAGCGAAAAGCTTTAACCGAAAGGAATCAAAGACCCATGTATTACGCGATTTCTAGAACGAATGCACCGCCCTCATACGGGTGATATTGATTCAAGACTTAGTACATCAGGGGTACGGAAAGTGAAAGAATTCAGGTCATGACCCCATGTATATAGGACTTGGTGTCATTCCTTTCGTCCCGGGTTCTACGTACCATTCCTTCTCATGGTTGTTTCGTCGCTTTGCTTAGGAATGGCAATACTCTGTCGACTACTACTATGATCATTATCTAGATGAATACTTAGTATGGTCGTCACAGAAATATTACCAAAAAAGGACCGAAAGATCCGGTGGTCTAGAGTCTGCAGGTTTGTTAGGAGTTGTCACATAGGTTAGTCATTTGATTACTATACTACTCAAATGCGACCTCATCTTTTACTGGAACATTTTTACTAAGTTATGCGAAGCTTAAAACAAAGGATTGTTTGATATATAAAAATTTTATATGATTCTTTTAAATACCTTTCTTTGAACAAAATCATCGTCCGACGAAAACTTCGCTCTGCGTCATTTTGGTTATTAAATATGCATTAAGAGGTAGCTTCGTTACGGGTCCTTCGTATCGCTTATTCGTTATTACTTTGAGTTACTGGGGTTTTACCTTGTATTAATTTGAACCAAATCGATAAGATTCAAGGTTGTATGCCACTTGGTTCTATTACCGAAATACATGTCGTAATTCCATAGAAAGCTAACGTACCGCAGCATGGCTGAACATTGATTAAATGGATAGGGAGTATCAAATTAGTAATTACATGTACCAGACCTTAACGCTTTCCAACAGTGTTAGTAAGGAGAATTGAATTTATTTGAAGAAATGAATCGGATTACTTTATGATTATAGTTTTTTTACTTCGCACTGGGGTTACATCACCCTTAACCGAGATTTACTAAATTGACCCGTGGATTGGACCACAGATAATGTTGTATATTTATAAATAAATGTATGCATATGAGTGTCAGGTTAATATGAAGTATTAACGGTTACGAGGAATACGGACAAAAATGTTTTCGCCTCCACGAGCCTTATTACAAGCAGATCCACATCCACACAACTTCTTGCCGACTTTGATTACATCGGATAAGTTTCTCTATTTATGTGTTATCCCTAAATCCCTTTGGGTTATCAATACTGCTACTAATTACGTGTCCTTACTAAGAATCAAAGATTGCATCACTAGAGAACAACAACTAGTAAAGGAAATATACGCTTCAACCGAATAGCTTCATCAACGACGGTCGGTGACATAAGTATAGTTGTTTGTCGTAACGTAATGATTTTGAATATATAACTGTACGTTCTAGCAAATTCCGCCAAAAGAAATAAATTACGCTGAATTGTCTTACCAAAGATAAAAACATGGTTACCTTTCATAAAGCAAACATAGGGTAAATCGAGGTGGGTAAGTTATCACTGGCTATACCCAAATTGTTAGGTACAGAGTACTACCAGGGCGTAGTACCCCTAGAAAGTCGTATTACGAATTCGAAGAAGGACCTTCCCCAGGATTAACCCAAGGGTCGTTATATGTCGACCCAAACTACCTTCACTTAGAATTACCGCAAACGTGTATAGATATCTTAGTTACGAAAAATGTGGCATCATTTATTGCATCAAATAGGGTTGAAGTCTCAACACTGCATTGCCCAAAACATAACCGAACGAATCGCAACATGAAGCCCGTCTACCTGAGTAACGGTACCTTGATAATGTAGTCGGGTGTTTATATACAAGAAGTACCGCAACATATCCACCACACCCATATACATGATCAATGTTCCGCTTACCAAGATATTCGGGCCTCATATTACTTTCCGCGAATAACCAACTGAAATCCGAAACAATCATTAATCGTAAAGAACACAATGTAACCCGACGGTCATACGAAACAGGGTTCCACAACACAAGCGTTTCAAAGGAATCTTTATAATCATAAAACTTTATACCCAATGGAATCGAATGACAACAGGAAGGGTACTTATTCACGCATTCATGCCATCTCCGTAACCCGGAGGTCATCGAACTCACACATAACATATATCAGGACATGTGCTAAGGAGTACCACTATGTATCCTAATATCATATGACGTGAGGGCTAAAGCCAATATTGTAAGCAGAAGAGGATCTAACGGACAATCAAATGAATCGTTGATCTAAGGACGAGAAAGTTTCGCAAGATGTTTGAATTCTTTGATTGTATAACAATGAAATGTGAAACAATGAGAAGTGGAGTAAGGATCCGTACACGTCGTCCCAGTTTATCAGAACAACGCACGCGTTCTTTATGTATCTATGTTCTTTATAAAGTATCACTCTGGTATATAATCGTCGTTATAGTAACTATAAGGATAGAGTTGGTGAGATCGTATCGTAATAAGACCTTGAGTTCTCACATCATAACGTATATGTAACAACTGTATGAGTTATAGGAATCCAATTCTAGTGGGTATTAGTTATGTGAGTAGTAGGAATGTGGAATGGACTGTAATGCCAGTTTTCTGCCTATCCCGCAGGCATATGTAGTAACATATTATCCCCTGATCCTAATTCATATACAGTCCACGCACAAACATCCACACACTATCACCTTGGTACACGTATGTATCACTCCACGTATTTAAGTGTGTTTATTACCGCGACTTTCCCAACACTGCCTCGTATAAGCAAGTCTATTATTACGTTCCGGACCATAATAACCCACTTGCCCCACAAGGCCATCCTGGTACTTGCCAATAGGGTACTTTACAGTGTTTACGTACTGTTACTAGAGGTTGATTTTTCCAAAGATGTCCACTAAGGTCTGAGCCCGTAGTTATAGTCTAGGTTTCCTTAAAGGCACCTAATTATCTATAACCAACGGCTCTGATACTATCTTCTGTCACACCCCAATCTGCAGCGGAAGAAAACACGAGATGCAACAGACACCTCTGGTACAAGCACATTGTTTATAAAGACACTATATTTTATTACTTACAAAATGTTGATTACATACTACATGTATGTTACAACTGCGTGTTCCCATAAACCACATAAGTCTTCTAAGCCGCATGCGATTATATCAGTATTCGTCTATAAACATGTCTTGAACAACATACACGGATCACACCAGTCTCAAGTTACCTGAAATGAATGTTAGTTTTAAAAAGGGTCAGCTAAACGAGCCGGTGAGTTTCACTGGTTTGGTTGTTTCACAGCAAAATGTGTTAACAAGTTTAATTGCACGTGTCATAGCTCACCGATGGAATTACACGAGTGCACAAGTGAAACCTTGACTGTTTTAACCGGACCGTGTCATCACAGACACCTTGGTACGCCCAAGGCCGTGTCACCACAAACACCTCAGCCCGTCGGGCCATGTCACGCAGACACCCCCAGCCCTCCAACTGCGTCACGTGCAGTTCAACGCCTCGTGTTATGCCTAACAACATAAAAGAGTTTAGGATGCGTGCAGTTGACTGTTCGCCGACACACAGTCCGGTCGTAGCAACTGGGTTTATCAGACCAATAGTACTATCCACTGCCCACGGCTTACGTTAATCACTTGTAGTAGGGATAGTTCGTGTGTTAGGTAATTCACATCATCACAAGTTGGTGCAACTAAGACAGTTTTTAACATGCAAATCACCCAAAAAAATAGTAAAACAGTTTAAAAGTGGGGGAGTGAAACTCACAGGATCGCAGTATCACAGGTAGCAAAAGGAGTGTATGCAAGCTCGTTCGGCTCTAATAATAATCATGTAAGTAATTACCAATATCAGTCGATAACGCCTATAACTTGGGCCTGGGTGGGTATTTTCAGGCCATATCGTAAATCTAGTATCCTGGTGTGGTGATGGATGTTAGAGTAGGATCAGTTTCACGTTTGGCTATCGGGCACCGGTTCGAGTGCCAGCCAAAGTCGGTTGTTCTATGTGTTCGGATAACGGTACTAAGATCTAGACAGTGCTAATACATTGTCATTTAGAAAAGATTAGGTATTTATTAAGGAAATCCGGACGTTTGGAGGATCTAGGCCTCCCGAATTTGAGTTTCCGTTTTCGCCGTCGGGGATTCCCAAAATACCCCGGTGTTCCACATATATTCATAAAATGGTTCGGTCCGTTCCCACTTCCGGTAGGTTCATTGTCCGGTAAATTGCCGAAATAAGTTAAAAGAAGCGCTTTAAAAGCCGAAAAATCCCATTTAATCTACCTATTTTACAAAATTCTTGAATTTTTTGTAGAAATCAGTAACAATATATAGATTCAAGGAAAAATATTTTGGGAATTTATAAAGTTATTTTATAACTTAAATAATTTATTTGTAAAACAGTATTTAACCGAATAATTTACATCGCTTATCATCCGATGTCTAAAAATTCTCAAAATATTCCAGTAAACTCCTTATATGTCCAGGAACTCCCTGCAAAAATTAGGGATTTTTCCGTTTTTGTTTCAGTGTGTTTCCGGCTACCGAAAACTCCCAAAAACGCGGATTTTTAATCCGAATCAAAATTCAACCAATGGACTCCCAAACTTCCCAGAACGTTCCCTACATGTTCCTTGGTGTTCATATAAATTTGGTGATATATTGACTCCGTTTGGTATTTTTCTCGAATTTCTTTCGGTAAAATAGTTAAAAATTCGTCAAACATCATAGAAAATTCCAAAAATTCTAAAATTTTACGTGGACATTCCTATCAATACCCTACATCACCACACCAAATTTTAGCTCAATCAAAGATCACAGACAAAGTTATAGACCAAACAATATTTTGCCTACACTAATCGAAGGTTTCGGGCATTATACCTAGCGTAAGCTTCGTTCCCGCGTGTTTTTCTTGAGTCCAGAAGTGTGTGGGTGCTATATTCAGTACCTACACGTCAAGCACAATCCAAACAGGCCATAACTCATGTGAATCAAGCCTTGTTTCACTGTCTTTCGGTTAAAAACTTTGTTATTCGATTTTGGTTGAGTAGGGTATCAAACGCCGAAGTTTTGTGATTTTGGCTACCATATAACATCAGGGAATCCCTGAGGTGTTCTTATTCAGCCAAGAACCATGTTTAAATCATCCATAATCATGGATTAAAAAGGGTTTTCTTTGTCTAATTAACGTTTTCATAAGAATTCATAATCAAAACCATATGAAACATGAAAAATACCTTTGATTGGGCTGAGTTTAGGTGATAACCAGCTGAGTTCTTTAGAAAAAAATGAAGAAATAATGGGAAAAAACTAAGAAAAAGGATATATACAAGGTGGGATGCCCCTACCCCACCCCCGCTTTGTCGTGCTTCATTTTTGGTGCTATAAAGATGATTTCTATCTTTGTTTATGCGTTTAGGTTCGTTTTCGGGTCCCACACGCGTCCCCGATTTTCCAAACGGGATCCTTTTTTCGTGTTTTTAGTTTTAAGAGACTTGGATTTAAAATCGTGCATAACCGTCTCAAAATCCGAACACGGTTACGTTTTAATCATAATAGCCTCGTATTAGGGTAGTTTAAGTGTTTTTAAGTTTGATTGACCATTCCTTGCATGTTTGGTTGTCTTTCACTGCTCTCAAAATAAAGGCGTTTCCCAACCGGGAAATTCCTCGTTTTGCGTGCCCGAGCTTCGATTAGCTTCAAGACTTATGTCATGGTCTATGGCACATAACTAAGGTGTTTTGTGAACTCTGAATCTTAAATAGCCCCACCAATGGCCTAACCATCATCGTCAAATGTTTAATGCGCTGTTAAACGGAAAGCTCGCGTTTAACACGTTGTTACAAGCTAAGGACACCAACCTCAGACAGTTGGCCCTTAATAGTGTCATGTTAATCATGACGTGCTCTCGGATTCCTCCGAGACATAACAGATATCGTTTAGCATAGCACCCAAGTCATGCATGTGTTTAGGGTTTTCGCACAATTATTGTTTTAAGCATGCTTTAAATTTGGGACCATTTATGGTGTCCCTGGTTTCGTCCTGAGTATCAAGAATTCGTATCATCACACGTAATCACAAGTATCATGATATACATGTCACGTCTGGTTACCGTGGACTTGTACACGTCAAAGTTTACCGGGATTTTTCCCAGTTGTCACAAAAACCGAATAGAAAATACGTCAAATCATGGTATTCATCACAAGCAAGGTAGCGAATAAAGTTTCTAGCCGGCAATCATAGTTAATTTAGTAACAATGTTTAGTGGAAAATCACAAAACATGGTTTGAGTTGATAAAATGAAGAAAGAAAGAAAATGGATGGTAAAACCCAAGTAATCTTCAATCCCACGCTTGAAAGGTCCGACATGCAGCTTATGATCACCAAAATCGACTTCCGAAGCTCCCAAATTCGTCCGTTCAAGTTTTTTTCGTCCAAGGCAAGTTATGACATGTTTTAAATTATTATGTGTTATAAACTCATCAATCCAGACCCAGGGAATATGAGCCCCTCACGTGACGCGAGGCGTATGCCTTATCAATCTCGCATCACGCGAGACCATAAAAGTCAAATCAGGTCAACAAGCCCCTCGCACGACGCGACAAGGTTATTTTTCCAATACTTTCGTTTGTTTATCTTTTAATCCCTGGTGACTTATCTGACGGCTCGGTTTTCTTTGATTTGCCTCGGTTTTACTCATTGAAGCTTCCTTTCTTCTCTAGAGCCCTACAAATCACAGACTACTAAGTACAAAACTAAATCCTATACAAAACGACACGAAATATAACAAAAACTATAAAAATTGTACACTAAAACTATATGTATTTTCTTGCAATACATCAAATATCCCCACACTTACCTTTTTTCGTCCGTAAAAAACTCTGCAATGGAATCAGAACTAGGATCATTGGTTTAAAAAACTTTTGATTTCATAATTTAAAGACTCAAAAATGTTTAACCACGATTATCGATATATCTTTGCACTTAAACCCAACCAC
Organism: Scalesia atractyloides; assembly: GCA_947069175.1. Lineage (NCBI taxonomy): Eukaryota > Viridiplantae > Streptophyta > Magnoliopsida > Asterales > Asteraceae > Scalesia > Scalesia atractyloides. The sequence goes on along the minus strand of CAMTDV010000009.1, from coordinate 33,338,616 downwards.
TGACTCATCAAGCCCCTTCCATGTTAGCATTAAGTTCAAGTTAACAAATCGTCTAAAGGTCTCACACTTTAGGTCAACAAATCTACCTAACCCGTCTCGAGCTTATAAGGAAAAGATACAAATCTACCAACTTATATAAATAAGCCTTATGTATTTTAAAATTAAATTTCTGATGGAATGAATGAAAGATAATAAAGATCTTTTTAGCAGATTTTTCATGATCAACTCAGAGGGCATTATCACCAAGTCGCTCTCCCGGTGGGAAACACCATGAGTCTCACACTTTTCTTTTAGCTTCCACCTAGAGGGTATACCCCACCTGAGTCACTATCCCAGTGGTTAATACCATAGGATTCAGTTTATTTTCAAAAGTAGCTCAAATGAATTAATGATGGAATTTTTAAGGCGCCACCAAAATTTGGATTTATTCTCATGAAAATGATAAGGTGTCCCAATTTAATTCAAAAATACTTATAGGTGATATATTTATAATGGCTCCTATATACCCTCAACAGTTTTAGCTTCTCTATAATCCCCTAAGATGAGAACCCACAAGACTTCATGATTTAGAGATAAGGTATATTAAACAATCTAGGGAACCCTCTAAGTCGGCTGGGCCTATTGGTATATCTCAGAAAATACGTCTTTTGTCAAATTTATTCACATATTATGATATTTCGAAAACCAATAAATCCTAGTTTTTTTATTATTTTCCATTATGTGCAAAAAGTTTCCAAGAACATTTTCTATTTTCAATCTCTTTTGATTTTTCAAATTCTTTTAATTTTTTTTATTTTATTTAAATTTTCCGGACCCAAACTCACCTAACTATCACTACGACTCAAGTGTACTATCCCCACACTTAAAATTTACATTGTCCCTAATGTAGAAAATGAGAACACAACTCAAAAAGAAAAATAAAGACCAAATAGAAAAATAAAATTACAAAACATGCAATGTAAAAAACTTACTGGTAATTTGTGAGACTGTCAAGTGCCAGTGAATTCCACAAATGCTCTCCAGTTCGAACGTGCTCAACAAAAAATCCTAATCCTCACTGACGCGGTCAAGCGTGGTTATAATTTTTGTTATATTTTAATCACTTTTTGCACGTGTATCAAGCTTTAAATTTATAAAATACGTTACAATACTATCACTATACACACGTTAGGGCAAGTGCACCCATCGTAGACGTAGTATAGTGATGGTAACATACCGAGGTCGTCCAAGGACACAAGAGCTTTACTACCGACTTATCGTTAACGTTAATCTAACCAAAATTTTGATAAAAGTTTTGAAAGTTTTAAAAGATAAAAATAATAAAAGTAAAAATAAAAGAGGAAAATAAATAACAGGAGGGAATCACTTGGTTTCGACCCCTCTTTTATGTATCCTTTGATAATTTCCACACTTTGGGCTTTTTAAGAGATTATCTTAGTTATAGTGGCATGCCTTTCTTGTGAAGGCGACGCTACCGTCAACCATATTGGTCTGAGTCAGCAGGGATACAGTCCTGCAAGATCGGATTATTGAAGGATAATTAAGTAAGTTATAAATGCGAAAAGTGGTAGGCCCCTCTTGTGAAGGCGATGTTACCCTCGGCCATATGGGTCTAAGTCAGCATGGATACAGTCCCGCAAGGCCGGATAAAGTTTTAATAGTAGTTTATATATAAGGGGTTCAAGCCGTTCTACTTCCCCCGATTTGATGCTATCTGCCTCAAGGGAAGTCCTAATAAGCTTGAACCAAGTCCTCGCAGGATCTATACACTGAACGAGGCAAGAACTTTACCCAAACACCCATCTAACCCCTTCCAGACAGTTAACGCGCTTTATATAGACCGTAAAGACATGAATGAGTGAATCAAGAAAACATGAAGGAATGCTTAACCAAAGTTCACTTTCAATATAAAAATGAGTCATTAAAGTCATTAATACATACTCAATTAAAAATTGACAAAGATTAGAAATCAAAAGTTATACATAAATGACTTGTCTTCACCAAGTGATGTGAGAGATTTAGCCAAGCATGACCTTTGTTTGACAAGAACTCTTACTATCAATCTTGGATCCCGAGACTACTACACACTCTAAAAGATGAAATATGGATGATGGTGGTGGTGTTGGTGTTGTAGTGGTGGTGAACTGATGACAAGTGTGATTGAAGTGGTTTGCCAAGGGATGCCTTTCTCTTGAACCAAGCACCTCTATATATAGCTGAAAACAGAGGGCAGGCACGACCCCGTGGTCTTCTTCTTCTCTTCCTTCATTAACTGCAGATGTCAAGTCTTGTACCAACACGCCCCGTGGTGTCATGGCACGGCCCTGTGGTCAGTGTACTTGTTGTAATATCACAGGTTCTGCGAATCTTAGAGTTGACCACGTCCGATGTTGAGTTGGCACGACCCCGTGTTGGTTTATCTTTTGCTGTTGTCCTGTTTTGTAGGGAATCTTGGATGGGCACGACCCTATGCCTAAGCTTCTATTCTTCGTTATTTTGTTGTTTTGGATGTGGATGGGGGTTCGGCAGGTCGTGTCAATCCACCTTCTTTGTATTTATTTTGGTTTATGCTGTTAGTTTGTTCATTTTATCCGTTTAAGCTCCTTTGATCCTATAATTTAAAAGTAAACAAAGAAACATGCTTTTTCTAACATTAATACCGAAAAGGGTCGATTTTATACCATATTTGATGTAATTTATATATTGCATTTTGCGCACATCAAATTCTCCCACACTTGAATCTTTGCTTGTCCTCGAGCAAAACTTTATAATGTGGCTTACACACCCAAATGGAATTGATAGAAGAGAAGTTTTGAGTTTATCTTTAGAGTGTCGGGAATCAAAGTTCTAAATTTATTTTATTTTTATTTTAATTGACAATCTTGGTCGTCATGATTTACTTAAAACGTATTTTAAGAAAAATTATATGTTTTGGGCATAACATGCCTTTCTAAGATTCTATTTAGTTATATACAAATTTACACACCTCGCAAGTGGTCACTCAACACTCGGCCGAAGATGTTTCAGTGAAAGCGCTCGGACCCGGTGTGGAGCTTACGCCTACTATAGGCTTGACAACAATCAGACCCCCTCCTTTTTTACGTTTAATCCTTGTAAATATCAAGAGGACTTTTTAAAAGAGGTAGGTTTTGGTTAGGGTAGGGTTTTTTGGGTATAATGGTGAAAAGCGTAAGAAGTGTCGGTTTTTTTAGAAATCTTTTTTTGTGGCTTAGAAAATTTTAACCAAAGTTGAAACTAAGCCAGACTTGTACTTTATAACCGAACTTTTTACTAAAATAAAGGATGTAAATAAAAATAAAATTATTGTGGATGTGGGTGGTTGTGTTTGCAAATTTTATATTTTTGCTTGTTTAGAAACGAAAGGGGGTTAAGGCTCAAGGGGGTTTAACTAAGGGGATATTTTAGGTAAGGGATGAAAAGGAAAATAAAGGTTTAGAATTGAAAAATGGGTTATAGTCCTAATGCCTCCATCATTTAATTACTTGGATTTGTGTCGATTAGGATTGGGAACGTATTGTTTTGGTAAGTTCTAGATTTGTAAGAACCAAATGGGCTATTCACTCATGAAACGAAAAATTGAGCAATTAGTATAGACATGCATTTGTATGCTCGGTAAAGACTCAAACTCACTTTTTTGTGGGAAAAAGGGTATGGTGTCAAAGTGTATATATAATCAAATTTTACAAAGATTTGTTATGCCCATTTTTAAAATTTTCTTATTTGGTTCTTTTATCATGGCGCTGTCAGGTGTAAATTAGTAAAAATATAATTTTTAGAACTTATTTTCCCAAACTAAACCATGATAAGTAAAAAACGAAAAAAAATTGAAAATTATTTGGGATGATTAGCGGTTATCCAAGGCGAGTTTTGTGTCAGGCTTGTTTTTAGGACAAAAGATTCAAGGCTTTAACATCCCCCTCACTTAAATTACACATTGTCCTCAATGTGTCCCGAATAGGATTTGTTTTGATTAAATGTTCAAAAAGTGGGATTAAACAACAACATTTATGGTTTCTGGGCACTGGCAACGTGGGCGTGCCTGGTGGACACGGCTCCATGGTCAAAGTGCAAGTAACAAGGGTTACAGAAAAAGTTACAGTATGGTGGACATGGGGGCGTGCTTGGTGGGCACGGCCCATGCCACCTTATCTGTAGAAAACTTTTTGCATCAGACAATTAGGCACGGAGTCGTGTCTGGTGGGCACAGCCCCGTGCTGCTGACCTTGTTCTGCAGTTTTTTAAGCGGGAGGCTCTGGTTTACATGCATGGGGTCCCATTTTATTAGTTGTCACACTATTCCATCATTTTACAAACACCACCCTTTTATTTAGAACATCCATTCATTACAAACTAAAAAAACGAAAAAGTACATAATTTAAAAGTCCTAAGATAGATTAGCCTCCTAATGACAAGAAATAAAGACCTAAAGAGGTCTCCCTTGAATAATGAAGATTATAACAAAAATCCGGAGGTGGCTTCCAGATGTTTAAAGGCTTTCGAGCTTTTTCTGGAGGATGTGCCCTCATAGTTCATTAAGCATCTCCTCGATCTCCCTTTGGAGAAAGCTGAAAGGCTCATCATCTACAACTTCTTGTGGGAGAGGGTGGTGGTCACTGGAACCTCATGCAGTGTGTCTAGAGGTGGTTCTAGTGGAATTTCATCCCATCCGGTAGAGATGATGATTTCTTGTACTAGGTTCCAATCTTCTTGTGGAAAGATTAGCTCCATGGGAGGCATAGCAAGAGTATTCAACTTTCGGTTCAAAAGGTTGATCTCTTGGAAGCTAGTCTCAAGCCCCATTGTTAAGTAGTTGACCTAGTCTATTAGGATCTCTTCCACTGATGTCATCTCCTCCATAGCCTCCCTTAGCGCACTTACGTAACGGATAAGAGTAGCCTTAATGGAGGGCCTCCTTCCCCTCTTGTTGTTCCCCGTGGTAATTGACAAAGTTCCACTGTTTCTGCTTGACATTCTAAAAAGAACAAGGAAGTTGTCATTTACACAGGACATAACCACAGCCCCGTGCATCCACATCTGTTATGATTTTGGACCCATAACTCCTTGTTTTAAGTTATTTTTTCTTTGCTTTTTGAAAGTTTTGGACGTAAATAACTTGAAACATTGTTGTAAAATATTCATTATAAGAGAGTTTAGGTTTAAAATCACTTATTTGTGTTGTTGAAGCTTCGAAGCTTCAAGCTTTCATGGAGGATGAATGTTTGGAGAAGAAGGAAAGATTTAAAAGTGGCAAAGACAAGAAGGTTTGATGAAACATTTTTAAGAATATACCTTTTTGGGTATATGTGAAGAATCAGATCAGATCTTTGACTTTGGAATGAGTCCAAGACATGTTGCGCAATGGCAGACTTTATAGAAAGCGACAGCACAGTGGCCATGGCCCCGTGCCTGGGTGGCCAAGCCCGTGGTTTGCAACAGAGCAGAACAACTTTTTGCAGCTACTGACCACAGGCCTGTTAACAAGGCACGACCCCGTGGTATATTAACAGATGAGCACGGGGGCATGTTTATATGGCACGACCTCGTGTAGTTTTTGAGATTTATGAAGTTTTGTCTTTTTAAGGCGTTTAACTTTATTTGGAAGATTTCATCGATGGATGAAGCTGATAGCATCTAAACATCTTGCAATTTCAGTCGTTTAATGTATAGTGTTTAGGTGTTATGCTTTGGTTTGTAGTTTTGCTTTTGTAGCTTGTTTTACTTTAGTGTGGCATGTCACACTATTGAACTAGGTTGGCTTCCAGCCATCCTACTTGTGCTTCTTTGATAGTAATTCAATCACCGGGGTATACCCTTTTACCCAAAAAAAGAGTTATACGGAAATGCAAGCTGTTGTCGGAAAGGAAGAATCCTATACTACATGGTAGGCGAAACCAACGTTTATTTACCCCACCCGGGCTATTTTTAAGGAAGGTATGAGTCGAATCGCGCTGGTCTATGTATGCACCGGATGTAGCCGGTGATGAGTCCGTCATGGCACAATCGAAACAGGGACGACTATCGCGTTCATCCTCAAAACCTGTTGAGGTACACGTAGTGGCCTTGGTGTCGTTTGTTTCTGAATGTGCCCCCATCAAGTCTTCTCCATTGTTAGTGTTTTGTGATGAACACCTCATATTCATCATAAACTCTATTTCTTTTAATTTTTGGAGAATTCTTTTTTCTATTTGGCACATGTCATCTGAGGTTATATCTTTTGGAAAAGAGGTTTGACGGCATTCGGAAGGATGATAGTTATCGTTTTTACTTTCGTCCCTTTTAAGGTGACTTTCCCAGGAAAACGATGGGTCTATTAGGTAATGGGGTTGAATTTTAGAAAGTAGCATTCTAAATCTCGATGAAACCCACCACATAGTTGTCCCCATTCACCATAAGAGTTGCGGAAGTAATAATAATCAATATCAGCCATGTTTTCGTCAGATGTTATTAACCGTTGGGATCAGACGGTCCTTTTTCTGAAAGGGAGACACGTTTCGCAAGTTACTGTCAATGGCACGACCCCGTACTGTAGCTGCAGAATGTGAAAAAAATGTAGAAAACAAAGAAAAACCTTGAAAATTAAAAGGAAAAAGATAAAAATTGATTAGGCCGCTAATTTTAAGCTTTCTTAAAATCCTTGTGTCCCTGGCAACGGTGCCAAAAACTTGACGTGGTCGAGCGTGGTTATAATTTTTGTTATATTTTAAGCAATTTTTGCTCGTGTATCAAGCTCTAAATTTATAAAACATGATACAATACTATCACTCTACACATATTAGGGCAAGTGCACCCATCGTAGACGTAGTATAGTGATGGTAAGATACTGAGATTGTCCAAGGACACAAGAGCTTTTAATAATCGTTAACGTCTAATCCAACAAAATTTTGATTAAAATTTTGATAGTTTTAAAAGATAAAAATAATAAAAGTATAAATAAAAGAGGAAAATAAGTAGACAAGAAGGAATCACTTGGTCCGGACTCCTCTTTTATGTATCCTTTTATGATTTCCGCATTTTGGGCTTTTTAAGAGATTATCTTAGTTATAGTGGCATGCCCCTCTTGTGAAGGTGACGCTACTCTCAACCATATTTGTCCGAGTTAGTAGGGATACAGTAAGGTCGATTATTGTTAGATAATTAAGTAACTTATTAATGCGAAAAGTGGTAGGTCCCTCTTGTGAAGGGAAGTCCTCGGATAGGGTTGATCACTCTCCGCGGCCATTTTATTAGGTCAAGCCTTCTACTTCCCCTGATTTGATGCTATATGCCTCAAGGGAAGTCCTAATAAGCTTGAACCAAGTCCTCGTAGGATCTATACACTAAACGAGGCAAGAAATTTACCCATACACCCTTCTAACCCCCTTCCAGAGAGTTAACACGCTTTAGATAGTCCGTAAAGAAACGAATGAGTGAATCAACAAAACATAAAGGAATGCTTAACCAAAGTTCACCTTCAATATAAAAAACTAGTTATTAAAGTCATTAAACATACCCAATTATTAAGTTGCCAAGGATTAGAAATCAAAAGTAATAAATAAAAGACTTGTCTTCACCAAGTGATGTAAGAGATTTAGCCAAGCATGGCCTTTGTTCGACAAGAACTCTTACTACCGATCTTGGATCCTGAGACTACTACACACTCTAAAAGATGAAATATGGATGATGGTGGTGGTGTTAGTGTTGAGTGGTGGTGAACTGATGGCAAGTGTGAGAGAAGTGGTTTGCCAAGGGATGCCTTTCTCTTGAATCAAGCACCTCTATTTATAGCTGAAAATAGAGGGCAGGCACGACCCCCTGCCTACCTGGCACGACCGCGTGGTCTTCTTCTTCTCTCCCTTTATTAACTACAGATGTTAGGTCTTGTACCAACACACCTCGTGGTGTCATGTCACGGCCCCGTGGTGAGTGTACTTGTTGTACTATCACAGATTCTACGAATCTTAGAGTTGACCACGGCCCATGTTGAGTTGGCACGGCCCAGTGTTGGTTTGTCTTTTGTTGTTGTCCTGTTATGCAGGGAATCTTGGATGGGCACGACTCCATTCCTGGTGGGCACGACCCTGTGCCTAAGCTCTCGTTCATTGTTATTTTGTTGTTTTGGATGTGGATCGGGGTTCGGTAGGTCTTGTCAATCCTCCTTCTTTGTATTTATGTTGGTTTTTACTGTTAATTTGTTCCTTTTATTCCTTTAAGCTCTTTTGATCCTGTAATTTAAAAGTATACAAAGAAACATGCTTTTTCCAACACTAGTACAGAAAAAGGGTCGATTTTATGCCATGTTTGATGTAATTCGTAGAGTTAATTACATAGTTAGTCCCTGTGGTTTGCATAAAGTAACATACTTAGGTACTAATAGTTTAAAATCACATTCTAGGGTATTAACTTTTCATTTTGTAACGTTTGGAGGTATTAACGTTAATTGTTTGTTAAACTATTAGTACCCAAGTATGTTATTTTGTGCAAACCACATGGACTAACTATGTTAATACTCTAGAAGTTAATACCTCCAAACGTTACAAAATGAAAAATTAATACCCTAGAAGGTGATTTTAAACTATTATTACCTAAGTATGTTATTTTGTGCAAACCACAGGGACTAACTATGTAATTAACTCTAATTCGTATGTTGCATTTTACGCACATCACTCACACACGCACGGAAGCAGATACTCACTCACGTCAATAAACTATTCTAGACAAAACACAAGCAAACATACCAGATAATATATAAAGCATAAAACCATACCATCCATCCCACAACCCGTAGTATCAAGATGCATTAATTCAGTACAGACCAAGAACAGAAAAAAACAACACAAAAAGAAAATAAGTAAAATATACTAATCTTGTAACTGCTCTGCTGCTATCCCCACACTACCCATCAACATCATCATTTCCCTACTACGGCTTAAACTGATCTAAGACATTGATACCCATATGGCCCATCATGTACCTGAGCATATCCTCCTGCCTATGTTGACCCGTCGAGATCATGCCCCACAAGTTCCATGCTGACAATCCATCCCCTTAGATAAAGTATCAAGCATGAGTGTTACCGGAGGTGGTCACGGAGGGGATACTGACGCCCTCGCAATTCATTACTCAGCCTCAACCTCGTAAGACGTGTGGGTATCCCCGCCCGGAGGGCCGCTGCTACTGCTGTTCCCTCAGGAGGCTGAACCAGTGGTCCAATCTTTGAAACCTGCCTGTTGTAGCTGCTTTATCCCGAAAGATGTTGTCCTTAGCCCCGGTGTCAAATGCTCAGCCTTATATTTCCGAAAAACCCCTAAGTTCTCAGCAAACCGTGTGATGTAAGGTCCCATATCAAGTGCAGCCCTATGTCCTCCTCTCCTAATCTGTGTAAAAGACCACGCCAGCACACAAGCTAGGTTCACCTCCCCCGCTAAACCATACAATATAGACAAAATAAATCAGCCCAATTTACCTTATTTTCCCCTGATTTCCTACCCACAAGCGTACATGTCAGAATCCTATGGATATATCTCAAAACTGGATATCTGATGTCTGAGCCTAACATGTTGCTGGAAAGCAAAGTATTAGAAATGAAGGCCCAAAACCAAGACAGATCGGCTGATACCAAACTATAATCCCTCACAGTATTATACGCCCTCCTAAAACTGGTCACAAGCTCAGGCGTCTCTACCTCCTCTCTACTACAGAAACCACTAGTAACTGCGAAGTCCATCATAGGCATCTCATGTACCATTCTTCCCAAAGAAAATGAGACTGCATCCTGTCCCATTCAGCAAAAGCGCCTTCCTTAGGTTGAAAGGTTTGAAGGTCGAATGAAACTCAATAGTAAGCTCCTCATGCTGCGGCCAGTAACAATAAACCGCCACCCTGAACTTATACCCCAACAAAAACTCAATCCAACTGGTTCTAGTTAAAACAAAGGTCAACAAAGATAAACACGCAATGCATTAGTACTCAAAACTATTTCTGGTATTCTTATAATTTTTTAATTCTTTTTGAAATTTCTATTTTTTGGATTTTTTTGGATTTTATTTGCTGTCGTGACCGACAACAAAGTTTAGAAAAAACTTGGTCTTGTACCTGTGCAAGTGTAAACGTAAACCCAATGAATTGATCAAAAAAATAATATATATTATGAACGACTCACTAATACTGAAACCATATAAACAAGACATGAAAATAACTAAAAAACTAATTCAATTTACACTACCCTATCCCGACACTTTTATTGTAAGCAATTAAACCCAAGTGCCTAAAACAAACCAACATTGAGCCCCGAAGCATTGATTTTTAGAAAATTTGATAAGCGTCGAAACTTTGATTCGGGTAAAAATATTCTCGTTAGAGAAAAGGGGTTTATCCATTTTTGTACCTGCCCAAAATTCAACATTTGATTCGCAAAGTTCAACAAAAATAGTAACAACTACAGACTAATCTAACCCATTCCATCCGACAATCCAACTTTATTCAACCCAAACCGTACCATCCCACAACCCACACTAGATCTGCACGGCTACCTACCAAGACACGACTCAAAAAAGACTCGAACTCGACAAGCTACACTTCGACTTAGACACACTACTGATCTACTAACAAGCACAAAAATAGTGTATGGAAGTTCATACCTTTGCTTCGACGTAGAAAACACGAGATAATGAGAAACAATTGGCTCTTTGGAAACCTGGTGCATGCCGGATTGACGGGTGGTGTAATGGTTGTGAAAGGTGATGCAAATGGTGGTCTAGGATTGGTTGATAGTGGTTATTGCCGGAGGATTGAAGAGGAATTTTTTTTTTGGAAAATGAGGTAGGTTTGGAGAAAAACCCCAACTGGATGCGTAATTTAGAGCTGTCGCGCGATTTTAGGGCATTGATTTTAGGGCATCTCGCGTGACACGACAATGGTGGTTCATCCCCCTCGGGTGATGCGAGGGGTTCGTTTGATTGGTTGTTAACTTGTTGCTCTAGCGTGACACGAGAGCTTAAAAAAAACTCTCGCGCGACGCGAGAGGGGGTTTTTCACATAAAGTTTCGATGTTTTGCGGCTCTTTTGCCTTAAAAATAATTTGGTGTTCACCCGAACTCCCCCAAAACCCATTTTAAGCAAAAGTTTTCAGTGGTGCATACCTGGAACTCCGTTTCTAGATGTTTTCCATTCCGATTTGTCATGATTTCCTGCACAAAGACTTAAAACACTACCGATTAAGACCGAGAAAACCCGAACTACGACCTATACAAAATGTGTTGGACCTACAAAAGAACATATGATATTCAAAAGCCAAAAAATGAACAAAAGATCAAGAACTAAACAGTTGATGAAGCATTCTCCTCCCAAAGATAATGAATCTTGAACACCCAGATGAGAGCATCTGTTGAAGACTTGCTATCCATTGTTTGAAGCCTTAGAACTACTATTTATGAAGAAGCAAAGTCTGTTCATGGCCAAAGATCTGTTGACGACAAAGGTCTGTTCATGAAGACCAAACATCTCTTGTAGCCGAATAGACGTTTGGAACAAAGCAACAGAGGATTGAAGAACATATGTTTTATAATGTAACAGTATTAGCTTATTAACAATGTTTAGCATTAGTTAGATCAGATGTTTGATTTCCACAGATGTTTGTAAAATCTGTGGAATCTTTTCTGTCAGGAATGTTAGATGTCACTATCAGGGTGATGTCAACTAATCACAAACAGAACTTTGTACGTAGTATAAAAGATCTCACCTATTAGAGATCTATCTATCACTTCACACACATTCTCTTTTGTAGGAATGGATTTTTGATTGATCACACTGAGGGCGAGATTGTAAAATAATTAAGCTGTTAAACATGTAATCATTTGATTTAATGAAAAATAGTCTCTGACAATATCTTCCTACTTGTGAGTTTATTATTTGAATTGCAACTTGAAATAATTCACAAGTATGAAATTCAGATCCTAACAAAATGATACTAACTCTACACTTGGGTAACCATCCAACACCTCTAATCGCTCTCTCTCACAGGTGTTTCGAGAGGAGTTTCCTCCATCTTGGTCGGACCTAACGGCCCTCGGATGTAGTTCTTAAGCTATGACCGTTAAATTTCCATGTGTTTCCATCTACGTCGTTTTCTAGCTCGATGGTACCATACGGAAATACCTTCCTTCACCGTGTAGGTCCTGCCTACTTTTGTAGGATCGAATTCCTCCTTAGCAAAGGTACCTAATTTGTTATGTAGTCCATAATCGCGGAATTATTATGAATTAGTGACAATTACACAAGATATACTTTTAAATGATTGATTCCATTCAACTGATTAACGTTTACAACGTGCCAGAAATCCGACAGAGCTTCGCTGTCAATCCAAAATGATTGACTTCATCCAAAAGTTCTTACAATGAAATGAACCTTGAGACTATATATAGACACACACACATCGCACAAGTGAAATAAACTCGTACGAATTGTCCACTTCGTAATAGTTGTGCACTGTGACATTTGTGATGATTTTTTTTTGGGTAAAGGGTTTACCCCGGTAAATATTATATCAATCAATCCAAAAATAACAAGTGAGGTAGACAGAAACCTCAATTCTCAAGTATGACAAGCCATACTAGAGTTCATCAAGCAATCATCCTACAGACGCTAGATACCAATTTAATAAGCACGTCACTCGACAATACACGTAACACTAAGTTACAAAAAGAAAACACATGTAACACCATTAGCCATGTTCATCATCATTTATCAGCAACCCTCTAGGAAGTCTCCATTCCCGTAGAAGATCTCTAGTGTGACTCGTGTCTTTAAATTTCATCAAATGTAGCTTCATCCGAACTGTTAGTAGAATAACCTCAATGAGTTGATCTGCACTCCTTTTTTTCATAGAAAACAATCTCTGATTTCGTTCCTGCCACACGAAGTAAGTTGCCGCACTAACAACAAGCTTTCCAATAACATGAGTAGCATGCTTTGACTTCGCATATTGCACCAAATGATCAAATATCCTTTCCCATTTGTTAGGAAGCGATCCCATTCCTGCTTTATCTCGAATACCATTCCAAACCTGAGCAGCATATAAACACTCGAAAAAAAGGTGGTCATGGGAATCCAGACCAACCATGCACAACGAACAGCACATGAGGTTATAATTAGGACTACCCGCCGAAGACCATCGACTCATGACATCCTGCGTTTTTAGTTTTTTGTTCACAAGCAGCCACATTAAAAAAGAATGAAGAGGAATAGATTGGGGATACCAAATAATACTCGCCCATGGGACTTCATTCTGGTGTAGTCGAAATTCATCCCACCCTATAGCGGCACTATAGTTCATCTCCTTTCCTGATCTAGTTCTCCATACAACTCTATCATGTAAACCCGGGTTCAGTATGATACTTGGCATGTTTCGGAGAGCCGGAAATCGGTTTACCCACTCGGTCGGCCATCCCCACCCCCCATGGTCACATACATCCGCAACCTTCGAGTTCATATAGAATCCAGCATTCGATATCATACGTGGCGTAATAAAAGAATTCAAAGGGCATATCCCATCCCACTTATCAAACCAGACTAGTGTTTTGTTACCATCTCCTAGTTTCGTCCATACATGGTGTTGAATAATCGGCCTTAACTGTAACATTTTCCTCCAGCTCCATGTTATGTTATTTCGGATTGGTAAGTCCCAAAAACTTCGATCTCATATACGATATGAATGGATCCACTTTACCCAAAGAGACTCTCTATGTGTAAGAAGACTCATTCACATAAGGCTTGCGAGAAAAGAGTCACGACCCTAATTCTCTCTCGCTAGCAGGCGATTCTTGTTCCTTCATGAATGCTTCGAATCTTTCATAATAAGCTGTGTAATAGATCTGTGATATGAGCCTTGATTCTTCATTACTCATGTACGAACTCTATTAGCAGCTAAACGTGTTTTGATTTGAAGTGCTCTTCCTTGTTTTCTTCAATCGCCGCCTGAGCCTGTGTGGCTGATCAGTTTGTATAGCATTGGTGGTCTATCGGTCCTTCTGGTAAGGCAGAAACCTTGATTTACCACTATATCTATATAATTCTGTAAGGTTTCATGGGTTAGGGTTTGCTAGTTTAGGGTTTTGCGTTTTATTTTATTTCTGTCGTTTTGTCTGGATTGTTTGGTTTTCTTGTCAATCGTGAGTTAGGAGAGAGTTGTTAATTCTGGAATGGATGAACGGAAGAAACCTGATGTGCATGTTGATCGAGGTAAACTCCCATTACCTGATAAGGGTTTTGGAAACCGTGTGCTGAATATTGACGGTAACCTTAAGCTGGCCCGTAGAGGGAATGTTCCTAACTCACAAGTGGAAGAGGTGAACTCGGATCCGAGGCTGCTTAAGGCCATTGATGAACGAAACAAGATTACGGGTGCGGTACCTGTGGAGAATGATATTAACGAGAACTCGGAAAACATCATGGAAAAAGGGGCTTACTTGCATAGTAATTTGGAGGATATTGCACCTGATTCGGATGGTGGTGTTTCATCAGCTGAGTCCACGAAGGTAACGACCACTAATATTGTAGAACCTCTTTCGTTTGCTAGAGTTGTTCAGCATAATAGTGATGGCATTAAGGTTAATTTTCGGTCTTTGGAAACTGATGAAATAATTGATGGGGCAGATGTTGTCATCCCATTATCATCGGTAAAGCAGGTTAATGATAGATATGCGAACACTCTTTATGGATATTTTTTGGGAAAGCGCTTAGCGTTTCCGGTGGTAGACTATTTTGTTAAACATAAGTGGTCGAAGTATGGTTTATCCAAGATGATGATGAATGCTAAGGGGTTTTTCTTCTTTAAGTTTCAAACAAGAAAAGGGATGGCACAGCTACTGGAAGATGGGCCATGGATGATACGAAATATTCCAATTATTCTTACTGAATGGACTCCTGATGCTATGGTTGAGAAAAAGGACATAACATCTATACCGGTTTGGGTAAACATGCATGATGTACCGTTGGCTGCGTTTACTGAGGACGGGTTGAGTTTACTGGCCTCGAAAATAGGTGTTCCAAAATTGATGGATTCTTATACAACAACAATGTGTGTAGATTCATGGGGAAGGAGTAGTTATGCTAGGGCGTTAATTGAAGTTCAAGCAGGGTCTGAATTAAAGAGAGTTGTTACGGTTGCAATCCCAGCACTCGATGGAAAGGGATACTCTAAAGCGAGGTAAAAATCGAATATGATTGGGAACCGTTAGATGTTCAACATGTTGCGTGTTTGGTCATGATGATAACTCGTGCCCACAAAAACAAACACCAGTGCTGATGGAAGATAAGATGAAAAATAATGATGATTTTCAGGAGGTATTATCGAAGAGTAGGAAAGGGATCAATCAAGGGCTGCATGTTAAGAATCAGAAGCCGAAGTTTGTGTACCGTCCTGTAGCAAAGCCTAAGTCCAAGGCTGATGGGAAAGTGCAACCGAAAAACCAAGTGCCTATCTCTAACCCATTTTCTGTACTTCAAAAGGAGGGAAATCACTCTAATGAATTCGGTGGAATAGAAGGTATGACTTCAAAGGGTAATCGACAAAATAAAAATACCAATTTGGAAGAAGTAATTGCGGATGCAGTTGAAGTTGAGGAGCTTTTAGGTGATATCCCAAAATTTATGGATCAGAAAGTAGAAAACAAAAATTCTGAGGGTGCAAGCACACCTGGTGATACTAGTGTCCATGGGTAGTTTGGCTTCTTGGAACATAAGGGGTTTGAACCGACCCCTCAAACAAAAGGAGGTTCGTCAGGTGGTGCTGGACAATCATCTTCAGGTGTGTGCAATTATGGAAACTCATGTTGACTCGTCTAATGTCTATAATGTTTGTAAGAAAGTTTGCTGGTCATGGAGCTGGGCGACTAATGCTGATTGTTGTGAGAAAGGTACTCGTATTATGGTAGGGTGGGACGCTAACATTGTGGATGTTATGATCCTTTCTAAAACAGATCAGGTTGTGCATACTCAGATCATGTTTAAACTCGACCAAAAGTCTATTTTTTGTTCGTTTGTTTATGCTGACAACTACTACAAAAAAAGAAGGGACCTATGGCAGAACTTACGTGCTCATCATTCTTATATGCATGATAAACCATGGGTTATCATGGGAGATTTTAATTCTTCCTTGTTTCATGAAGATATAGCTCAAGGGCCATCTACTTTTAGCATTGGGAATAGGGAATTTAAGGAGTGTAATGATGAGATAGAGGTGTTTGATGTTAATCGAACGGGTTTACATTTTACGTGGACGAATAAGCAGCAAAAGGGTATCATTGTCAAGAAAATTGATCGAATATTAGGGAATATGCAATTAATCGATACGTTCCCTAATGCGGCAGCATGTTTTCTTCCGTACCGAATATCAGACCATACTCCGTGTATCTTAAAATTGCCTAATGTGACTAGAGGAAAACCGAAGCCGTTTAAGTTTGTGAATTTGGTAGCCGATAAGCAGGGTTTTATGGAGGAAGTTAAAACGATTTGGAATATGGACATTCAGGGTTATCGCATGTTTCAGATTGTTAAAAAGCTTAAGCTGTTAAAAAACCCGATGAGGAAACTCTTATATACACAGGGTAATCTGCATGAGAAGGTTAAGACGATGAGAAAGGATCTAGATGACAACCAGCTAGCTATTGATAATGATCCTTTCAACAATGAGCTTCTTGATAAACACAGTCGATTACTTCAAGCGTATAAGAAAGTGGTTCTTGATGAGTGTTCTTTTTTGCAGCAAAAATCTAAGTTACAATGGCTTTCGCTTGGTGATAAGAACTCAAAGTTCTTTCATAACACTGTCAAAGCAAAAAATCATCGGAGTAGAATTTTCTCGGTAAGAGACAGTAGCGGTATACTACATGAAGGACTGTCGGTTTCACAGGTCATGGTGGAGCACTATACCCAGTTTTTTGGTAGTGTTGGAAGTATAAATTTGCATCCTACCCAGATCTATTCCATAATGTATTATCGGTTGATAAAGCTTCTACTATGGTTAGGATTGTTACGGATGATGAAATTAAACAGGCAATGTTTTCAATTGATGGGAATAAAGCTCCAGGTCCTGATGGTTACACCTCGGTCTTCTTTAAAAAGTCTTGGGATGTAGTTGGGAAGGATGTATGCAGTGCGGTACAGGAGTTCTTTCAAAATGGTAAACTACTCCGTCAACTTAATCATACGATAATCTCTTTAATCCCTAAGGTTAGTACACCATCTTCCGTTACGTATTATCGCCCTATATCTTGTTGTAACACACTATATAAGTGTATCAGCAAGATTATTACAAATCGTATAAAAGAAGGGTTATGTGACATTGTGAGCATCAACCAGTCAGCCTTTGTTCCGGGTAGAAGGATTTCAGATAATATCCTCTTAACTCAGGAGTTAATACATAACTATCATCATAATAAGGGGCCACCAAGGTGTGCCTTTAAGGTGGATATTCAAAAGGCTTATGACACGGTAGACTGGAACTTTCTTGAACAGATACTGCTAGGTTTTGGATTTGATCGGAAAATGGTGAAGTGGATAATGGTTTGTGTTACATCCACGTCCTTCTCTTTGGCTATAAATGGTAATCTGTATGGGTATTTTAGAGGGAAACGGGGTTTACGACAAGGAGACCCAATGTCTCCGTACCTTTTTACGTTGGTTATGGAGGTTCTTACATTGCTTTTGCAAAAACAGAGTTCTTTGTCAGCTGAGTTTAGGTACCATAATAAGTGTGAAAATCAGCGAATAATTAATCTCTGTTTTGCTGATGATCTGTTTTTGTTTTCTCGGGGCGATCATAGATCAGCAAAAGTGCTTTTGGAGGCGCTAGACTTATTTAAGAACATGTCAGGTCTTGTTCCTAGTATGACTAAAAGTACGGTCTTCTTTGGTAATGTTCCGGACATAGTGAAAGACCGAATTAGAAGCATCATCCCATTTGATGAAGGTATGTTGCCAATTCGCTACCTTGGAGTTTCCCTTATATCTACCAGGCTTGTTTACAATGATTGTAAGAGACTTTTGGAAAGTATGGATTTAAGAATTACCGATTGGAAAAATAAGAGTATGTCATTTGCGGGTAGACTTCAATTGATTCGGTCGGTCCTGTCTTCTATGCATATATATTAGGCGTCGGTCTTTATTTTACCAAAACGCATCATTTATGACCTGGAAGAAAGAATGCGAATATTTTTGTGGGCGCAAGGAAATAACATAAAAGGGAAAGCTAAGGTGAATTGGAAAAAAGTGTGTATTCCTAAACAAGAGGGTGGCTTGGGTATTCGAAGGATTGGGGATATGAATAAAGCGCTTATGGTTGCGCATGTATGGAGTCTTCTTACACATAGAGAGTCTCTTTGGGTAAAGTGGATCCATTCATATCGTATACGAGATCGAAGTTTTTGGGACTTACCAATCCGAAATAACATAACATGGAGCTGGAGGAAAATGTTACAGTTAAGGCTGATTATTCAACACCATGTATGGACGAAACTGGGAGATGGTAACAAAACACTAGTCTGGTTTGATAAGTGGGATGAGATATGCCCTTTGAATTCTTTTATTACGCCACGTATGATATCGAATGCTGGATTCTATATGAACTCGAAGGTTGCGGATGTATGTGACCATGGGGGGTGGGGATGGCCGACCGAGTGGATAAACCGATTTCCGGCTCTCCGAAACATGCCAAGTATCATACTGAACCCGGGTTTACATGATAGAGTTGTATGGAGAACTAGATCAGGAAAGGAGATGAACTATAGTGCCGCTATAAGGTGGGATGAATTTCGACTACACCAGAATGAAGTCCCATGGGCAGTATTATTTGGTATCCCCAATCTATTCCTCGTCATTCTTTTTTAATGTGGCTGCTTGTGAACAAAAAACTAAAAACGCAGGATGTCATGAGTCGATGGTCTTCGGCGGGTAGTCCTAGTTATAACCTCATGTGCTGTTCGTTGTGCATGGTTGGTCTGGATTCCCATGACCACCTTTTTTTCGAGTGTTTATATGCTGCTCAGGTTTGGAATGGTATTCGAGATAAAGCAGGAATGGGATCGCTGCCTAACAAATGGGAAAGGATATTTGATCATTTGGTGCAATATGCGAAGTCAAAGCATGCTACTCATGTTATTGGAAAGCTTGTTGTTAGTGCGGCAACTTACTTCGTGTGGCAGGAACGAAATCAGAGATTGTTTTCTATGAAAAAAAGGAGTGCAGATCAACTCATTGTGGTTATTCTACTAACAGTTCGGATGAAGCTACATTTGATGAAATTTAAAGACACGAGTCACACTAGAGATCTTCTACGGGAATGGAGACTTCCTAGAGGGTTGCTGATAAATGATGATGAACATGGCTAATGGTGTTACATGTGTTTTCTTTTTGTAACTTAGTGTTACGTGTATTGTCGAGTGACGTGCTTATTAAATTGGTATCTAGCGTCTGTAGGATGATTGCTTGATGAACTCTAGTATGGCTTGTCATACTTGAGAATTGAGGTTTCTGTCTACCTCACTTGTTATTTTTGGATTGATTGATATAATATTTACCGGGGTAAACCCTTTACCCAAAAAAAAAATGTGTAAGAAGACTCCATACATGCGCAACCATAAGCGCTTTATTCATATCCCCAATCCTTCGAATACCCAAGCCACCCTCTTGTTTAGGAATACACACTTTTTTCCAACTCACCATAGCTTTCCCTTTTATGTTATTTCCTTGCGCCCACAAAAATCTTCGCATTCTTTCTTCCAGGTCATAAATGATGCGCTTTGGTAAAATAAAGACCGACGCCCAATATATATGCATAGAAGACAGGACCGACCGAATCAATTGAAGTCTACCCGCAAATGACAGACTCTTATTTTTCCAATCGGTAATTCTTAAATCCATACTTTCCAAAAGTCTCTTACAATCATTGTAAACAAGCCTGGTAGATATAAGGGGAACTCGAAGGTAGCGAACTGGCAACATACCTTCATCAAATGGGATGATGCTTCTAATTCGGTCTTTCACTATGTCCGGAACATTACCAAAGAAGACCGTACTTTTAGTCATACTAGGAACAAGACCTGACATGTTCTTAAATAAGTCTAGCGCCTCCAAAAGCACTTTTACTGATCTATGGTCGCCCCGAGAAAACAAAAACAGATCATCAGCAAAACAGAGATTAATTATTCGCTGATTTTCACACTTATTATGGTACCTAAACTCAGCTGACAAAGAACTCTGTTTTTGCAAAAGCAATGTAAGAACCTCCATAACCAACGTAAAAAGGTACGGAGACATTGGGTCTCCTTGTCGTAAACCCCGTTGCCCTCTAAAATACCCATACAGATTACCATTTATAACCAAAGAGAAGGACGTGGATGTAACACAAACCATTATCCACTTCACCATTTTCCGATCAAATCCAAAACCTAGCAGTATCTTTTCAAGAAAGTTCCAGTCTACCGTGTCATAAGCCTTTTGAATATCCACCTTAAATGCACACCTTGGTGGCCCCTTATTATGATGATAGTTATGCATTAACTCCTGTGTTAAGAGGATATTATCAGAAATCCTTCTACCCGGAACAAAGGCTGACTGGTTGATGCTCACAATATCACATAACCCTTCTTTTATACGATTTGTAATAATCTTGCTAATACACTTATATAGTGTGTTACAACCAGATATAGGGCAATAATCCGTGATGGAAGATGGTGTACTAACCTTAGGGATTAAAGAGATTATCGTATGATTAAGTTGACGGAGTAGTTTACCATTTTGAAAGAACTCTAGTACCGCACTGCATACATCCTTCCCAACTACATCCCAAGACTTTTTAAAGAAGACCGAGGTGTAACCATCAGGACCTGGAGCTTTATTCCCATCAATAGAAAACATTGCCTGTTTAATTTCATCATCCGTAACAATCCTAACCATAGCAGAAGCTTTATCAACCGATAATACATTATGGAATAGATCTGGCGTAGGATGCAAATTTATACTTCCAACACTACCAAAAAACTGGGTATAGTGCTCCACCATGACCTGTGGAACCGACAGTCCTTCATGTAGTATACAGCTACTGTCTCTTACCGAGAAAATTCTACTCCGATGATTTTTTGCTTTGACAGTGTTATGAAAGAACTTTGAGTTCTTTCACCAAGCGAAAGCCATTGTAACTTTCTGTTGGACTTTCAGTTCTACCATGAATTGGTCAAAGTAAAGTCCAATTTGACTTTGAAACATGATCGTAATCACGATGGTTATAATCCTTAGCGATCATGCCTACTGATTACCACGGTTACTAGTCGACGTGACGAGTCAAAGTTTCGGTCTAAATGCGCATTTATATGCATTTTGCGGCGGAACTATTTTCGGGTATCAAAACACTAAGTTTTGATACCAAAACATTTTTATAACCTAGTTAGACATGTTTTGACATGTCTAACTTGTCACTTTCAGTTTAGTGCTTATTTAGGGTCGTAAGTCGAGCGGTCTTGACCACCGCTTTGACTTTCGAATCCGACCCGTTTGGTCGATCTTAGGATCCGACCAAACACATATTTGTGGCCATAGTTGTATAGGGAATAACCCTCTGAGGTTATACCTTATGGTCACGTCGTTTGGTTAGTGTTATGTCAAGTCGCTTATTATGCCTTTATAAAGGACCAAAATGCCCTTTTTGCGCATAAATCAACTTTAAGCATATGTGACCAATGTTTTGACACATAAACTGATGTTGCAACTTAATCAAACATTTTTTTGCATGTTAGGCTTATCCTAACACATATCTAAACATCCAAACACGTATTTACGCAAATGATTCGTTAAAGTAGTGAAAACTACCTTAACGAGTCATAACATGTTAAAACCACTTAGGTTTCATTTCAAATCAGAATGTAGAGTTTGTTAAACCATTTCATATGAGTTCCAACACTCATTTGGCTTACAAGACCTCATTCTATCCGATCCGCTGATTAAAGTCCCGACATTTACATAGTTATCCGATTTTAGGACACGTTTGAATTCTCGGACTCTTGAGCTTGTTTGATCTTTTATTCAAGATTACTTTGCAATCCCAAGTGAGTACATAGCTCTCCTCTTTTATGTTTTGCAAATATTTTGGTGTGAATCATATGTGCTAAATTGTTTTCAAGTTTTCTAAACACAAAGTCTATGGTTTATATAAATCACAACGATTTCAATAATGTTAAAGAACCTGTTGGTGTGTTGTATTCATAACAAGAATGACATTCATTAACTATGCCCAAGCCGACCAATAGTAAGTTATGGTACTATAGGACTGACAATCCCGTTACTAGGCTATTCACTGGAATTTGGTGGGTAGTTTGGGGAATGACCGAAACTGTTTGTTTTAAAAAACCCTTTGGTGGTTTGTTAGTCAATTTAAAGATACCCTTTGGTGGTATATGTCACACCCCAACCGATGGTAGAAACATCGAGGCGGACAAAATAGATTGCACATTGCTCGTAAAACTAAACGTGACAATAATTAATTAAATCCAAATTTCATTTCATAGCAAAATTCGTTACAGTACAAGGGAAATTCAAATAACAACATTAATGTGACAAAATTTGATACAACAATATTGAAACTAAACGTCTGAGTGTGTGTCTATCGTCTTTGCTATTTTGATTTCATAGCATCATCTCCATCAACCTGTAACATGTTTTAAATAACAATTAAATGCAAAAGCAAAGGCGAGTGCACAAGTTTTTTTTGTGTAAAGGGTTACCCCAGTGATATTATATAATGACAAACGAAAAGAAACAAGTAGTGAGGAAACACCCCACTAGTTCAATCAATAGACATGCCCCATGAAAGTAAGCCAAACAAAACTAAACTAGCCCCAAAACTAGCACCACTAGACTACAATCTAGAATAGCAAAAATATGAAATCAACAAGTTAACTAGCCCCCATCATCAGAAAAGTATGCATCAGTAATCTCCCAAGCTTCCAGCAGCCTCCTAACATTCGCGCAATTCTTGAATTTAACTCCCATCAGCTTGTACCGAATAGTCTTTACAATTATCTCACATATAGTATCCGGAGGCCTCGTCTGGTTCTTGAACAATCTAGCATTACGTTCTTGCCATATAAAATACGCTGCCGTAGCAACAAGAACTCTACCAACATAGTTCGCAGCTGACTTTGACCGTGCATGATTTAGTAACCAGCTCATGATGGAGCTCCATTGGAATCAACACTACACATACCCACCTTGTGTCTAATCTTGTTCCAAACTTGCGAAGAAAACTTACATTCAAAAAACAGGTGATCATGGGAGTCGACTCCGCAAAGCACAATAAACAACACATCATGTTCATGTTCTTTCTTCTTGAAAAATCCCACTGAATAATTTTATCGAGTCAACAATTTCCTGCGCAAAATCAGCCACATAAGAAACGCATGCCTAGGAATGCACCGGGGAAACTAGACAACTTTAACCCAATTCACTTCTGTTTCCCTAGCATGAACCGAGTGCCATACATTAGAGGAGGAATAATCAAGTAAGTCATCCCCATCCTTCCAGCAAATCTGATCCGTTGTACCCGGGTTCAAGTAGACTTGATCTAGTTGAATCAGAAATGGGAATAAATCCCTCCAAGCCATCGGCCAAGCCCAAGCTCTATTAACATGGATGTCCGCAACCTTCGCACCCAGCTCAAACCCCGCATTGGTGATGATTCTAGGGGACAAATACTAGAAATCGGACCCAAGTGACTCCAAGAGTCGTACCAAGCTGAAGTGTGCCTACCATCTCCCAACTTCGTCCAAACATGATTTCTCATGATAGGCCGCAGCTGAAGGAGCTTTCTCCAGCTCCAGCTACAACTTGTGACCTCTTTACAAACCCAGAAGCTACGACCTTTTAACCTATACGAGTATATCCAGCTAACCCACAAGGAGTTCCGTTTAGTTAGAATACTCCATATATGCGAAACCATCAGAGCTTTGTTAAAATCCCCAATTCGACGGATACCCAGGCCACCCTCATACTTGGGAACACAAATAGAGTTCCAAGAAGCTTTAGCCTTCCCTTTCTGAAAAGTACCCTCCTGCGTCCAGAGAAAATTCTTCATTTTAGCTTCTAATTCCTTAATAACCCGAGCCGGCAATATAAAAGACCAATAAACATGCATAGCCGAGAGCACCGAGGTGATAAGTTGTAACCTCCCAGCAAAGGATAAAAGCTTGTTCCTCCAATTCATAATGCGATGCTCTAACCTTTCCACTAGAATGCTGCAATCTTTATAAAGAAGCCTGGACGAGTACACAGGTTTAAGCATAGCATACGTATATGACTAAAGTTTAAACAAATCCTCATGGAACTATGATTTTACAAGTGCATATACAAGGCATGCAATACTACTAGTCAAACCCTTAACACAAACACGATATTTTAACATGGCATCTAGATTTCATGAGGAGGGGGATGCGTTACTTCCTATAGCGCTATACATGTCAAACGAAGGCTAAATTAGTTAATGACTAAGGTATTACATAAAGAATGTCCAAGATATAAGCATCAATGTAAATGATTAGAGTATTCATGGATTTAGGATTGTTTGTGCATTTCATAAAGTTTGTGTTGTGATTTTGTATATGGAAAACATGTTACACCCAAAAGTGTTATAAACGAAAGTGGGTCAAGTGTACTCACGGTTTTGCTAAGTTTTTTAACTTGACAAGTCCGTTAAGGTAGTTGTTTGATGGGATGAACGCTGAGTTATCCTACATGAGGAAAACAAAGGCGTATGAGTATTTTGGGGGTGATGATGGAACATTCGGAATGGAGATTCAAAGTATGACAAAGTATGTTATACGAAAATAATTACTATGGTCTAGCACTCGTTTTGATACTTCTTAGAACCCATAGGGTTTCACGTGGTTTCATAGGTTAAACCTATAAGAATCGCAACGAGGAAACTAAACACACTAGTAATATAACTTAGTAACTTGATGAATAACCATAGGTTATCATCAAGGGTTCGGTTTTAAGATTTATATTGTATAGGATAGATTAGTTACTTAGTCATATAGGAGGTGGGAGGATTAACCATCCACTTTGGTACCTCTTAGTGTCATGTAAGTCAAGTATGAGGTGGGAGGATTAACCATCCAGTCTGGGACCTCGTATGTTGTTCACCACTACACAAGTATCATAGACACAAGGAGGGTCATGAATATAGAAGTAAACAATGCAATAAGAGCAACTAAACTATGAAAATCATCAAGTGATGTGAGGTCTCAAAGTTTAGGATAGCCCAAGCTAACCAAGGTGGACACATGAAGAAGTTCATGGACTTGCATCACTTGTGAGCTTGAAGCTCTATGAAAACAAATTTTTTGTGAGGATTAATCCTCTATTTTGAATGTCTCAACCTTGCTTTTAGACCTAACCAACCACAAGTAGTGTTGTAAGCATTAGGACATAGGTTTGAGATGAGTTAGACTCAAGTTTGATAAAGATTAACAAGTTTGTAAGAAATAAAGTAAAACAATCCACTTTGGAACCTTTTTCTGTACATTCCAGTGCTTGGTTTTCCATGGAAAACCAATGGAAATGATCCTTAGGTTAATCTAAGCAAGTGGGAAAAAGAATAGAAGGATTTCGTTTAGAAATGAGTGAGTTACACTCACTTTAGTGAAGAAGAGTAATTATGCTTCGAACTTGTAAATTTGCAGCTGATTATGGAATGCTTGGATTATAGGTGGGTTTTATAGGAGAAGGATTAGGGTTAGTTAGGTGAAGTTTAGGTGGCTAATTAATGGCTTAAAAGTGTTTAAAATACAAAACCCAACCCAAAATCCCGCCCACAAATCTGCTGCCCACTCCCCCTGGCCACGCCCAGCTTGGTCGGAAACAAAGCTTAAAAGCTTTGTTGTCCGGGTTTCTTCCAGGTGTGGGTGTGTGGCGGAGTGGTTAAGCCGTTGATTGTTGAACCGGGGATCCCGAGTTCGAGTCTCGCGGATCCCGGTTAGTTTTTTTTAATTAAAAACTCAATAGTTTAGTTTCATAATTGGAAGGAAAGGCCCCCCATAGTTCAAGAATTCAGTAATTACACATTAGACCATTGACTTATTTAAAGAAAGATATATATGTATTTATTAACATTAAATGTTAATATATTTATAAAATAGCATTTTAATTTTTGTAAAAATAAACTATTTAATTTTATTAACTAATTTAATTAATTTATTTAATTTATTTAATTTATTTAAGTATTAGTTTAATTATTAATTTGAATTAATTAACTTAATAAATGAAATAGGTAATTGTATTTTCGTAACGAATTTAGTTTAACGATTAACGAGTTTCACGGATTACAAATCTTTCCAATCACGTACAATATCAATATGAATGAATATTAAGAATCTCGATTTCGTTATGATCATAGTCTCGGTTTTACAACGATGCAATTAAGGACGTTTTATAAGCTTCCAAAAATAGAATTACTAGACACAGTTTCTAAATAAAGAAAGTATGGGAAAGCAGGGCGATATAGTCTCACCTCCTTTAGGAAATTTCGACCCGAAATTTAGGAAGACTCAACGAATAGATGCGGATACTTGGTCTTCATATCATTCTCGAGTTCCCAAGTATACTCGGCGCCACGTTTTCCTTCCCATCGAAGCTTGACGACAGGGATTCGACAGCGCCTTAGTTGCTTTACTCCTCGGTCCATGATTTCGACCGGTTTCTCCACGAAGTGCAATGTATCGTTGATTTGAAGATCTTCGAGCGGAACTTGAAGTCCTTCTTCAGCTAGACACCTCTTTAGATTTGAAACGTGAAACATAGGATGAACATTGTTGAGCGTTTGAGGTAGGTCCAGACGATACGCTACCTTGCCAATCCTCTCGAGAATCTTGAAAGGACCTACATAGCGAGGAGCGAGTTTGCCTTTCTTACCAAAACGAACAACTCTTTCCAAGGGGATACCTTTAGAAGTACATGATCACCTACATTAAACTCCAAAGGTTTGCGTCTTTTGTCAGCGTAGCTCTTTTGTCGGCTTCTTGCTTTGAGGAGATTATCACGTATTTGTAAGATCTTGTCCGTTGTTTCTTGTATTAACTCGGGACTGGTAATTTGTGCTTCTCCAATCTCATGCCAACAAATAGGCGAACGGCACTTACGACCATACAATGCTTCAAATGGAGACATTTGAATACTAGCGTGATAACTATTGTTGTACGAGAATTCAACCAAGGGTAAGTGCGAATCCCAATTGCCACCAAAATTGATTACGCATGAACAAAGCATATCCTCCAAGGTTTGGATAGTATGCTCGGTTTGACTGTCAAACTGAGGATGAAAAGCGGTGCTAAGATTAATCTAAGTGCCAAGGGCGGATTGAAAAGTTTGCCAAAGGCGAGAGGTGAAACGAGCGTAGCGATCAGAGATAATATCCAGAGGAGTACCATGACGACTAATGATTTCATCCGTGTAGATACGAGCCAATTTCTCGACTTTGTAATCTTCACGAATAGCGAGGAAATGCGCTGGTCAACCGGTCAATGATGACCCAAATACTGTCATGACCAGACGAAGTCCGAGGCAATTTCGTGATGAAATCCATGGCTATGCTCTCCCATTTCCAGACAGGAATTTCTGCTTGTTCGAGCAAACCGGAGGGACGTTGATGTTCTGCCTTGACTTTTTGGGTAAAGGGTTACCCCGGTGATTTTATATATAAACAAACCAAAAACAAGTAGCATGGAAACACCATACTAGTTCAAACATGGGAATTCCCCATGAATGTAAGCCAAAGAAAAAAAACACACTAAACTACCAAGTTCTTTCAAGACAAACTACTAGACACTAATCTAGAGAAACAAGAAAACTAATAAATAATCAGCCTTCTTCATCTTCCACTCGGTTGCTATAAATCTCCCATGTTTCAAGCAATCTTCGCACATTGTGGCAATCCTTGAACTTGACTCCCATTAGCTTATATCGAACCGTTTTCAAAATTGTATCACTTAGAACATCTGGCGGTCTCGTCTAGTTCTTGAAAAGTCTCGCATTACGTTCCTGCCAAATGAAATACGTCGCAGCAGCCACAATAAGCCTACTAATATAGTTGGTGGCTGACTTAGACCCAGCCCGAGCCGCCAGCCAGTCAACGATAGCATTCCACTTTGGGCCAACAGTACTCATACCCCCTTTTCCGCGAACCGTGATCCAAACTTGAGTTGAGTAGTTACAATTGAAGAACAGATGGTTATGGGAATCAATTTCCGCATAGCAAAGAAGACAACACATCATATTCATATTTTTTCCTTCTGGAAATATCCCATTGCACAATTTTATCTTGAGTGAGGAGCTTACGACGAATCACCAGCCACATAAAGAAAGCATGTTTTGGAATACACTGCGTGAACCAAACATACTTAACCCAATCCACCTCTGCTGCTCTCTGTCTAACCGAATGCCACACTTGAGATGAAGAGTATGCAACTAACTCATTATCATCCTTCAATAGGAGCTGGTCAGACCTATTCGGATCTGTATGGATATCATCTAGCTGATTTAAAACCGGGAACATATCCCTCCACGCCACTGGCCACCTCCAAACACCACTAACATGAATCTCCTAAACTGTATTATTAAGAGTAAAACCTGCACTTGAGATGGTTCTAGGAGTCAAGAAGTTACCAAGCGGACCCAAGTGACACCACGAATCGTACCAAGCTGAAGTATTACTACCATCACCCAACTTGGACCAAACAAATTCTCTAATAAAGGCCAAAGCTGTAATATTTTCCGCCAGCTCCAACAAAATTTCCCACCGACTTACAAATCCAAAAGCTTTTACCTCTAAGTCTGTACGAATGGATCCAAGCAACCCAAAGAGAATCACGCTCAACAAGAATGCTCCAAATATGAGAAGACATAAGCGCTTTATTAACATCCCCAATACGACGAATACCTAAGCCACCCTCGTATTTTGGAACACAAACAGACTTCAAGGAAGCTTTAGCCTTCCCCTTATGATAGGAACCATCCGAAGACCATAAGAAGTTTCGCATTTTGGCTTCCAGATCTTGAATGATACGGTTAGGCAGGATAAAAACTGAAGACCAGTAAATATGCATTGAAGAAAGAACAGAGTTTATAAGCTGCAGCCGACCCGCAAATGAAAGAAGTTTATTCCTCCAATTTGAAATCCGTTGATCCAACCTCTCCACTAAGGCACTACAATCTTTGTACACAAGGCTAGAAGAAATAAGAGGAACCCCCAAGTATTTTACTAGAAGAGACCCCTCCATAAACGGCATGAAAGATAAGATATGGTTTTTAACATGAGCTGGCACATTACAGAAAAACCCTGTGCTCTTTTGAATACTAGGAACTAGACCGGACATGTTTGAAAAATTCGAAAGACACTTGAAGACACACTGCACCGACTCAACATCTCCTTTCGCAAACAAAAATAAATCATCTGCAAAACAGAGGTTAATGATAAACTGCCTTTCGCATTTATTGTGAAATTTGAAGGATGTATCAATCCTAGAAGCATGCTGCACGTTAAAACCTCCATAACCAGCGTGAATAAATAAGGAGATAACGGGTCTCCTTGTCGAAGGCCACACTTACCATTAAAATAACCATGCACATTCCCATTAACACAAACAGAATATGATGTTGTGGAAACACAAACCATAATCCAATCCACCATCTTTGTGTTAAAGCCGAACCCAATCAGAACATTTTTCAGGAACCTCTAATCAACCGTATCATAAGCTTTCTGAATATCCACCTTGAAAGCACACCGGGGTGGACCTGAATTTCTATGATAATTATGCATAAGCTCTTGAGTCAGCAAGATGTTATCCGAGATTTTCCTACCAGGAATAAAAGCAGATTGGTTGATACTAACAACCTGATGGAGCACACCCTTTATACGATCAGCAATAATCTTACTAACACAATTGAATAATACGTTACAGCAGGCTATAGGACGATAATCAGAAACCATAACTGGCGAGGGTTTCTTCGGCACTAGTGCAACAAGAGTATGGTTGATTTGGCCCAGTAATCTGCCTGTATGAAAGAAATCAATGATTGCCATAGAAACATCATTACCTATAATTGGCCAAGCCACTTTAAAGAAAGCAGCAGTGTAACCATCCAGGCCTGGAGCTTTGTCATTACCTATAGAAAACATGGCTTTCTTAACCTCATCCATCGTAACCGGACGGATCATGAGGGAAGCATCAATCGGGTTCACCACCTTAGTAAACATATCAGGAGTAGGATGCATGGATAAATCATCTTGGCTACCCAAGAAATTTTCATAATGTTTCACAAAAGCATCTTGAACCGCATCACCCTCATGCACTACACCATTCGTATCCAAAACAACTTGGATTCGGCTTCGATGGTTCCTACTCTTCACTGCTGCATGAAAGAAAGCAGTATTAGCGTCGCCAGCTCTTAACCATTCCATCTTAGACTTCTGCTTTAGAAACCTTTCCTCATCAAGAGACGCTTCTTGAAAGTCAGAATTCAGCTTCCTTTCTCGAGCTCTAAGGTCAGCATTCATGGGATCCTTATCAATATCCTTTTGAAGGTCATCCAGTTTACCACGAAGATCAGCCATCTTCTTACGGAGATTGCCTTGCTTAAAGAGTAAAGCACGTAACGGAGTCTTTAGCATCCGAAGCTTCTTCACAACCCTAAACTGATAAACCCCATTAACACTCATCTTCCACGACTCCTTCACAATTCTTAAAAAATCAGGCTTATGAACCAAAAAGTTCGCAAACTTGAAGGGCTTAGGCTTACTAGTAACAGCTCGTTTAATTGTTAGAACACAAGGAGAGTGATCTGACAATCTATAAGGATGAAAAACAGCCACTGAATTAGGGAACTCAGTAATAAACGGAGTATTGCCCATGATACGATCAATTTTCTTAAGCAAGCCAACACCCTTCTTTGGCTTTTGGTTCCATGTAAAATGGAGACCCGACTGGTTAATATCCATCACCTCAATATCTGAAACACAAGCTTGAAAGTCTCGCATACCCGTTGAAACAGAGGCACCCATAGACTTATCCTCCAGGTATAGAGCCGAGTTAAAATCTCCCATAATCAGCCATGGCTTATCACCTACCATAAGTTTATGCATAGATAACTGGGACCATAATTCTCGCCTAGTGATATAGTAATTAGCTGCGTACACAACCGAACAGAATAACCATTTCTTGTCTTCTTTAACGAATAATTGAATATGCATGACTTGCGACGTTTGAGACAACACCATCAAATCAAAAACCATCGGGTTCCAACCTATGATAATACGAGTTCCTTTATCACAAGAACCCCCATTAGAAGTCTAATCCCAACGAGGGAACACTAAGTTACAGACCTTACTAAGATTACCGACATCAACATGAGATTCTAAAATAGCACAAAAACTGAGATTACTATCTTTAACTATCTTTCGAACCTCCTTTTGATTTAGAGGGCGGTTCAACCCCCTAATATTCCATGAAGCAAGACTAACCATTGGAAACCTCCGGGATAGGAGTGCTTGCCCCTTTTTTAGCATTAGGATTACAAGTGCCTTCCGTGATAAACTCGTCAGTTTCATTATATACTTCCATGACCTCTTCATCATCCGCCTCCTGTTGTCCACCTTCTCCCTCCTTACTCCTTTGACCTTTCTCCGTATTATCATCAATTAAGACCTCAAACGGATTTCTAGACACAACAATATTTAAAGATTCCGACTTATACAAGATATCCTTCGACTTAGCTCCAACCGGCCTATACTCAAATTTCGACTTTTGTTTGTTAACTTGAAAACCCGTCTTCCGGGCCACTCTCCTGGCATACACTCTCGTAAACCCTTCCTCATCAACAACAGGCTTTTTATCAGGTCTTTGTCCTAGAACATAAGGCTTACGAGCTTTGTCATCACTCACTTGTTTTCCCGGCTTCTTATGATGTTTAGGACAATGCTCATCTGAGTGGCCAAAAACACAACAATGCGAGCACCTACGCGGATTCCATTCATACTCAACAGACATAGTCTCCTTGACATACCCATCACCCTCAAGTTCTGGAATTGCCATAGTAATTTCCTTTTTAAGCTCCTTATCAGCTGACACTTCAATTAAAGCTCTAGCATAACTACTTCGGCCCCAGGACTCCAAGCACATCGAAGTAGTGTAAGAATCTAGATGCTTGGGATCACCAATGGCTGTAGCAATCAAACTAAGACCATCCTCTGTATACGCGGCTAAAGGAACATCATGTATCTTGACCCATAATTGCAGATTCTTAACCTCCTTTTTTATCAGCTTAGTAGTGGGAGTCCACTCACATAAAATCAAAGGTTGTGATCGAATAATCCATGGGCCCTCATTGAGGACAGCCATCATACCTGTTTGGTCTGCAAACTTGAAGAAAAAGAAACCATTAGCATTCATCATAGATTTTTGTAATCCAAACCTTTTCCAATTATTTTTCACATAATACTCCACAACCGGGTAGGCAATTCGATCCCCCAGGAAGTACCCGTATAATGTGTTTGCTAGCTTGTGTTGAACTACCCGAATCGAATCCTTTGGCAAAACCACATCACAATTCTCATGCTGCATTGGACTAGCAAGTGATCTGAAATTAAGTTTTTTGTTACTCGGCTTGGCCACCAAATCAGCATATGATAGTGACTTAGACTCCTTCTCCTCGTCGTTTTGGCTAATACCTGCGGTACGACCATCATCAATCTTTTGATCCGGTTGACCTTGTTCCATGACAGGCACAGTAATCTTGGTCAATTCATCAATACTATTAAACATATCAGGTACTTGTCGAGCAGGAGTCACAATACCCCTCCGAGGCATTAACGTGCTACCCTCAACATCTACCACTCTTGAAGCCAAATCCAGAAACGATAATGAATGTTTCCCACGATCGTTCAGCGAATTTCCACCAGGTTTTTTACGTACATTCTTAGTGTCATCATCAACTCCCTCCATCAGCAAACACACTACCAATCATGCAAAAGAAATCGAGAGAAAAACCAGAAAACCTTCAACCGAAGAAATTAAGAAAACCCTAATCTAGCAAAACCCTAATCCATAGATCTTCACGAAATCAAATAGAGAACCAGGTAAATCAAGGTTACTGCCACACCAGTAGGACCGAAACACCCAATACATTATTCAATTAGATCAGAAACTGTGATTATGGCCGGCGATAGATGAAGAGAAACAAGAAAACCCTAAAATCTGACCGATTCAGACTTGCTACCAGAGTTCGTATCAATGTATGATTAATATACACTAATCACAGATCTGTTACACAAGTTATCCACGATCAAAAGATAGGATTACCAAGAAGAACCAAAATCGCCATGCTAGGAGAGAGAATTAGGGTTTTCTTTTTTCTGGTTGAGCATATGTTCTGCCTTGAGTTTGGAACACGTAAGGCATTTGGAGACCTAAAGAGCGATATCACGTTGCGCAAATCATGTACATCTTATCAGCTTCAGGATGGACGGAGTATCGGGATTTGTGAGTTTCGTCCATCAAAGTAGTCGAAGATTAAGACGACCGGGAATCCAAATGCGACTATGGTAGTAAAGAATACCATCAGGCTTAGCTTTGGGTGGGTTTTCGACTCCACAATTCAATTCGCTATCGAGGTTACCCTCGTTAATGACGGTAAATTGTGCTTGCCGAATCAACTCATTGAGTTTTCCCACGATTTGGTAGCATCCAATGAAAGATTAAAATAGGGTTTAATTTCGTTTTTTTCATCTGATCGCTCTCTCACGAACCGGCGATTTTTGTTCTTCTTTCAATCCTACGATTTCGATCGGCAAATGTGTGCAACAGATCTGTTATTAGGGGTTTGAGTAATCAAATCTTAATACGAACTCTGGTGGCATATAGGATCGATCGGATAGTAGTTTTCTTTCGTTTTTGTTTTTTATCGCCGGCCGTTTTCTTGTGTTTCGGATAATAATCAAGAATCCGATCAGTTTAGGGTTTGTGCTTGTTTTGTTTGATAATCGTCGACCTGGGAATTAGTAGGAAATTCTGATTTATTATAAAGATTGTGTTGATCGCGGTTAACGGATGTTAATTTAGCTAGATTGATACAACCTTTCTAATCGATTAAGGATTGATTACGGATTCTAGGGTTTCTTTCTGGTTTTTTGGTTGTGGTTGCGGTATGGAGAGTGATGAAGTTCTAAATGGGGATGGGTATCCAAAACTGAGCAAGGAGAGAGTTGTTAAAACTGGCATGGATGAACGTAAGAAACCTGATGTGCATGTTGATCGAGGCAAAGTCCCGTTACCTAATAAGGGTTTTGGAAACCGTGGTGCTGAATATTGATGGTAACCCTAAGCTGGCCCGACGAGGGAATGTTCCTAACTCACTAGTGGAAGAGGTGAACTCGGATCCGAAGCTGCTTAATGCCATTGAAGAACGGAACAAGAATAAGGATGCGGTAACCGTGGTGAATAATATTAAGGAGGACTCGGAAAACATCACGGAAAAAGGGGCTAACTTGCATGGTAATTTGGAGGATATTGCACCTGATTCGGATGGTGGTGTTTCATCAGCTGATTCCACGAAGGTAACGACCACTAAGAGTGTAGAACCTCTTTCGTTTGCTAGAGTTGTTCAGCATAATAGTGATGGTATTAAGGTTAATTTTCGGTCTTTGGAAACTGAGGAAATAATAGATGGGGCAGATGTTGTTATCCCTTTATCATCGGTAAAGCAGGTTAATGATAGATATTCGAACACTCTTTATGGATATTTTTTGGGAAAGCGTTTAGCGTTTCCGGTGGTAGACTATTTTGTTAAACATAAGTGGTCGAAGTATGGGTTATCCAAGATGATGATGAATGCTAAGGGGTTCTTCTTCTTTAAGTTTCAAACAAAAAAAGGGATGGCACAGCTTCTGGAAGATGGGCCATGGATGATACGAAATGTTCCAATTATTCTTACTGAATGGACTCCTGATGTTATGGTTGAGAAAAAGGATATAACATCTATACCGGTTTGGGTAAAAATGCATGATGTACCGTTGGCTGCGTTTACTGAAGACGGGTTGAGTTTACTGGCCTCGAAAATAGGTGTTCCAAAATTGCTGGATTCTTATACAACAACAATGTGTGTAGATTCATGGGGAAGAAGTAGTTATGCTAGGGCGTTAATTGAAGTTCAAGCAGGGTCTGAATTAAAGAGAGTTGTTACAGTTGCAATCCCGGCACTCGATGGAAAGGGATACTCTAAAGCGGAGGTAAAAATAGAATATGATTGGGAACCGTTGAGATGTTCAACATGTTGCGTGTTTGGTCATGATGATAACTCGTGCCCAAAGAAACAAACACCAGTGCAGATGGATGATAAAATGAAAAATAATAATGATTTTCAGGAGGTATTATCGAAGAGTAGGAAAGGGATCAATCAAGGGCTGCATGTTAAGAATCAGAAGCCGAAGTTTGTGTACCGTCCGGTAGCAAAGCCTAAGTCCAAGGCTGATGTGAAAGTGCAACCGAAAAACCAAGTGCCTATCTCTAACCCATTTTCTGTACTTCAAAAGGAGGAGAATCACTCTAATGAATTCGGTGGAATAGAAGGTATGACTTCAAAAGGTAATCAACAAAATAAAAATACCAATTTGGAGGAAGTAATTGCAGATGCAGTTGGAATCGAGGAGCTTTTAGGTGATATCTCAAAATTAATGGAGCAGAAAGTAGAAAATAAAAATTCTGAGGGTGCAAGCACACCTGGTGATACTAGTGTCCATGGGTAGTTTGGCTTCTTGGAATATAAGGGGTTTGAACCGACCCCTCAAACAAAAGGAGGTTCGTCAGGTGGTGCTGGACAATCATCTTCAGGTGTGTGCAATTATGGAAACTCATGTTGACTCGTCTAATGTCTATAATGTTTGTAAGAAAGTTTGCTCGTCATGGAGCTGGGCGACTAATGCTGATTGTTGTGAGAAAGGTACTCGTATTATGGTAGGGTGGGACGCTGACATTGTGGATGTTATGATCCTTTCTAAAACAGATCAGGTTGTGCATACTCAGATCATGTTTAAACTCGATCAAAAGTCTATTTTTTGTTCGTTTGTTTATGCTGACAACTACTACAAAAAAAGAAGGGACCTATGGCAGAACTTACGTGCTCATCATTCTTATATGCATGATAAACCATGGACTATCATGGGGGATTTTAATTCTTCCTTGTTTCATGAAGATATAGCTCAAGGGCCATCCACTTTTAGCATTGGGAATAGGGAATTCAAGGAGTGTATTGATGAGATAGAGGTGTTTGATGTTAATCGATCGGGTTTACATTTTACGTGGACGAATAAGCAGCAAAAGGGTATCATTGTCAAGAAAATTGATCGAATATTGGGGAACATGCAATTAATCGATATGTTCCCTAATGCGCCAGCATGCTTTCTTCCGTACCGAATATCAGACCATACTCCGTGTATCTTAAAATTGCCTAATGTGACTAGAGGAAAACCGAAGCCGTTTAAGTTTGTGAATTTGGTAGCCAATAAGAAGGGTTTTATGGAGGAAGTTAAAATGGTTTGGAATATGGACATTCAGGGTTATCGCATGTTTCAGATTGTTAAAAAGCTTAAGCTGTTAAAAAACCCGATGAGGAAACTCTTATATACACAGGGTAATCTGCATGAGAAGGTTAAGACGATGAGAAAGGATCTAGATGACAACCAGCTAGCTATTGATAATGATCCTTTCAACAATGAGCTTCTTGATAAACACAGTCGATTACTTCAAGCGTATAAGAAAGTGGTTCTTGATGAGTGTTCTTTTTTGCAGCAAAAATCTAAGCTACAATGGCTTTCGCTTGGTGATAAGAACTCAAAGTTCTTTCATAACACGGTCAAAGCAAAAAATCATCGGAGTAGAATTTTCTCGGTAAGAGACAGTAGCGGTATACTACATGAAGGAATGTCGGTTCCACAGGTCATGGTGGAGCACTATACCCAGTTTTTTGGTAGTGTTGGAAGTATAAATTTACATCCTACGCCAGATCTATTCCATAATGTATTATCGGTTGATAAAGCTTCTGCTATGGTTAGGATTGTTACGGATGATGAAATTAAACAGGCAATGTTTTCAATTGATGGGAATAAAGCTCCAGGTCCTGATGGTTACACCTCGGTCTTCTTTAAAAAGTCTTGGGATGTAGTTGGGAAGGATGTATGCAGTGCGGTACAGGAGTTCTTTCAAAATGGTAAACTACTCCGTCAACTTAACCATACGATAATCTCTTTAATCCCTAAGGTTAGTACACCATCTTCCATTACGGATTATCGCCCGATATCTTGTTGTAACACACTATATAAGTGTATCAGCAAGATTATTACAAATCGTATAAAAGAAGGGTTATGTGATATTGTCAGCATCAACCAGTCAGCCTTTTTCCGGGTAGAAGGATTTCTGATAATATCCTCTTAACACAGGAGTTAATGCATAACTATCATCATAATAAGGGGCCACCAAGGTGTGCCTTTAAGGTGGATATTCAAAAGGCTTATGACACGGTAGACTGGAATTTTCTTGAACAGATACTGCTAGGTTTTGGATTTGATCGAAAAATGGTGAAGTGGATAATGGTTTGTGTTACATCCACGTCCTTCTCTTTGGCTATAAATGGTAATCTGTATGGGTATTTTAGAGGGCAACGAGGTTTACGACAAGGAGACCCAATGTCTCCGTACCTTTTTACGTTGGTTATGGAGGTTCTTACATTGCTTTTGCAAAAACAGAGTTCTTTGTCAGCTGAGTTTAGGTACCATAATAAGTGTGAAAATCAGCGAATAATTAATCTCTATTTTGCTGATGATCTGTTTTTGTTTTCTTGGGGCGATCATAGATCAGCAAAAGTGCTTTTGGAGGCGCTAGACTTATTTAAGAACATGCCAGGTCTTGTTCCTAGTAAGACTAAAAGTACGGTCTTCTTTGGTAATGTTCCGGACATAGTGAAAGACCGAATTAGAAGCATCATCCCTTTTGATGAAGGTGTGTTGCCAGTTCGCTACCTTGGAGTTCCCCTTATATCTACCAGGCTTGTTTACAATGATTGTAAGAGACTTTTGGAAAGTATGGATTTAAGAATTACCGGTTGGAAAAATAAGAGTCTGTCATTTCGGGTAGACTTCAACTGATTCGGTCGGTCCTGTCTTCTATGCATATATATTGGGCGTCGGTCTTTATTTTACCAAAGTGCATCATTTATGACCTGGAAGAAAGAATGCGAAGATTTTTGTGGGCGCAAGGAAATAACATAAAAGGGAAAGCTAAGGTGAGTTGGAAAAAAGTGTGCATTCCTAAACAAGAGGGTGGCTTGGGTATTCGAAGGATTGGGGATATGAATAAAGCGCTTATGGTTGCGCATGTATGGAGTCTTCTTACACATAGACAGTCTCTTTGGGTAAAGTGGATCCATTCATATCGTATACGCGATCGAAGTTTTTGGGACTTACCAATCCGAAATAACATAACATGGAGCTGGAGGAAAATGCTATAGTTAAGGCCGATTATTCAACACCATGTATGGACGAAACTGGGAGATGGTAACAAAACACTAGTCTGGTTTGATAAGTGGGATGAGATATGCCCTTTGAATTTTTTTATTACGCCACGTATGATATCGAATGCTGGATTCTATATGAACTCGAGGGTTGCGGATGTATGTGACCATGGGGGTGGGGATGGCCGACCGAGTGGGTAAACCGATTTCCGGCTCTCCGAAACATGCCAAGTATCATACTGAGCCCGGGTTTACATGATAGTATTATTTGGTATCCCCAATCTATTCCTCGTCATTCTTTTTTAATGTGGCTGCTTGAGAACAAAAAACTAAAAACGCAGGATGTCATTAGTCGATGGTCTTCGGCGGGTAGTCCTAATTATAACCTCATGTGCTGTTCGTTGTGCATGGTTGGTCTGGATTCTCATGACCACCTTTTTTTCGAGTGTTTATATGCTGCTCAGGTTTGGAATGGTATTCGAGACAAAGCAGGAATGGGATCGCTGCCTAACAAATGGGAAAGGATTTTTGATCATTTGGTGCAACATGCGAAGTCAAAGCATGCTACTCATGTTATTGGAAAGCTTGTTGTTAGTGCGGCAACTTACTTCGTGTGGCAGGAACGAAATCAGAGATTGTTTTCTATAAAAAAAAGGAGTGCAGATCAACTCATGAGTATCTAATAACAGTTCGATGAAGCTACATTTGATGAAATTTAAAGACACAGTCACACTAGAGATCTTCTACAGGAATGGAGGCTTCCTAGAGGGTTGCTGATAAATGATGATGAACATGGCTGATGTGTTACATGTGTTTTCTTTTTGTAACTTAGTGTTACGTGTATTTGTCGAGTGACGTGCTTATTAAATTGGTATCTAGCGTCTGTAGGATAATTGCTTGATGAACTCTAGTATGGCTTGTCATACTTGAGAATTGAGGTTTCTGTCTACCTCACTTGTTATTTTTGGATTGATTGATATAATATTTACCGGGGTAAACCCTTTACCCAAAAAAAAAAAACAACTGCACCAAGGTCAAGGTCGTGAGTGTATAGTTTTTTCATGTATTTTGAGTTGTCTCGACGCGTAAGCGATTACTTTGTCTCGTTGCATGAGAACGCAACCAAGACCCGGTTAGAGGCGTCGCAATACACGACGAAATCGTCGTTCCCATCGGGGAGAGCGAGGATATGAGCATTACAGAGCATGTCCTTGAGCATTTGGAAAGATTCCTCTTGTTCGGGACCCCAAACAAAAGGTTTATCTTTTTGAGTCAACCAAGTCAAAGGAACGACAATCTTTGAGAAGTTCAAGATGAAACGGCGATAATACCCAGCTAGGCCAAGAAACGAACGAATTTCAGAGGGCGACTTAGGTGCAATCCAATTCTTCATAGCTTCTATCTTTGCAGGGTCAACATGAATACCGAGTTCATTAACGGTGTTTCCTAAGGATTGAACCTCTTTTAGCCAGAATTCACATTTAGAGAATTTGGCATAAAGACGTTCGATTTACAAAAGCTGAAGAATGTGACGCAAATGTCGTCCATGCTCTTCTTTCGTCTTGGAGTAGATTAGGATATCGTCGATGAATACAATGACGATATGATCGAGAAAAGGCTTACACACGCGGTTCATGAGATCCACAAACACTGCTGGCGCGTTGGTCAAACGAAAAGGCATGACCACGAATTTGTAGTGTCCATAACGTGTGTGAAAAACAGTTTTGGGTACATCTTCCTCGGAAACTCGAAGTTGATGATCGCCAGAACGGAGATCAATCTTTGAAAAGCACTTCGCGCCTTGCAATTGATCGAAGAGATCGTCAATACGAGGAAGTTGATAGCGGGTTTTGACTATAAGCTTGTTGAGCTCACGATAGTCAATACACCTGCGAAACGATCCATCTTTCATATTGACAAAAAGGACGAGAGCGCCCCAAGGAGAAGTGCTAAGGTGTATAAAGCCTTTATTAAGAATTTCTTGAAGCTGGCTCGATAGTTCTTGCATTTCCGAGGGTGCTAATCGATAGGGAGTCTTCGCAACAAGAGTTGCGCCGGGAATGAGATCAATACGAAAACCGACAGATCGAGGAGGTGACCAGGAAGATCCTCAGGGAAAACAGAAGGAAACTCACAAACGATAGGAACATCACTTATGCTCGGACCTTTGTCTTTCTTTTCCACAACGTGGGCGAGAAAGGCAAAGTACTCCTTACGCAAGTACTTGTTCGCTTTGATGCACGACATCAGTTTGAGACCTTTAGAAGGTTTCTCGCCATAGACGTGTGGAGAATCACCTTGAGGAAGAGGAAGACGAATGAACTTTTCGGAACAGACAACTTCGGCATGAACTCAATCCATGCCTACTATGATATCAAAACTACCCATTTGCCTGGGGATGAGATCGATAGAGAAAGTATGATCGTTAAGGATCAAAGAGCAACCAGAAAGAATGGAATCAACGGAGATGGTCTTGCCATTAGCGACTTCGACAGCGAAAGGATTAGGCATTTTAGTTCATTCGCACTTAAGCAAGGGTTCAAATTCTAAGGACACAAAGCTTCTATCGGCACCAGTATCAAATAGACATGTAGCATAAATATGGTTCACAAGGAACGTACCAGTAACGACGTCGTTAGAGCTTTGGGCTTGAGCGGAGGTAAGCATGAAAGCTCGTCCTTTAGCTGGCTCAGGCTGCTACTGCTGTTGTTGGCGCGGTTGGTTGAGAAGAGGGCAAACATTTGCGAGATGATTTAAATCGCCACATTTGAAACACGCTCGCACATGAGCATTTTGACATTGCGGCTGAGCTTGGTTCGGGTTAGGGTTAGGATTTTGCATGATGGCTTGGGCTTGCTGGTTTTGGGGTGGAGGAAAGTTTCGGCAACGGTTGGTGAAATGTACTAACCTTTGGCATTGGGCACACTTGCGACAAGGTGTTCCAATGGGATGGTGGTAGTACAGGTAGCACACTGTGGATGAGGTCCAGTGTAGCCACGTTTGAGTTGTTCGGTGTTGGTGGGGGTGATGGCTGCTACGGTTTGAAGAGGTGGAGGGTTGTGCGGAGTGGCGACCGCATTGTTTTGAACAGAAGCCTTCCGCTTCTTGTTCCGGTTTTAGTTCTTCTTGGTTTGGGAGGGAGGTGATTTGGTATCGGTGGTGGTATAGGTGATGGCTTGGTGCGCATGCTTCGTAGGAACTTTGTCGTAGGCCCCTTGAAGGATGAAATTGTGTTTAAGCTCTATGATAGTGCTATAATTCTCCAAAGAAATTTTGTTGAAATTTTGTTGAAGAATAAACACTTCACATCTTCCTTTGAACAATTAACTAGCCACATCGGGTCTAGTATACGAATCGTTATCCATAATCCTCAAATTCTTCTTCTCTTAATCGATTCAAGTGTGGCTTCTTCAGTCATCTTTTGATGTTCATCAGCTTTCAATACTATCACTGCTTCACTCGTTTTCGGATCAATCTGCCACCATTTAAAGAATTCATGGAAATCTTGTTCAATCTTCATTAACGGCATATTCTTCATTGCTCTTGGCCACTTCATCACAAGCGAAACATGTCTTTCATTTATCAATCTTGATTCGCTTCTTTGGTATAAACGGTTTCCATTTGTTTAAAACGTGAATCACTTCATATTTAATGAATCTCCACAGACGTTGATCATGAAATTTCATCTGATAATTAATCATCTTCGTCTGAACAAGCTCCTCCACATCCCAATATGGTAAACTCTTCAAATCATTCAAGTACCGGAAATATTGAACACCGAATTCCCTTTTCACAGCATAAACATTCAGCTCTAGAAGCCAACCTCAGCTTAGTATATCTCCCAAAGATTTATCTTTATCACGAGTAAAGAATGCCAAGGGTCGTCTAAACTTCCTTTCTTTCGGTAAATCTCGAAACCATGTCTTTCGAGCTTCGACTATTTCTATTTTTGATATGTGTTTAGGCACATTTCCCCCTGTAACAGTTTCTTCGATCCTTCTCTTAAACACTTCATCATTCAATTCACTGAATAACTCTTTAAATGTTGGAAAGTTATCAGTATCAACACCTGAATACTTTGTCGTTTCATTATCATCATCAGAAACATCTGCAATCACAACATGATCATACGTATCTGCATTCGGAATATGCTTGTAAATATAATCATTCGGCTCAAATGCACTGATATTATTTAGTTCCTCTTCGAAATCAAAATCAAATGAATTTTCATCAACTTCTAGCATAGCAGCAATCTCCTCCTTCGTATAGTTGTGGACAAATTCACCTTCTTGCACATTATGTTCTAAGTATAAGATCTGGGGCTTGTAACTATCAGGAACAGCTGTAACATGATTAGCTGTAAAGATTCCTGATAGTTCTTCAATCTGTGTCGGCCTTGTCTGCTCCCCCTTAATTGGTGCATCACTTTCTTGATTAGCTGCATCATTTAGGAAATCATCATAGTCAAATGATTCATTAAACTTTGCAGACTCAACTATCAACCCTGTTCCTCCCTGATTATCATCATCATCCTTTTTGTCATCGTCTTTCTTGTCATCTTTCATCGATGTATCATCATCATCGTTATCATCCTTTTCATCATCCTATTTATCAGCATCATCTTTTTTTTTCTTTCTCAACTTGTGAACTTGATCCTAGTTCCTCGACAACTTTAGAACTTGATTCTGGCACAAATTCAGCTTCTGGCGCAGATTCGACAGTCACAGGATCAACAATACCTTCAACAACATTTTTTTCCCTTTCCAGCCATAGCATCTTTTCCTCAGCTTTCCTTTGACATTCTGATGCTTGTTGCTTTGCTTCTTGAACCTCTAAACGATCATATTCAACTGAAAAATCAATACCCATATTATTGGCAAGCACTCCCTGAAGCATAGCAAAACGTTTGTTGCTTCTGGCTCGTTCATCTTCCAAATCATTCACAAGTTTCCTTAATCTTCCATTATCAATCACTGGACTTTCAATCACAACCTTCATATACTCTCGACGTTTTCAATAAATTTCATCCTTCCATCCATAACTGCATTTTCTTCTTCAAGTGCTTTATTCTTTTCTTCTAACACTTTTATACGACCTTCAAGTTCAGCATTCTTTGGTTCACTAAATATATCTGCAAAACCTTCAGTAGTAAATCCCTCAGTGTATTGTATATCAGGAAGTGGAAATTCACTAAACGCTTCAGCAAATCTTTCGGCAAATGTTTGTCTCGGTTCAGAACAAGGTGTAGACGTGCTTGAGGTGTTGGTTGTTTAGGTGTTGTTTGTGGTGAGATTGGGTGTGGTGGTGGTGGTATTGGTGGTATAACTGTTTGCATTTGTTGAGAAGTGGGTGGTGGTTGTATTTTTGATGTTATTTGTGGTGATGTTGAGGGTGGAATTGGTGATGTATGAA
This sequence comes from Scalesia atractyloides, assembly GCA_947069175.1. Lineage (NCBI taxonomy): Eukaryota > Viridiplantae > Streptophyta > Magnoliopsida > Asterales > Asteraceae > Scalesia > Scalesia atractyloides. Next base: position 33,294,612 of record CAMTDV010000009.1, on the reverse strand, counting down.
TTGGTAAAGTAGGTGTTGTTGAACGCTTTCTGATTCAATCACCGGTGTTTTATTCTTCCTGTACTTCCTTTGTTTTTAACATTTGGAGACCCGGTGTACTTGTATTGAATCCTAGACTTGCTTTTCACACGTCTTGACTTCTTTGTTGGTCTTTCTTCTTCCGCTTCATGTTTAGATGGTACATAAACATAGTCATCAACACCTTTCATCTTTAAAATCTCTTGTTATTTTTTCCTTCTGATACTTTTTAAACCTTATATCCATAGAATCTTCAAACTCTTCATTATTGTCACCAGTTGTTTGCTATCTGATGTTGCAGAGAGAACACCATCATCACTTTTTTTCTCGTCCTCAATATTCTGTTCCACATTAGTTTCTGTCGAACTTCAACGTTAGCTTCTGGTTGATCTTCAGGTTCATCATCAAGTATCGTTCTAGCAACAGACTTCTTTGTAGGACGTCTGCTTTTCTTTTTGACTTCCTATTTTTAATACCATCTGTTGCGCTTCTCAATAAATCCTTCCAAGCATGCTAACTCCTCTTTTTCATCTCCACTATTATCTTTAAGCCACATTCCTTTTCTGGTGCCACATAATCTTTATTGTTGATAGCTCCAAATACAGGTTTACGTACTGGCTAAGAATCTTGCCTCAGATATTGATTTAATATTTGCAGCATTTCAGTATCCATATGATCTATCTTCAATATATCATTCTCATCTTTCTTTAGATTCTTGAATTTATCGTCTAATAACATCTTGACGAATCTTGGATATTGAACAAATTTATCAGGGCCTGTGTTTTTCGCCATATGCTCAAAAATAACTCGTGAGAAGTTATATGGCAAATTCAGTACTAACACCATGACCATTTTTTTTTTGGGTAAAGGGTTTACCCCGGTAAATATTATATCAATCAATTCAAAAATAACAAGTGAGGCAGACAGAAACCTCAATTCTCAAGTATGACAAGCCATACTAGAGTTCAACGAGCAATCATCCTACAGACGCTAGATACCAATTTAACAAGCACGTCACTCGACAATACACGTAACACTAATTACAAACAAACACATGTAACACCATTAGCCATATTCATCATCATTTATCAGCAACCCTCTAGGAAGTCTCCATTCCTGTAGAAGATCTCTAGTGTGACTCGTGTCTTTAAATTTCATCAAATGTAGCTTCATCCGAACTGTTATTAGAATAACCTCAATGAGTTGATCTGCACTCCTTTTTTTCCTAGAAAACAATCTCTGGTTTCGTTCCTGCCACACGAAGTAAGTTGCCGCACTAACAACAAGCTTTCCAATAACATGAGTAGCATGCTTTGACTTTGCATATTGCACCAAATGATCAAATATCCTTTCCCACTTGTTAGGCAGCGATCCCATTCCTGCTTTATCTCGAATACCATTCCAAACCTGAGCAGCATATAAACACTCGAAAAAGAGGTGGTCATGGGAATCCAGACCAACCATGCACAACGAACAGCACATGAGGTTATAATTAGGACTACCCGCCGAAGACCATCGACTCATGACATCCTGCGTTTTTAGTTTTTTGTTCACAAGCAGCCACATTAAAAAAGAATGACGAGGAATAGATTGGGGATACCATGACCATGCGCATTTGATAATCAACAATGTCATCGAAACCTCCTTCGCTATGACTTAGCGCATGAACCAGTGAATGAACAAAGAACTTGAGTGGATGACCCAGATTAGCCTTCTTGAATATTGTAGCATTAACGTATCCTCTATAACCCATTCGATAGAAACATCCTTTCACCATTTATTTAGGAAATCCCGTTGGATGTTTTTCATCATCTCCAAACTCCAAAACTCTGCGAATATAGTCTTCGGTGATTTTAACTTCAAAATCTTTGTCGTCTATTTTCACAGCGGAGTATATCGTCTTCTCATTCTCAACATATCTTGTCGTATTCCAGAAGTATTCCACATGTGACTTGTATGGTGTATGCTTGTGTGTTAGCGCCTTCGTCACACGAATCCTTCCCATAAACTCTAACATATCAGCAAACGACGTTAATGCTGGAGTTATCAATCAAACAATGGATGTTGTGAATCGGCGAGAAATTTTTTTTCTTTTCCTGCAAATCAAAGAACAATCGATACTTAGAAAAATTTACAAATTTACAACTTTTCACGCAGTTCGTACGAGTTATGTAGTACACACTCTGTACAAATTGCATAACCCGATAACAAACCTAAATTGTGACATTTGTGATTCGATCATGTAACGACTCCGAACAACTTATCAATCAACGAAATCTTATTTTTTATTTTTGAGATTTGTACAATTATCATGACAATTGCACATATTTAATCCTTGCATGATTTTAAACTCTCAAACCATTTCTGGAAGTGAAATCGCAAATTGTTACACAAACATAATCATTTTAACGCGACGGACACTACAGAACAAGTATAAAAGCTAAACGTACCCTAAATATCCTTTACATAACTTAGAAATAAGTTTTGAATGGTTCGGTATGGCAAAAACAAGTTTATTCAAGCTCAGGGACTATTTGCGTCATTTGCGAAAGTCTGCCGATTATCGTATTTTTGAATACGAACCATGTTTAGACATCCAAAATTTTTGTAATTAATAAAATCTTGTATTTTATTGATAACAATGCAAAAATATCAATCGTTGCGAAATTTCAGTCGTTTTCGTGTTCGTTAAAGCGTTCGTCGTAATTAAGCGAAAAACAAAACCGTACAACCGAACGAACCGACATCCTTGATATTTTTGGACGTAATTCAAGTCACATATACTTTAACATCCTCATAGAGCCTAAAAATTAGGTTAAAAGTGAAAAAAACGCGACGAAACAAGTTCAGGGGCCAAATTTTCCGCCCCTGCCAAGGCCTTACGGACCGTAAGCGGTGCCCAGTTGTGACATTTGTGCCTTTACAACCAACATACAACTCCGAACGATTTCGAATCCAATGAAATCTTGCATTTCATTCACAGAAGTTGTATAATTAGATGTGACATTCACACATTTAAGTCCATGTACTATTTCGATCTTTCAAAGTTGTTCTGGAAATTATACATAAAATGTTACGCAAATGTAATCAGTTAACACGATATACACTCTAGAACAATGACACAAGCTAAATATACCCTAAACATCCTTTACATAACTTAGAAATAAGTTTTGAAGGGGTCGGTATTGCAAAAACATGTTTATTCAAGCTCAGGGGCTATTTTGCAAAATCTGCGAAAGTATGCTGATTCGCCACACATACGCACATTCAAAAATTTTGTAATCATTAAAATCTTGTATTTTAGTGATGTGAATGCAAATATTATCATTCGTTACGCAGTTACGGTCGTTTTCGCATTAATTAAAGAGTTCCTCATAATTAAGCGAAAAACGCAACCGTACAACCGAACGAACCAACATCCATGACATTTTCCGAGCATATTTCAAGTTCCCTATGCTTTAACATCCTTTATGAATCCTGAAAATGAGGTTAACGGTTGTTAGGAGTACCAACACGCGACAATACAAGTCCATGAACCAAAACTGCAACTTTTGAAACTTGCTGCCCAGGTCCCCTGCTTAAGGACCGTAAGCAGAAGACCCATACGGTCCGTAAGGACCTCCCAGCACAGCATTTGTGTGGCAGTTTCTTGTTTCATTGCTTGGCCTCCAAGTTCTCAAATTTGGCAGCTTTGTACCTGCATTTGACACATGTTAACACCTCTCTAAGATCATGCCAATACATGGGACACTTGTGATGATCTTGTGGCTTCAAGAAAACTATAAATAACCATCAAGTTTGGCCATTTTTCCTTTCTGAATTCTTTTCATTCTCTAATCTGCTTTAACTGGAGTTGCTACCACTTGTGGAGGCCTTCTACTGAGCATTCTTAGCTTCCTAGGCCACAAGTAAGTGTTCTTTCTTACCTCTTTCATTTCTTTTAGTTATTTTGAGCTAAAACTCAAATAGTTGACTTTTTTTACCTTTGGTTTTGACCATTTTTATGATACCAGGACAAAACCAGGTACACCATAATCGGTACAAAACTTTAAGCATACTTAAAACAAGAATTGTGCGAAAACCCTAAACATGTGTGATTTGTGTGCTAGATTAAACGATATCTGTTATGTCTCGGAGGAATCCCGCACGTCATGGTTAACACAACACTAATAAGGGCCAACGGTGCGAGGTTGGTGTCCTTAGCCTTTAAAACCGTGTTAAACGGGAGCTTTCCGTTTAACGGTGCATTATACGTTTGAGTATGATTATTAGGCCATCAGTAGGGCCAGTTAAGATTCTGAGTTCACGGAACATCTTAGTTATGTGCCACAGACCATGACATAAGATTTGAAGCCAATCGGAGTTCGGGTACGCAAAATGAGGTAGTTTCCAGGTTAGGGAAACGCCTTCGTTTTGAGAACAACAAAAGGCAACCAAACATGCAAGGAACGGTCAATCAAGCCTAAAACATAACCGGGTCGGGTTTCGAGACGGTTATGCATGGTTTTTAAAACCGAGTCCTTTAACACTAAAAATGCGAAAAAAGGAACTCGTTTCGCAAATCGGGGACGTGTATAAGACGCGAAAACGAATCTAAACGCAATAACGGAGATAAACATCATCTTTATAACACGAAAAACGAAGCACGACAAAGCAAGGGGTGGGGTAAGGGTACCCTACCTTGCGACCGTCCCCCTTTATATATATGTTTTTTCCATTATTTTCTTCATCTTCCACCTTCAAATCTGCTTTTCACCATCAAAACACAGCTGATTATCATCTTAATTCAGCCCAATCAAAGGTATTTTTCAAGTTTTGTGAGGTTTTGATGAAGTTTTCTTGATTAAACATGAACTAGACTAGGAAAACCCTTTTTAATCCATGATAATGGATGGTTTAAGCATGGTTCTTGGATGAATAATAACATACCAGGGATTTCCTGATGTTATATGGTAGCCAAGATCACAAAACTTCGGCTTTTGATACCAAGCGATTAACAAAGTTATTAACCGAAAAACAGTGAAACAAGGCTTGATTGTCATGAATTATGGCATGTTTGGATTGTGCTTGATGTGTAGGTACTAATTATAGCACCCACGCACTTCTGGACTCGAGAAAACACACGGGAACGGAGCTTGCGCTAGGTATGACACCCAAAACCTTAAACTAGCTTAGTCAGAATATTGTTTGGACTATAACTTGGTCCGTGATACTTGGATTGAGTTGAAAATTGGTGTGGTTATGTAGGGTATTGACTGGAAGAAATTTTTGACTGTTTTACCGAAAGAAATTCGAAAAAAATACCAAACGGAGTCAATAAGTTACTAAAATTGACATGAACACTAAAGAACATATAAGGAATGTTCTGGAAAGTTTGGGAGTCCATTGGTTGAATTTTGATTTGGATTAAAAATCCACGTTTTTGTGAGTTTTCGGTAGCCAGAAACGCATGGAAACGAATTCGAAAAATCCCAAATTTTTACAGGGAGTTCCTGGACATATAAGGGACTTTCTACAATATTTTGAGAATTTTTAGACATCAGATGATAAGCAATGTAAATTATTTGGTTAAATACTGTTTTACAAATAATTTATTTGAGGAATTAAAATGTCTAAATAAATTCCCGAATTATTTTTCTCATAATCTATATATTTTACTAAATTGTATAAAAATTTCCAGATTTTTATCAAACTTATGTATTAAAGGGAAACTTTATTTTAAACTACTTTCGGCTGGTTGCCGCGTAACGAAACTGCCAGAACCGGGAACTGACCGAACCTGTCATTTACTATAGTTGGAACACCGGGAATATTCCGGGAGATTCCCGGGGTCGTTTGAACACTAAGGGTGTGTCCCATGCCAGTTCTGGAGAATCCCCGACGGCGAAAACGAAAACTCAATTTTTGGCAACCTAGACTCCCCGAACACCCAAACTCCCTGAATGAAAAGTTAATTTTTCTTAAATGACAACATGTTGATACTATTGGTATTCCCGTACCATTTTCCAAACGTGTCAAACAACTGACTTTGGCTGGCACGCGAACCGGTGCCCGGAAGCCAAACTAAAAACTAATACTACCCTTTCATCCATCACCATACCAATATCCTATAGGTTAAATCCAGGGTGAAAACTCATAACCATGTCCAAGTTATAACCATTACGAAGTTAGATGTTGATTTAAATCCCTACTTTCATGTGTGCAATTAAAGTTGATCCAGTTGCATAATCACTCTTTGATTGATACTACTACCCTCACTGTGAGTTTCACTCCCCCACTTTTAAAATGTTTTACTGTTTTCTGGGGTGAATTGCATGTTACAAACTGTGTTAATTGTACCAACTTGTGAGGATGTGAATTACCTAACACACGAACTATCCCCAATGCAAGTGATTAACGTAAGCTGTGGGCAGTGGATAGTACTATTGGTCTGACAAACCCAGTTGTCGCCGGATTGGTGTACCGGCAGCCAGGCAACTGCACGCATCCTAAACTATGTTATGTGGTTAGGCATAACTACCCCCGGGGCGTTGAACTGCACGTGACGCAGTCGGTGAGCTGAGGTGTCGAACATGCCACGATACGATTATTGTGGTCAAGGTTTATCTTGTGAACTCGTGTAATTCCATCTGTGATCTGTGACACGTGAAAGTAACTTGTTAATGCATTTTGCGATAAAACAACCAAACCAGTGGAACTCACTGGCTCGATTAGCTGACCCGTTTTAAAATTAACATGCATATCAGGTAAAACTAAACAAGAATGAAGAGGAACGTGCATATGGAATGGCGTGAGTAGGCGGACAGTAGCAAAATAAAGGCTGTAATGGCTTGTAGTACCGCACTTGAACTAATGGTTTGTAATATGATAGTTTATGTATGTTGTAACCGATGTTTCCTCTATATATGATATCACGTTTTTAAATTACGAGGAAATACCATGTGTCTGCCGCACCCTGCAATTGTCTTCCACTGCGAGTCGGGGTGTGACAATTTTTAGTCAAATCAAAGTTCAATTGAACTTTGCAACGTGATTGTAATCACAAAGGTTATGATCCCTAGCGATTGCACCTTCTGATTACTACGTTTACTAGTCAAAGTATCGAGTCAAAGTTTCGGTCAAAATGCGTATTATGTGCAATTTACGACGGAACTATTTTCAGGTATCAAAACACCAAATTTTGATACTAAATCAGTTTTAAAAACTTAGTTAGACATGTTTGACATGTCTAACTCGTCACTTCTAGTTTAGTACTTATTTAGGGTCGTAAGTCTAGCGGTCTTGACCACAGCTTTGACTTTTGAATCCGACCCATTTGGTCGATCTTAGGATCCGACCAAACACATATTTGTGACCATAGTTTGACATACCTTATGGTCATGTCATTTGGTTAGTGTTATGATAAGTCGCTAGTTATGTCCTTAATAATGACCAAAACGCCTTTTTTGCGCATAAATCAATTTTAAGCATAGATCCAAGTTTTGACATATAAACTGATGTTACAACATTATTAAACATGTTTTGGCAAATAAGACTTATCATAGGACATATATAACCATCCGAACACATATTTACGCAAATGACACGTTAAAGTAGCATAAACTACCTTAACGGGTCATAACGGGTCAAAAGCACTTAGGATCCATTCCAAATCAAAATGTTAAGCTTATTAGACCATATCATATGAGTTCCAACACTCGATTGATTTGTAACACTTTATTCTACCCAATCTCCCGTTTAATGTCTCGACTTATGTACATGCACTCCGACTCATTAGGACACGTTTGAAGCTTTGATATTTCACTTGATCAAGGACACTTTGCAATCCTAAGTGAGTACATAGTTCCCCTCTTTTATCTTTTCTAAATGTTTTGGGGTGATTCATAAGTGCTAAACTGTTTTCAAGTTTTCATAACAAAGTCGATGGTTTATGTAAACAATACGATTTCAATAATGTGAACGAACTTGTTGGTGTGTTATCCATAACACGAATGACATTCATTAACTTTGGTCAAGCCGACCAGTACTAAGTTATGGTACCATAGGACTAACAATCCCGTTACTAGGCTATTCACTGGAATTTGGTGGGTAGTTTGGGAAGCGACATAAACTGTTTCTGATTAACAAATCATTCGTTGATTTGTTAGTCTTGTTAAAGAGATCTTTTAGTGTATTTTAAAGATACCCTTGGGGTATAGTCAACATAGGTTTAAATGTATTCATTAAAGAACGACCAAAAGTTTTCACAATTAATACACAGACAATTAACTGATGACATGGACGATTGGTTTATGATACAGACAATGGTTTAAGACACGAACAATGGTTTATGACAAGGAAAAATGGTTTTGGAAAATGACACGCAATGATTTTCACTTAAAGATATAAACCATACAAAAGCTTCCTTTTAAATCGACTTATTATTTGGTTTTACAAAATAAAAGTTTTCGGTATTCATGGTTACAAGGTTTCTTTCACTTATATCAGCTTGTTAAGTTGATTATATATATTGCAAAATTAAACACTTTCGTTTTCAAGGTTCATACTCTTCGAATCTTGAAGATGGACGAGGTTTTGCAATATAAATACAAAGCCATGAATTTGACACACACAAAACCTATGTTACTCACAGACATTTTTATGCTGATGTACCTATTTTCACATATGTCTAAGGTTTATCTATGTGATGTTTGTCGCCACATGCTACACATAGGATGGACTCGGGCTTTAGTGATTTAAAATTTGAAAGACAACATGATTGTATTTCTTTTTCGTTATTCCAAGACATTGTTATTCGATAATTCAACAAGACAAAACTTTAAATACCATGTGTTGTGAAACAATTTGTAATGTGACTCACCAAGTGTTTCCGCCGCGTGTTGTTATATGCGATTTGGGGTGTTACAGATTGGTATCATAGCTCATGGTTATAGGGAATTAGGTTATTAGTAATTCTTTGACCTAGTCTAAACCTTCCTAGGACCCTAACGCGAGTTTACTTGCGTTTAGCTTCTAATACACTACCATCACCTATCCTTAGGTGATTACCAAAAAAAAAAAAAAAAAAACAAAGCACAATAGATCTTTTGAAAGTCAAGATTTTTCCAAAACCTTCCAAGAAATCATCTATCCTTAGATGATTTGTTTTTGGACTTTAAGCCTTCAAAGTTTTCAAAATCTCGTCAAAGTTTGGGTTTTATTAATGTGAACACGTGCAATCTGGAAGGGTGGACACCTGTACCTTGAGTTTCCGTCTAAGGACTAGAGTGTTCGTACAAATCCGCATCACCAGACCAGTCACTCTTACCTGGGAACTCTTGGGGTGAGTGTCCACTTATAGGCTAAAGCATGTCTTCACAATACATTATAGATACCCATTTACTTTCATTAGTCACTGTGTCATTTGTTTGTTTTTAGTAATGAACAATTGATCAAAACCCTTATGCTTCGTTGTTATTTTTAAAACGTTCATTTTGACTATCCTTTATCAAACCAACTTGTTCTCTCTCATATTTTCCTCTCTCTTTTAGGATGCCTCCTCGTCGCAACGCTACTCAAGACGCTGAAATGGCAGCTCTAGTTGCTCAACAGATGGTTGTTGTGCTTCCAAACCTTGTGACCCAACTCAATCAAGCTTACCAAAACAATAACAACAACAATGCACCTGTTCCGTGCAACTTTAAACAATTCAACTCGACCAAACCACTCAACTTTAGTGGGTCTGATGAGCTACTGGGCTCCTACAATGGTTTGAGAGTATTGAAAGCACTTTCCGCCATGTTCAGTGTCCGAACGAACGAAAAGTAGAGTTTGCTTTGAGTGTTTCCTAAAAGAGAGCACTCACGTGGTGGAACGGGATTATGAGGGATAGAGGTGCTGATGTAGCACTGGCTCAGACATGGGAAGAGCTTAGAGCTCTTATGATGAAAGAGTTATGCCCACGTCATGAGCAAAGGGATGATCTGAAACAAGATAGTTGGGAACATCGTGCCTACACTGATCGATATGAGGAACTAAGTTTGTTGTGTCCTACTATGGTTACGCCTTTGGATGGGGCAATCGAAAAGTACATTGATGGCCTCTCTGACCTAGTTCAGGACATAGTCACTGGTAGCAATCCCACTACAGTTAGACAGGCCATTGAGCTATCTGCTACCCTGACTGAATCTCAAATCAAGAAGTGTAAACTTTTCCGCAAAGGCGATAATAAACCATCTGACAAGGACACTAAACTTGAAACCCCCAAGAAGTCAAAGAAGCGTAAAGCTTCACAAAACTTTTCAGTAGTTGCACAGAACAACCAAGTTGCTCCAAACCAACCAGCTCAACCTCCTACGAGGAAACCTTATGCTGGTACAACACCGATGTACAAAAGGTGCAACGCTCATCACCAAGCTCACCTACAGGGTCATCAATGCACATCATGTGGGCAACATCTTCATTTAGCTAACGCCTGTCGATCTGCTCGAGCTCACTCCCCACCAGGTTCTTGCTACAACTGTGGTGAGATGGGTCATTTTAGAAACAACTTCCTGAAGCTTATTAATGCAAATCCAGCCCGTGGATGAGCATTTAACATAAATGCTAACGAATCTCGTACTAATGAGAATGTAGCTGTGAACATTTAAACTTTTACATTTTCGCTTTATTTATCGAAGTATCTTTGATACACTTTGATAGATTCCATAAATAAATTTGGTTGTTCTCATTTTATTTACAAAACCAATGTGATTACATGTGTGTGTGATACACCTCTACAATACCGACACCAAGGATATTGTTCCTTGCAAATCAAACTACTCTCATAGTTTCTTTCATTTTGTGATCGCTCGCGATCTCCACAAAAATCCTAAGTACTCGTTTCTTCTAAGAAACAAAGTACAAGGTACAAGTTCTAACTCTTAACAGGTACTCAAAGTACCACTTTAAATCCTTGATTGGATACCTAAGGGTACTTCCATGAGTCCTTAATTGGTCTTATGCAATATGCCTATGTGCATATCACAACTCCCTGGTTTCGTAACACTTTACATAGTACATGATTTCAAAAACATTATATGATTTCAAAAACAACATACATATTTTCAAAAACCTTATACATGAATTCAAAGACATTTCACATGATTTCAAAACATTTAACATTGCATATTTACCTAATATATCAAGTGCATGTTTTCAAAAACACCATATGATTTCAAAAACACTTAAACATATTTTCAAAGACTCCATGCATGGTTTTCAAAGACATTTGCTTCATATATTGACTGAGCATGCCAAGTACATGGTTTTCAAAGACATTTTGCTTCGTATGTTGACTTAGCAAACCAAGTACACGCTTTTCAAAGACACTTTGCTTCGTATGTTGACATAGCATACCAAGTACACGGTTTTCAAAGACATTTTGCTTGTATGTTGACTGAGCATACCAAGTACACGGTTTTCAAAGACATTTTGCTTCATGTGTTGAGCTAGTTAAAGAGGCCTTTCAGGGTCTCGTTAAAGAGGTCATGTGTTGACTTAGTTAAAGAGATCATTCATTGATCTAGTTAAAGAGGCCTTTCAGGGTCTAGTTAAAGAGGTCATGTGTTGACCTAGTTAAAGAGGCCTTTCAGGTTCTAGTTAAAGAGGTCATGTGTTGACCTAGTTAAAGAGATCATTTGTTGATCTAGTTAAAGTGGCCTTTCAGGGTCTAGTTAAAGAGGCCTTTCAGGGTCTAGTTAAAGAGGTCATGTGTTGACCTAGTTAAAGAGATTGTTCGTCATTCTAGTTAAAGAGATCATGTGTTGATCTAGTTAAAGATATTATTCGTCAATCTAGTTAAAGAGATCATGTGATGATCTAGTTAAAGAGACTCTTTGGTGGTCTATTTAAAGAGATCATTTGTTGATCTAATTAAAGAGACCCTTTTGTGGTCTAGACAAGTCATCGCATGTTTACTCGTTTGATTTTCCCCTACACATCACAAAATGAACTATGCAGACTATGCAACGAATTGAGTAATTATGGATGCATACATAATTATAAAATCACTTGCATAGAAAACCATATCAAGTTTTGTCATGTGTAAGAACCATAGTGATAATAATAACGAAACGGGAAAATGTAATAAGGACATGGTGGATACACCGCTGGTACTTGCTATATATAAGTGCTCCTTATGACATTGCAGCGTGTCGTTATTTAAGTTACTAGAAGTTCTGGACCTTGACCAATGTTGTTTTGATCTTTCACTCTCCAACTCCAACTTCGAGCACACACAAGCTTCCTATAATAGTCTTCATAGGAAACATTCTTCCATATGTTGTTCGACACCCCAAAAGTTCACACCACCCTTTTTTTTTGGGTAAAGGGTTTACCCCGGTAAATATTATTTCAATCAACCAAAAATAACAAGTGAGGTAGACAGAAACCTCAGTTCTCAAGTATGACAAGCCATACTAGAGTTCAACAAGCAATCATCCTACAGACGCTAGACATCAATTTAACAAACACGTCACTCGACAATACACGTAACACTCAGTTACAAAAAAACATAAGCAACACCATTAGCCATATTCATCATCATTTATCAGCAACCCTCTAGGAAGTCTCCATTCCTGTAGAAGAGTTCTCGTGTGACTCGTGTCCTTAAATTTCATCAAATGTAGCTTCATCCGAACTGTTGTTAGAATAACCTCAATGAGTTGATCTGCACTCCTTTTTTTCCTAGAAAACAATCTCTGGTTTCGTTCCTGCCACACGAAGTAAGTTGCCGCGCCAACAACAAGCTTTCCAATAACATGAGTAGCATGCTTTGACTTCGCATATTGCACCAAATGATCAAAGATCCTTTCCCACTTGTTAGGCAGCGATCCCATTCCTGCTTTATCTCGAATACCATTCCAAATCTGAGCAGTATATAAACATTCGAAAAAAAGGTGCTCATGGGAATCCATACCAACCATGCACAATGAACAACACATGAGGTTATAATTAGTACTACCCGCCGAAGACCATCGACTCATGACATCCTGCGTTTTTCGTTTTCTGTGCACAAGCAGCCACATTAAAAAAGAATGACGAGGAATAGATTGGGGAAACCAAATAATACTCGCCCATGGGACTTCACTCTGGTGTAATCGAAATTCATCCCACCCTAGAGCAGCACTGTAATTCATCTCCTTTCCTGATCTAGTTCTCCACACAACTCTATCATGAAACCCCGGATTCAGTATGATACTTGATATGTTTCGAAGAGCCGGAAATCGGTTCACCCACTCGGTCGGCCATCCCCATTCCCCATGGTCATATACATCCGCAACCTTCGAGTTCATATAAAAACCAGCATTCGATATCATACGTGGCGTAATAAAAGAATTCAAAGGACATATCTCATCCCATTTATCAAACCAGACTAGCGTTTTGTTACCATCTCCCAGTTTAGTCCATACATGATGTTGAATAATCGGCCTTAGCTGTAACATTTTCCTCCAGCTCCAAGTTATGTTATTTCGAATTGGTAAGTCCCAAAAACTTCGATCTCGTATACGATACGAATGGATCCACTTTACCCAAAGAGACTCCCTATGTGTAAGAAGACTCCATACATGCGCAACCATAAGCGCTTTATTCATATCCCCAATCCTTCGAATACCCAAGCCACCCTCTTGTTTAGGAATACAGACTTTTTTCCAACTCACCTTAGCTTTCCCTTTTATGTTATTTCCTTGCACCCACAAAAACCTTCGCATTTTTCTTCCAGATCATAAATGATGCGCTTTGGTAAAATAAAAACCGACGCCCAATATATATGCATAGAGGACAGAACCGACCGAATCAATTGAAGTCTTCCAGCAAATGACAGACTCTTATTTTTCCAGTCGGTAATCCTTGAATCCATACTTTCCACAAGTCTCTTACAATCATTGTAAACAAGCCTGGTAGAGTTATGGGGAACCCCAAGGTAGCGAACTGGCAACATACCCTCATCAAATGGGATGATGCTTCTAATTCGGTCTTTCACTATGTCCGGAACATTACCAAAGAAGACCGTACTTTTAGTCATACTAGGGACAAGACCTGACATGTTCACACACTTTTGCTGATCTATGATCACCCCGGGAAAACAAAAAACAGATCATCAGCAAAACAGAGATTAGTTATTCGCTGATTTTCACACTTATTATGGTACCTAAACTCAGTTGACAAGGAACACTGTTTTTGCAAAAGCAATGTAAGAACCTCCATAACCAACGTAAAAAGGTACGGAGACATTGGGTCTCCTTGTCGTAAACCCCGTTGCCCTTTAAAATACCCATACAGATTACCATTTATAGCCAAAGAGAAGGACGTGGATGTAACACAAACCATTATCCACTTCACCATTTTCCGATCAAACCCAAACCCTAGGAGAATCTGTTCAAGAAAGTTCCAATCTACCGTGTCATAAGCCTTTTGAATATCCACCTTAAAGGCACACCTTGGTGGCCCCTTATTATGATGATAGTTATGTATTAACTCCTGAGTTAAGAGGATATTATCTGAAATCCTTCTACCCGGAACAAAGGCTGACTGGTTGATGCTCACAATGTCACATAACCCTTCTTTTATACGATTTGTAATAATCTTACTGATACACTTATATAGTGTGTTACAACAAGATATAGGACGATAATCCGTAACGGAAGATGGTGTACTAACCTTAGGGATTAAAGAGATTATCGTATGATTAAGTTGACGAAGTAGTTTACCATTTTGAAAGAACTCCTGTACCGCACTACAAACATCTTTCCCAACTACATCCCAAGACTTTTTAAAGAAGACCGAGGTGTAACCATCAGGACCTGGAGCTTTATTCCCATCAATTGAAAACATTGCCTGTTTAATTTCATCATCCGTAACCATCCTAACCATAGCAGAAGCTTTGTCAACCGATAAGACACTATGGAATAGATCAGGCGTAGGATGCAAATTTGTACTTCCAACACTACCAAAAAACTGGGTATAATGCTTCACCATGACCTGCGGAACGGACAGTCCTTCGTGTAATGTACCGCTACCGTCTCTTACCGAGAAAATTCTACTCCGATGATTTTTTGCTTTGACAGTGTTGTGAAAGAATTTTGAGTTCTTATCACCAAGCGAAAGCCATTCTAGCTTAGATTTTTGCTGCAAAAAAGAACACTCATCAAGAACCGCTTTCTTATACGCTTGAAGCAATCGACTGTGTTTATCAAGAAGCTCATTGTTGAAAGGATCGTTATCAATAGCTAGCTGGTTGTCATCTAGATCCTTTCTCATCGTCTTAACCTTCTCATGCAGATTACCCTGTATATATAAGAGTTTCCTCATCGGGTTATTTAACAACTTAAGCTTTTTAACAATCTGAAACATGCGATAACCCTGAATGTCCATATTCCAAATCGTTTTAACTTCCTCCATAAAACCCTTCTTATCGGCTACCAAATTCACAAACTTAAACGGCTTCGGTTTTCCCCTAGTCACATTAGGCAATTTTAAGATACACGGAGTATGATCTGATATTCGGTACGGAAGAAAACATGCTGCCGCATTAGGGAACGTATCGATTAATTGCATATTTCCCAATATTCGATCAATTTTCTTGACAATGATACCCTTTTGTTGCTTATTCGTCCACGTAAAATGTAAACCCGTTCGATTAACATCAAACACCTCTATCTCATCAATACACTCCTTAAATTCCCTATTCCCAATACTAAAAGTAGATGGCCCTTGAGCTATATCTTCATGAAACAAGGCAGAATTAAAATCTCCCATGATAACCCATGGTTTATCATGCATATAAGAATGATGAGCACGTAAGTTCTGCCATAGGTCCCTTCTTTTTTTGTAGTAGTTGTCAGCATACACAAACGAACAAAAAATAGACTTTTGATCGAGTTTAAACATGATCTGAGAATGCACAACCTGGTCTGTTTTGGATAGGATCATAACATCCACAATGTTAGTGTCCCACCCTACCATAATACGAGTACCTTTCTCACAACAATCAGCATTAGTCGCCCAGCTCCATGACCAGCAAACTTTCTTACAAACATTATAGACATTAGACGAGTCAACATGAGTTTCCATAATTGCACACACTTGAAGATGATTGTCCAGCACCCCTGGCGAACCTCCTTTTGTTTGAGGGGTCGGTTCAAACCCCTTATGTTCCAAGAAGCCAAACTACCCATGGACACTAGTATCACCAGGTGTGCTTGCACCCTCAGAATTTTTATTTTCCCCTTTCTGATCCATAAATTTTGGGATATCACCTAAAAGCTCCTCGACTTCAACTGCATCCGCAATTACTTCCTCCAAATTGATATTTTTATTTTGTTGATTACCCTTTGAAGTTATACCTTCTATTCCACCAAATTCATTAGAGTGATTGCCCTCCTTTTGAAGCACAGTAAACGGGTTAAAGATAGGCACTTGGTTTTTCGGTTGCACTTTCCCATCTGCCTTGGACTTAGACTTTGCTACCGGACGATACACAAACTTCGGCTTCTGATTCTTAACATGCAGCCCTTGAGTGATCCCTTTCCTACTCTTCGACGATACCTCCTGAAAATCATCATTATTTTCATCTTATTATCCATCAGCACTGGGCTTTGTTTCTTTGGGCACGAGTTATCATCATGACCAAACACGCAACATGTTGAACATCTCAACGATTCCCAATCATATTCAATTTTTACCTCCGCTTTAGAGTATCCCTTTCCATCGAGTGCCGGGATTGCAACCGTAACGACTGTCTTTAATTCAGACCCTGCTTGAACATCAATTAACGCCCTAGCATAACTACTTCTTCCTCATGAATCTACACACATTGTTGTTGTATAAGAATCCAGCAACTTTGGAACACCTATTTTCGAGGCCAGTAAACTCAACCCGTCCTCTGTAAACTCAGCCAACGGTACATCATGCATCTTTACCCAAACCGGTATAGATGTTATATCCTTTTTCTCAACCATAACATCAGGATTCCATTCAGTAAGAATAATTGGAACATTTCGTATCATCCATGGCCCATCTTCCAGTAGCTGTGCCATCCCTTTTTTTGTTTGAAACTTAAAGAAGAAGAACCCCTTTGCATTCATCATCATCTTGGATAAACCATACTTCGACCACTTATTTTTAACAAAATAGTCTACCACCGGAAACGCTAAGCGCTTTCCCAAAAAATATCCATAAAGAGTGTTCGAATATCTATCATTAACCTGCTTTACCGATGATAATGGGATGACAACATCTGCCCCATCAATTATTTCATCAGTTTCCAAAGACCGAAAATTAACCTTAATGCCATCATTCTTATTCTGAACAAGTCTAGCAAACGAAAGAGGTTCTACAATCTTAGTGGTCGTTACCTTCGTGGACTCAGCTGATGAAACACCACCATCCGAATCAGGTGCAATTTCCTCCAAATTACCATGCAAGTTAGCCCCTTTTCCATGATGTTTTCCGAGTTCTTAATATCATTCACCACAGGTACCGCACCCGTAATCTTGTTTCGTTCATCAATGGCATTAAGCAGCCTCGGATCCGAGTTCACCTCTTCCACTAGTGAGTTAAGAACATTCGCTCTACGGGCCAGCTTAGGGTTACCGTCAATATTCAGCACACGGTTTCCAACACCCTTATTAGGTAACGGGAATTTGCCTCTATCAACATGCACATCAGGTTTCTTACGTTCATCCATGCCAGATTTAACAACTCTCTCCTTACTCAGTTTTGGATACCCATCACCATTTAGAACTTCATCGCTCTCCATTAGGACGTAAAACTCACAACCATGCACACCGCAACCACACAACCAAAAAACAGAAAAGAAAAAAAACCCTAACTCCAAAACCCTAGAATCCGTAATCAATCCTTAATCGATTAGCAAGCTTGTATCAATCTAGCTAGATTAACATCCGTTAACCGCGATCAACACAATCTTTATAATAAATCAGAATCTCCTACCAATTCCAGGTCGACGATTATCAATACAAAAAACACAAACCCTAAACTGATCGGATCTTCTTGATTATAAACATTGAATGTAGATGATAATCAACAATTATATCTGATCACAAAATCTATCCGAAACACAAGATACGGCCGGCGATTGAAAAAAAAAATAGAAAAACCTACTATGCGATCGATCTTATATGCCACCAGAGTTCGTATTGAAGATTTGATTACTCAACAGATCTGTTGCACACATGTTCACGATCAAAATCGTAGGATTGAAAGAAGAACAAAAAATCGCCGGCTAGAGAGAGAGTATTAGGGTTTTGGCGGCAGAGGTTTTACATGTTCGAATTCGAATTCTTCTACTACAAGAATGCCACTTTGACATTTACATGGCTCTCTTCTAAGACTCGGTAAAATCAAAGGCGTCATTCAACTACCTATTGGACCGAAGTTTAGAATTTCGAATCTAAACTCATTCCTATAGACAACAAACGAGTACAATTAACAAAGTTCGCTGAGAATCCAAACGTAACCCAGAGTTTTACTCAGGGAATGGAGAATAATTTGAAAGCAATTCACTCACATCTGTTTTCACAAGTTTCCTCTAAAATTTAAATTTCGGGACAAAATTTCCTAAAGTAGGGGAGACTGTGACATTTGTGCCTTTACAACCATCATACAACTCCGAATGATTTCGAATCCAATGAAATCTTGCATTTCATTCCCGGAAGTTGTATAATTACGTGTGACATTCACACATTTAAGTCCATGTAAAATTTCAATCTTTCTGGAAATTATACGTAAACTGTTACGTAAACGTAATCAGTTTAACGTGACATACACTCAGGAACTATGACACAAGCTAAACATACCCTAAATATCCTTTACAAAACTTAGAAATAAGTTTTGAAGGGTTTGGTTTGCCAAAAACACGATTATTCAAGCTTAGGGGCTATTTTGCAAAATCTGCGAAAGTATGCCGATTCGCGTATTTCTTAAAACGGAACACGTACGCACATTCAAAAAAAATTTTAAGCTTTAAAATCTTCTATTTTAGTGATGTGAATGCAAAAAATCATTCGTTACACAATTACAGTCGTTTTCGCATTAATTAAAGTGTTCGTCGTAATTAAGCGAAAAACACATCCGTACAACCGAACGAACCGACATCCATGACATTTCCGAGCATATTACAAGTTCCCTATGCCTTCAAATCCTTATGAAGCTTAAAATAAGGTTAACGGGTGTTAGAAGTGCCAAAACGAGACAATATAAGTCCAGGGGCCAAAACAGCAACTTTTGAAACTTGATGCCCAGGTCCCCTTGTCACACCCCCACATTACCTCTTGCGGAGTTTTACAGCGAGGCGTGTGACATACCCGATCTAGCCACTAATCATGTCGAACTAACAATAGGTAATATAAAACAAAGTTATCATAACCAACATGAAAAGTGACTTTTAAATTAAACGATTCAAAGCAGTATCTGTTTAGCGGAAGCTAATGGAGATAACTCAAACAATTGAAATCAAAATGTTTTAATGCATAAAGTTTTATTGTTCGAAATTAAGTAACGCGCCCCATGACACTTCAAGCTCCCTAGACTACAAGTTCCCATGCATGAGTCATCTAATAACTTGCAAGTATGCAGAACAAGTGTATCAGCGATTAAGCCGGCGAGTTCACAGTTTTGTTTAACGTAAAACAAGTAGGTATTTAGTTTAAGGACATGTTGATAATAACTCGATACCGCAGTGACGTCAGTTTGCTTGCCCTTCCCTAATGGCTATCAACATTGGTCATGTGGTTAAGGTCATTAGTTCACGCCCGTCCTCCCAGGTACGGTGTGAGGTTGTCAAGCCTAATAGTGCTATCAACTAATACCCCGTTGCCCTCCAAGCAACTTGTTCGGTAGTAAGATGGACTTAAAGAGATACAGTGAGTGTATTATCCAACATCGAAATTAAACAACAGTTATAACGCATGCTCGTAAAATAGTAGTGAATTTACCTTAGTTTGCTCGTTAATGTTAACGTACTTCTAGCGTTAAAATGTGTTAGGTCCCTTACACGGAACATAAGGTACAATATCATATAAGTATACAAGTAGGGTTTGCAGTACCCTATGGTCCAAACAACAAGTGTTTACTGTGATCAGGTTATCACGTTTATTGTACAGTAACAGTGGATTTCTCTAGTTGGTAACAAGTATTGTGACTCAAGAACTCAGATGTACAAGTTATTAGCAAACAAGGACATCACATATACGCATGTACACAAATTCAGAGACGTGTGAATGCATCAAATTCGGAACATATGAATACACTAAATTCAGAACATTTAATTCTCCTAAACTCGGAGATAGTTTCATTATACATATAATTTCGGAATGTGTACAAGTTCGGACCATATGCACATATATATAAACTCAGACCACGCACCTACGTATACACTTAAATTCAGAAACCCACCATAGACATACTTAAATTCGGAAAAACCCATCATACATATAAAGTCGTACTACATTAAGTAACTTGGATCCATTTAAGCATATAAACTCAGAGAAGTGTACGTAAACTCGGAGGAGTATACATGAACATATAAACTCGGACGAGTATACCCACCTGTTAAACTCGAAGGTGTATACTCGGAGGAGTATACACTCTACATATAGTTAAACTCGAAGGTAACTTCATTATACATATCCAGACTCCATGACCCTCACTTAAATTCGGAACCTATCATATGCATATAAGTTCAGACTATAGGCATTCATATATATTCGAAACATACACCTACACATACACTTAAACTCGGAATTTAGCAGGAAATACATATGTGTGACATAAACTCGAACAAACATTCCGTCCATTAAACCTGGAGACACCCTAACTCGGATTCACCGATACCAATTCGAATATACATAAGTGTATACGCATAAGATCGGACAATCACGTATATTTTTTTTGGGTAATGGGTTACCCCTGTGATTGTATATATTAACCATCCAAATAAAACAAGTAGTGGAGATAATCTCCCACTAGTTCAATCATGAGATAATCACGTATATTGCATATAAACTCGGACTATAAAGAAAATCCGGACTCCCCTCTTACTCATATCAAATCCAGACACGCACGCATCAACCTCGGACATGATCATACGCACAACTCAGATTAACAACAACAGTTACGATCAAAACCCTAATCTCAATAGTCAATCATGTTATGAATCAGAGTAATAGTTTGGCATTCATATCATATCAATAGCATCTATATAATGACTAGAAACAAGTATGCAACTCAATCAATCTAACAATTATCTCACGTTCATCAGTCATGAAAGAATTGATATAAAAAATGTTTTAATGCATAAAGTTTTATTCTTCGCAATCAACTAACGCGCCCCATGACACTTAAAGCTCCCCAGACTACAAGTTCCCATGCATGAGTCATCTAATAACTTGCAAGCATGCAAAAAAAAGTGTATCAGCGATTAAGCCGGCGAGTTCACAGTTTTGTTTAACGTAAAACAAGTAGGTGTTTAGTTTAAGGACATGTTGATAATAACTCGATACCGTAGTGACGTCAGTTTGATTGCCCTTCCCCAATGGCTATCAACATTGGTCATGTGGTTGAGGTCATTAGTTCACGCCCGTCCTCCCAGGTACGGTGTGAGGTTGTCAAGCCTAATAGCGCTATCAACTAATACCCCGTTGCCTTCCAAGAAACTTGTTCGGTAGTAAGATGGGACTTAAAGAGATAGATTGAGTGTATTATCCAACATCGAAATGAAACAACATTTATAACCCATGCTTGTAAAATAGTAGAGAACTTACCTTAGTTTGCTCGGTAATGTTAACGTACTTCTACCGTTAAAATGTGTTAGGTCCATTACAAGCAACATAAGGTAAAATACCAATAAGTAAGTATACGAGTAGGGTTTGCAATACCCTATGGTCCAAACAACAAGTGTTTACTGTGATTAGGTTATCACGTTTATTGTACAGTAACAGTGGATTTCTCTAGTTGGTAACAAGTATTGTGACTCAAGAACTCAGATGTACAAGTTATTAGCAAACACGGACATCACCAATACGCATGTACACAAATTCAGAGACGTGTGAATGCATCACCCTCGGAACATATGAATACATTAAATTCAGAACATTTAGTTCTCCTAAACTCGGAGATAGTTTCATTATACATATAATTTCGGAATGTGTACAAGTTCGGACAATATGCACATATATATAAACTCAGACCACGCACCTACGTATACACTTAAATTCAGAAACCCACTATACACATACTTAAATTCAGAAAAACCCATCATACACATAAAGTCGGACTACATTAAGTAACATGGATCCATTTAAGCATATAAACTCGGAGAAGTATACGTAAACTCGGAGGAGTATACATGAACATATAAACTCGGACGAGTATACCCACCTGTTAAACCTGGAGGTGTATACTCGGAGGATTAGACGGTATACATATAGCTAAACTCGGAGGTAACTTCATTATACATATCCGGACTCCATGACCCTCACTTAAATTCGGAACCTATCATATGCATATAAGTTCGGACTATAAGCATTCATATAAATTCGGAACATACACCTACACATACACTTAAACTCGGAATTTAGCAGGAAATACATATATGTGACATAAACTCGGACAAACATTCCGTCCATTAAACCTGGATACACCCTAACTCGGATTCACCCATACGAATTCGAATATACATAAGTATATACACATAAGATCATACAATCACGCATATTGCATATAAACTCGGACTATAAAGAAAACCCGTACTCCCCTCTTACTCATATCAATCCGGACACACACACATACTCATCAACCTCGGACATGATCATACGCACACCTCAGATTAACAACAACAGTTACGATCAAAATCCTAATCTTAATAGTCAATCATGTTATGAATCAGAGCAACAGTTTGGCATTTAGATCATATCAATAGCATCTCTATAATGACTAGAAACAATCATGCAATTCTATCAATCTAACAATTATCTCACGTTCATCAGTCATGTAACAAAGCACAAGTTGTTTGCATGTCTAGGGTTTGCATGAAATCGAAAGAACAAGCTATTAACATAAACATAAACGCATACCTTTGATTCAATCTAGTGTTTGTTCTAGTAGGATTGGAATGATCAAGATTGAGAATGGAGAATTGTTGCAAAGCCAAAGTGATTAGAGAAGGATTTGAGAGAAAGATGAACTGCCGTACATGAGATTATGGGGAGTTTAGGGTTTTGAGTTGTTTATTATAGTTTCACCAATAACTCTAAACACCCCCTAACTATACAACTTCCACACAACAGCACATAAGTCATATAATTCACATTTAAAAGGCATAATTCACGTAATTATCATGCAACACATAAGTTTCGTATAAACCGCCCGTTTGTAATTGTTATTTGTGTTTGTCACCAACGTTCGAGAGTTATCACGTGTTGTGTTCCGATAATTCTCCGAATTACCAACGTAGACTCATTTAACTAATCCCAGTTAAATGCAGTGATACAAATGTATGTATAAATTAACTATGGTTAGGTTAAAGTATTAACCTAAAGTTGCGGGCTTTCACATCATCCCCAACTTGAAAGAAACTTCGTCCCGAAATTTGGTAAGCAGTCACAGAAGAGTGAAAAGAACAGGTTAAGATGACTGTGGGTTTGCCTCGGGTACCACACCCCTGCTTACGGACCGTAAGTAGGAGACCCATACTGTCTGTAAGGACCTCCCAGCATAGCAGTTATGTGGCAGCTTCTTGTTTCATTGCTTGGCCTCCAAGTTCTCGAATTTGCCAGCTTTGTACCTGCATTCGACACATGTTAACACCACTCTAAAGTCATGCCAACACATGGGACACTTATGATAATCTTGTGGCTTCAAGAACACTATAAATAGCCATCAAGTTTTGCCATTTTTCCTTGCCCAATTCTTTTCTTTCTCTAGTCTGCTCTAATTGGAGTTGCTACCATTTGTGGAGGCCTCCTACTTAGCATTCTTGGCTTCCTAGGACACGAGTTAGTGTTCTTTCATAGCCTCTTTCATTTCTTTTAGTTATTTTGAGCTAAAAGTCAAACAGTTGACTTTCTGTTTGACTTTCGGTTCTGAGCATTTTTGGTCAAGTCAAAGTTCAATTGAACTTTGCAACGTGATTGTAATCACGAATGTTACGATCCCTAGCTATTGCACCTTCTAATTACAAGGTTTACTAGTGAAAGTGACGAGCCGAAGTTTTGGTCAAAATCCGCATTAGCAATTTACGACGGAACTATTTTCGGGTATCAAAACACCAAGTTCTGATAGCAAATCAGTTTTATAAACATAGTTAGACATGTCTAACTCGTCACTTCTAGTTTAGTTCTTATTTAGGGTCGTAAGTCGAGCGGTCTTGACCACCGTTTTGACTTTCGAATCCGACCCGTTTGTTCGATCTTAGGATCCGACCAAACACATATTTGTGGCCATAGTTGTATAGGGAATAACCTACTGAGATTGTACCTTATGGTCACCTCGTTTGGTTAGTGTCATGATAAGCCGCTAGTTATGTCCTTAATAATGACCAAAACGCCCTTTATGCGGATAAATCATTTTGAAGCATATGTGATCAAAGTTTGAACATATAAACTGATATTACAACATTGTTAAACATGTTTTGGCATATAAGACTTATCGTATGACATATCTAACCATTGAACACATATTTACGGAAATGACACGTTAAAGTAGCATAAACCACCTTAACGGGTCATAACGGGTCAAAAGCACTTAGGATCCATTACAAATCAGAATGTTAAGCTTACTAAACCATATCATATGAGTTCCAACACTCGATTGGTTTGTAAGACTTCATTCTACCCAATCTCCCGTTTAATGTCTCGACTTATTTAAATGCTATACGACTCATTAGGACACGTTTGAAGCTTTGATATTTCAGCTGATTCAAGGATACTTTGCAATCCCAAGTGAGTACATAGTTCCCTTCTTTTATGTTTTCTAAATGTTTTGGGGTGATTCATAAGTGTTAAACTGTTTTCAAGTTTTCATAACAAAGTCGATGGTTTATACATGCGATTTCAATAATGTGAACGAAGTTGTTGGTGCGTTATCCATAACAAGAATGACATTCATTAACTTTGGCCAAGCCGATTAGTAGTAGGTTATGGTACCACAGGATTGACAATCCCGTTACTAGGCTATTCACTAGAATTTGGTGGGTAGTTCGGGAAGAGATAGAGATTGTTTCTGATTAACAAATCATTCGTTGATTTGTTAGTCTTGTTAAAGAGATCTTTTAGGGTCTATTAAAGATACCCTTGGGGTATAGTCAACACAAGTTTAAATGTATTCATTAAAGAACGACCAAAAGTTTTCACAATTGAAACACAGACGATTAACTGATGACACGGACGATTGGTAAAGACAATGATTTAGGACATGAACAATGGTTTATGACAAGGACAAATGGTTGACATTGACACATAATGATTTTCACTTAAAGATATAAACCATACAAAAGCTTTCTTTTAAATCGACTTATTATTTGGTTTTACAAAAGAAAGTTTTCGGTCAAGATTCATGGTTACAAGGTTTCTTTCACTTATATCAACTTGTTAAGTTGACTATATATATTGCAAAAGTAAACACTTTTGTTTTCAAGGTTCATACTCGTCGACTCTTGAAGTTGGACGAGGTTTTGCAATAAAAATACAGACCCATGAATTTAACACACACAAAACCTATTTTACTCACTTGCATTTTTTTGCTGACGTACCTATTTTCACATATGTTTTAGCTTTATCAATGTGATGTTTGTCGCCGCATGCTACACATAGGATGGACTCGGGCTTTAGTAACTTTAAAATTTGAAAGACAACATGTCTGTATTTCATTTTCGTTATTCCAAGACATTGTTATTCGATAATTCAATAAGACAAAACTTTAAGTATCATGTGTTGTGAAACAATTTGTAACGTGACTCCCCAAGTGTTTCCGCCGCGTGTTGTTATGCGCGATTTGGGTTGTTACACCAGTTGCAGAATTTTTGCTTGGACTCCAAGTTATGCCATGTATTGCCACCTCTTGACACCTAGCTTGAAATTGCCACACTCCTTCTGCTTCTAACACCTCACTAAACACTTGTTATGATCCTAGAACAATCCATAACACTTGGCATGATCTCATTTCACTCCTTCAAGTATAAATAGCCTCCTCATTCAACTCTCCAACTTGCTCATTTCATTCTTCCTTCTCTAATCTGCTCTTGGAGCTTGTTTCCAATATATGGAAGCCTCCTACTGAGTTCTAAGCATCCTAGAACACGTAAGTCTTCTTCCTTAGTCTATTTCTTTATTTTGGCTATTTATGAGCTAAAAGTCAAACAATTTGAATTTCGGTTCTGACCATATTTATGGTACAAGTCAAAGTTACCAAATTTCGGTCAAAGGGACGAGTCAAAGTTTCGGTCAAAGATGCGAATTATGTGCATTTTACGATGGAACTATTTTCGGGTATCAAAACACTAAGTTTTGATATAAAATCAGTTTTTGCAACTTAGTTAGACATGTTTTGATATGTCTAACTCGTTAATTCCACTTTTGTGCTTATTTAGGGTCGTAAGTCAAGCGGTCTTGACCACCGCTTTGACTTTCGAATCCGACCCGTTTGGTCGATATTAGGATCCGACCAAACATATATTTGTGACCATAGTTGTATAGGGAATAACCCTCTTAGGTTATACCTTATGGTCACATCGTTTGGTTAGTGTTATGATAAATCGCTTTTATGCTCTTTAATAATGACCAAAACGCCCTTTTTGCGCATAAATCAATTTTAAGCATATGTAACCAATGTTTTGACATATAAACTAATGTTACAACTTTATTAAACAAGTTTTGGCATATAAGACTTATAATAGGACATATATAACCATTCGAACACATATTTACGCAAAGGACCCGTTAAAGTAGAATAAACTACTTTAACGAGTCATAATGGGTCAAAATCACTTAGGATTCATTTCAAAGAATATTAAGTTTGTTAAACCATTTCATATGAGTTCCAACACTTATTTGGTTTACAATAATTCATTCTATTCGATCCTTCGACTAAAGTCTTGACACACTAACATAGTTATTCGATACTAGGACACACTTGAATTCTTGGACTCTTGAGCTTTGTTTGAGCAATTGTACAGAGTTATACGCAATCCCAAGTGAGTAAATAGCTCCCCTCTTTTTTGTTTTTTTTGCAAATATTTTGGGGTGAGTCATGTGTGCTAAACCGTTTTCAAGTTTTCAAAACAAAGTCTATGGTTTATATAAAACACGACGATTTCAATAATGTGAACGAACCTTGTTGGTGCGTTATCCGTAACACGAATGACATTCATTAACTTTGGCCAAGCCGACCAGTAGTAAGTTATGGTACCATAGGACTGACAATCCCGTTACCAAAATTCCTGGTGTTTGTGGGGAAGTTTGGGGAACGACAGAAACTGTATTTTTAACAAACCCTTTTGTTAGTCGATTTGAAGAGACCCTTTGGTGGTCTAGACGAGCCAACACAGGTTTGAATGTATTCACCAAAATGACCAAAAGTTTCCACAATTAAAACATGGACGATTTATTTTTTTTGGGTAAAGGGTTACCCCTGTGATTCTATATATTAACCAACCAAATAACACAAGTAGTGAGGATAATCTCCCACTAGTTCTATCATGAGACACACCTCATGACAGTAAATCAAGCAAACAATATAAAGCAGAAACCAAAAGACAAGTACATCTACTAGACTAGAATCTAGAACCACTAATCACACAGAGAAAAATAGTAATCAGCCTCCATTATCGGATATGAAGTTGCCATTTATGACATGGACGATTGGTTTATAACATGGACGAATGGTCTATAACACGGACGATTGGATGACTGGTTTATGGTAAGTGTTTTAGATAACGCCGTTGGTACTTCCTATATATAAGTGCTTTTATCGTATTAAATATCGTGGCGTTATCTAAATCACTTGGACAATTGTTTTCAAATGATGACACGCAATGATTTTCACTTAAAGATATAAACCATATGAAGTTTTCTTTTAAATCGATTTACTACTCGGTTTTACAAAAGAAATGTTTTAGTCAAGATTAAGGTCATTCACAAACTCTAACCAACTTGTTTTAGTTGGTTAATAATATTGCAATACCAAATACTTTTGAAACAAGGTTTTCACTTAACGACTCTAGTATTCTGACGAGGTATTGCAGTATGTATTCAAAGCCATGAATTTGACACACTCACAAAACCTATGTACTCACCGGCTTTAATGTTGACTTTCTTCTCACATAACTTGAAACAATCTTGTATGGCATGTCATGCAGGAGAATTAGAGTTGTGCTTTGCATCTCTACTTGTTTTCTATTGATAGTAATAAAATCACCGGGGTAAACCCTTTACCCAAAAAGAATTAGGTTATTAGTAATACTTTGACCTAGACTATAACCTTCCTAGGAACCTAACGCAAGATAATTTACGTTTAGATTTTTAATACAATACCATCACCTATCCTTAGGTGATCACCAAAAACAATACAAAAGTCACAAACTCTTTTCAAAAACTTTTTATAAGAAAACATCTATCCTTAGGTGAGTGATTTCTAGCTTCATGCCTTCAAAGTTTTCAAAAACTCGTCAAAGTTTGGGCTTTAATAATGTGAACACATGCAATCTGGAAGGGTGGGTGCCTGTAACCCGAGTTTTCTGTCTAAGCCTAGAGTGTTTGTACAAATCCACTTAATCGAACCAGTTACTCTTACCTGGGAACTCTTGGGGTGAGTGTCCACTTATAGGCTAAAGCTTGTCTTCGCGATACCTTATAAAGATCCATTTACTTTGATCAGTCACCGTGTGTCGTTTGTTTGTTTTGAGAAACAAACGGGTGACCACAATCCTTATGTTTCGTCGAAATTTATCTCTTCTATTTATCCAAATGTCAATCTCACACATTTTCTCTCATGAATGCCTCCTCGTTGCAACACTGCATAAGATACCGAAATGGCAACTTTAATTGCTCAACAAATGGCCCCTATACTTTCGAACCTTGTGACTCAACTTAATCAAGCTTACAATAACAATAACAACAACAATGCACCTGCTCAGTGCAACTATAAACAATTCTGTTCAACAACTCAAGTTTTCTGGGTCTGAGGGAGCTACTGGGCTCCTACAATGGTTCGAAAGTATCGAGAGCACTTTTTGTTATGTGCAGTGTCCTAATGAACGCAAGGTAGAGTTTGCTTCGAGTGTCTTACAAAAGAAAACACTCACGTGGTGGAACGGAGTGATGAGAGACAAGGGTGCCGATGTGGCGTTGGCACAAACATGGGAAGAGCTTAGGGCTCTTATGATGAAGGAATTCTGCCCTCGCCACGAACAAAGGGCACTTGAAAATGAATTCCACGATCTCAAGCAAGACAATGGCGTAAGTCGTGCTTATACTGACCGATACGAAGAGTTGAGCATGTTGTATCCTACGATGGTGATGCCTTTGGATAAGACGATTGAGAAATACATCGATGGCTTGCCTGACCCTGTTCAGGACATTGTTACTGGTAGCAACCCTACTCCCGTTCGACAGTCCATTGAGCTAGCTGCAACCTTGACTGACTCACAAGTCAAGAAAGGTAAACTCCACCACAAAGGTGACAAGAAACAGGCTGCTAAGACCACTCAGGAGAAACAAAAGGAAAACAAAGCCGAACCTTCCAAGAGATCGAGGAAGCGTAAGGCTTCGCAAAACTTTGATGTGACTACTCAACCCAATCAAGTTGCTCCCAACCAACCAGCTCAATCTCCTATGAGGAAACCATATGCTGGTACTGCACTGTTATGCAACCGGTGCAATGGTCACCGCCAAGCTACCCTACCCTGTCATTAGTGTACCTCATGTGGACGACTCTGTCATACGGCCAATATTTGTCGATCCGTCCCAAATCAAGCTAACCCAAACCCCGCTCAACCCCAAGCAAATCTTGCTCGACCCCATTTTCCACCCGGGTATTGTTACAACTGTGGCGAGATAAGTCACTACAAGAACAACTACCCGAAACTAGTCGATGCTAGTCCAGCCCGTGGACGTGCATTTAACATCAACACCAACGAGGCTCATGCTGATTATGAAGTCGTTAATGGTACGTTCCTTGTTAACAATTATCCTGCTTCTGTCCTTTTCGATTCGGGTGCGGATAGAAGCTTTGTATCCCTTGCTTTCGAATCTTTCCTTTAAATGCCTAGAACTAAACTAGGAAAGCCCTTGACAGTCGAAATAGCGAGTGGCGAACCCCTTAAACTTGATTCTGTCATTCGTGATTGCCAATTGAACCTCAATAACCATCTTTTTTCCATTGACCTCACGCATTGCAACTCGGGAGTTTTGACATCATCATAGGAATGGATTGGTTAACCACAAACATCATGCCGAAGTTTTTGACAAGATAGTTCGAATACCTCTTCCATCTGGCGAAACCCTAGAAATTCATGGAGAGAAACCCTCTAGTAGCCTAATACTCATGACTTGTACCTAAGCCCAAAAATACCTATGAAAGAATTATGTAGCCTTCTTGGCACATATCGTAGTGGAGAAAGGCAAGGGAAAAAAACTATTCAGGACATGTTGTGATTGAACCCTATCAAAGGAACACATGATATAAAGCCAAAAAGCCATCAGATGATTAATCCTGTTATAACAGAGTTTCTAAACTCTGATCCAAGCCTCTGATGAAGCCAAGGTCTGCTATACAAGAACAATTGAAGCTAAGGTCTGATGAAGCAAAGCTCTGATGAAGAACAAAGCTAAAGGTCTGATGAAGACAAGCAAAGCTTAAGGATATCAGTGTTTAAGTGTCTATCATTGTTTGTCAATGTAACAGTGTTTTTGTTTAGAAGGTGATAGGTTAATCAGTGGTTATGGTTAGTTATTTTGTTAGATGTTGCTTTCACCTCTGACGTCAGCAAAGATGCTCAGAGGTTAGCATTGTAGTATAAATACTTGGCTTCGTTGTACTGTTATTTATCTATAAAAAGATCATTCACCAATCATCTTCTTTGCATTTAGGTACTATCAAACTTAGTTATAAAAGGCTGAGGGGGAGTTTGTGATTCACATGCAAAACTATACGTTTGAAAGCATGATGATGAAAACGATCTTCCATTGATTGTCATACAAAGTTTCCTATTTCCGCTGCAATTCACTCTGTTTTTACCTTCTTTCATTTACCATCTTATAAAACATTTACAATCATTTAAACTCAGATCCTAACAATTGGTATCAGACCTTGGTCAATCAAAATTTGATTTAACAATCAATTTGATTTGAAAGGACATCTCCCTGCTAATTAGTTTGATAGTTTTCCTTGGAAAACCGAGTTTTATTACATTTAAAGTTTTTAAAACAAAATCTGTTTAAAACAATTTAGAAATGTCTCAAAACACACTAGATTCCAACACTGGATCTATGTTTAAACCTCTGATGCCGGTTCTTAACAGGTATTACATATGGCAGTGTTGGATGAGTCACATTTTAGCTCAGCAAAACACTGGTTGCTGGAGGTCCGTTGTATTCGGACCACATGTTCCATTGGTTCCAAGTACAGAGGATCCCAATAATCAAGTGCCAAAAAATCTTGAAAACTACTCCGAGCAAAATTTCCAGAAAATAGAGTTAGATGCTAAGGCGTTTAGCATTGTTGCTTTTGCCTTACCTAACGAAATCTATGCTGGACTGCTCCATTGTAGTAGTGCAAAGGAGTTGTGGGATGTACTAAAATAGTGTTAGTGCATATTATGTGACAAAAGCTTAATAGTTTAAGTATTTAGTCTTTGGATATTTTGTATTGGGCTTAGCAATATTGATTAGTGAGTTTATTATTGTCATGGGCTTGGAGAATGGCCTAGCCCAATTGGAAGCCCAGTTCACAGACATGTGGTATATAAACATGTTTTGTGATTAGGATTTGTGGGGCTTAGAGAATTCTAGAGAGAGAAAATGAATTTGTGAGGTGCAAGATCACAGAGAGTGGCTGTGAGGTTGTTTGTGTCTTGAACTGATTGTAAACACTTGTGTTGGATAATCAATAAAAGATGGGTTTGAAAGTGTTTATTTCTGTTGTTCATCTTAGTAACTTGTTTCTGTGTTTGTGTGATCTATCAAGGGGATTCCGCACCCTTGATTGATTATCAGTTTTGTGACGACCATACGGGATAGCGGACCTACAATTGGTATCAGAGCGTTCGGTCTTGTGCACGGTTCCAAACTAATTTACAGATTCAAGTTCGGTGTGAAGAACAGCGAAGAACAGTCTAATTTTCGTGGTTTGATCTGTTTTGATGGTGATTGTCAGATTGAAGTAGGAGTTTGTTTGTGTTTTAAATTCAAGGGGAGAAATTTCCCTAAGCCAAAAAGAGTTTAGATAGTGCGTCAGTTTAGGGGGAGTA
This sequence comes from Scalesia atractyloides, assembly GCA_947069175.1. Classification (NCBI taxonomy): domain Eukaryota; kingdom Viridiplantae; phylum Streptophyta; class Magnoliopsida; order Asterales; family Asteraceae; genus Scalesia; species Scalesia atractyloides. The sequence continues at coordinate 33,262,091 of CAMTDV010000009.1, read as the reverse complement.
ATTTAAAAAAAATAATTAAAAAATTGAGAAAGAGATTTCATGGTGCAAAAAAGAAGAAATGATAGTACATCAGCAAGTTAGACTATCACACTGAAATTGTAATTAAATGCTTAAGTGTGATGGCAGCTTCATCATATGATATACCAGTAGGAAAAAAAGAATGAAATAATCAACTTACCAATGTGATATAAACCTAACAAACTGAGTATGAGTGGGTAACATATCACTGGCGTATGGTTTTATAGCCTTAAATCTTGCATTGAGGATTGCCAAAATCTGAAGTTTTGGGTCTTATGCTGTTATTTCATCCGGGGTATCAGGGTTGTCCTTCTGCTGCATCCAGATATATGCTGACCTAAGCACAACCAGGATATCTTAAAAGAGCTCAAGATACCAAATCCTAGAAATTGAAGAAGCTCTCCTAGAGAGTCATTCAAATGTGCAAAACGCATAATTCGTGCCAAAATCTGTGGTAGTTGCCCTAACCCTCGTTAGATGTTGGTCTCTTTGCTATACGAAAGTACTGACCTGATCACCGATTATCTAACGTTGTAACACATAAGGATGAATTTCGGTATACTCACCTACTACGAGGAATCTTTGTGCATACCTTGATCGTGGTGGTATGTCCTGAAGTGGGACACATCAGTATAACAGTATAATTAATTTCATGCATTATTTTTAAGTGGACAAACAATACCGGTAATCGTCTTGGACTGCTTTTCATGGAAATTAATTAAAGAATTATCTGATAGTGTGAAACAGTATGATTTTCTTGATATGATCTTCTTGCACATGATTCTCACAAAAAAGATATATTGTACATATTTTTCAGTTTGTTTAGTTAGTGTTTGAAAAATATCAAAAATACCAACAAGATTTATTTTTTAAAAGACTTCCATTTTGAACTGACAGATTGTTATTTTTGCATGATAAGATAAAATATTGGTTTATCTAGAATGTGAAACGACTAATGGTTTTTCGAGATACTTGCTTGTGTTTCTAAACATATTGATGCAGTTATCAAAATGAAGTGAGAATACAAGTAAAGTGCAGATTAAGACTGAAGTGCATAACACGTGAAGATGCATGGTAGGATCCCTTTACTACATTGCATATGGAAGAATTGGAGTTCGCTTGCTTAACCAAAGACTACTAGTTCACTGATTTACATTGAGTGAAATATTTGGAGATTCGATATTTCCAGTCAATCCTCTGTTTACGCAATAGGTTTATGATAATTCAACATGACCACACGTTCACGGGTGGTGCGTTACTCCTATAGTGCTATACATGTCAAATGGAGGCTCAAAATAAGCTAATGACTATGGTATTACATACGTTTGGTCCTAGTATAAGCATAACATACGCATTAAAGTGTTCATGTATAATGGATTGTTCGTGCAAGTAAATAAGCATAAGTTTTGTGTTGTTTTTTATATGTAAACATGTTACACCCCAAAAGTGATAAACGTAAAGGGGGGTTCGAGTTTACACACAAAATTGCTAAGTCTCTTTGGAAATTCCATGACGAGCTGATGAGTGGGAGAAAGAGGACACCGAGGTCACCTTAAATGGCAAACGAATGTGTATGAATACTCGGAATTATAACAAAGGGTGAGAATGGAAATTGAATGTACTTATACATATGACATAGTTTATATGACAATTCTAGTTTTGATATTTGCCGAAAGTATTATAGAAGTTTTGTCAAAATAAAGAATAAATATATCTACCATCATATTTATTTGTTATAAAAATTATTAGAATTCGATACGTTATCTTTAGTTTTTTTGACTCTAAAGTATATAATTATATATATTTAACGAAAAGCATAATAGTTATATATATTTTTTCAAAAGGAAACATGTATATGTATTTGGTCGCTATATAAATACATTTTGTTGAAAAGTGTAATATACATATTTATGTAGTCGAAAAGTGTAATATTTACATATATCTATATGTTGTGGTTAGAGAAATATATTGTGTCGAAAGGAATAAGTGTAATATATATAAATACATGTATATGCATGTTTTGACGAAAAACGGGTAGAGTTTCCCCTTGTTTTTAGACGGTCCCGACAACACAAGTTGTCGATTATTTTAGAAAACGCAACGATTACTAACTAATACGAATATACATATATTTCTATGGATTTTGTAAATAAAGCATATAAAGTTCGAGGACACGTTAACAAAATAAAATAATTATATAAAAGAATATTAGCGTTGTTACAAGTCTCGTGTGTTATCGATGACCCGAATTGACCGAGTCGACTGTTGACCGGTGTTGACTTGAGTCGAAACCGAAGCTGCACCCGAACCGCAAACTCGAACAAAATGTGAGCCAAACTGAACTTGAGTATGATTGCGTGCGGACCGGGGCTCGAACCGAGCTGAGTTGCCTGAACAGAGTTAACTCGGTCTCGAACCGAGTTGTCTGAAATATCAAAACAAAATTTGAACGGAACGAGAACCAAGACTTAACTAAAACGACTCGAAACTCTTACCGATCGGGGCTGAACTAGTTGAGACTTGGAACGAGACTGAGGTTAACTGAGTTGAACCGGGCCTGCTTGAAAACTGACCCGCAACCGAACCCGGATTGATTGGCTTGAGGCTCGAATCTGAGCCCGCTGCACCACCACCGCCGCCGCTGTTGCGCCGCCACCCGAATGGTGACCGGCGACGCCACTGTAGAGGGAGAAAGAGAGAGGAGAGAGAGAGAGTGGGGGGTGTGTGGGTGGTTGTCGTCGGAGGGAGAAGGAGGAGCGGTGCGAGAGACCTGCGTATGTGTGTGGGTTGATGGGAAGTCGAGGGGGCGCCGGAGTGTGATGGGTGTGGTCGGAGAAGGAGCCCGGCCGGAATGAGAAAGATGGATAGAGATGTTTATATAGTGTAGGGTTTGAGTGGGTTGGGCCTAAAGCCCGGTTCTTGCTTTTAGAGTGGCCCGATCCCATTTAAAGGATCGTTTTCACACCCGAATATTTAAAAGGTCGCGTAACGCCGTATTCTATTTCTGAATTATTATTATTTATTTTATACACGTATATATATATTATAAAATACGAGGCGTTACAGGTATTACCGCCGTTTATCACGAACTTCTCAAAGATCCTGGTTCCCCTCACTGCTTTGAATCAGAAGAATAAGCCTTTTGAGTGGGGACCCAACGAAGAGGAAGCGTTTCAAACACTTAAACAAAAACTCTTAATGCTCCTATTTTATCTTTACCCGATGGCAACGACGATTTTGTTGTCTATTGTTACGCATCGAATCTAGGCCTTGGTTGTGTTCTCATGCAACGAGATAAAGTCATAGCCTATGCGTCAAGACAATTGAAAATCCACGAGAAGAACTACACAACTCATGATCTTTTTTTGGGTAATGGGTTACCCCTGTAATTCTATATATTAACCAACCAAATAAAACAAGTAGTGAGGATAATCTCCCACTAGTTCAATCATGAGACATACCTCATGACAGTAAATCAAGCAAACAATATAAAGCAAAGACCAAAAGCACAAGTACGTCTACTAGGCTAGAATCTAGAACCACTAATCACACAGAGAAAGCAGTACTCAGCCTCCATTATCGGATATGAAATTGCCATTAATCTTCCATTTACCTAGCAGCCTTCTAACATTCGCACAATCTTTGAACTTAACCCCCATCAGCTTGTACACAACTCATGATCTTAAGTTAGGTGCTGTAGTTTTTGCTCTCAAAATTTAGAGACATTACCTTTATTGTACAAAATGTGTGGTTTTCACTGACCACAAAAGTCTCCAACACATATTCAATCAAAAAGAGCTAAACATGAGACAAGGACGTTGGGTCGAACTCTTGAACGACTACGACTGCGAGATTCGCTGCCATCCTGGTAAGGCGAATGTCATGGCTGATGCGCTTAGTCGTAAGGAACGTGTCAAGCGTCATTGTGTTCGAAGTCAATCTGATATCCAGACACGTATCTTCAAGCACAATGTACATGTGTCACCCAAAGCTTATTGAAAAATGAGCTGCCACAAAATCTCGAACTCTAACTCGAAACGAAAGACAATGGATTACTCTATTACATGAATCATTTGTGGGTTGCAAGTCAAGACAATCTCCGCACCTTATTAATGGACGAAATTCATAAGTCTCGTTATTCAATCCATCCTGGTGCAGACAAATGTACAAGGATCTTCGTACCCAGTATTGGTGGTCGGGTATGAAGAAAGACATTCCCTTGTTGTTGATACACGATGTCTATTGTCTAGGTCTTGGATCGAGTCTGTGTGAATAGGGCTTGTTATTGTGATCTTTGTGTATTTGTAATGTCATAGGAACAAGTTCGGCCGAAGTTGATCATAGGCAGGACAAGTTAGCCCGAACTTGTCCTGGCCATGTCACAATTCAGGCGAAGTTGTTGGTCTATATATAGGTGCCTTGGGTCTTTGTCATTTGTAACTTTGCATTTCAAGAGGCGAAGCTCTGTCTGTCTGGGGTCTTGGATGTAATATGATTTTGGACTAATAAAAAGACATTTAAACAACAATTCTTGTGTATTTGATTAACAATCACGTAATTTCCGCTTATGATGACTTTAGATAACAAATTAGGTTCCTAAGCAGTGGAGGAGCGACCCTAACAAGTGGTATCAGAGCCATGGATACCTAGTTTGCTGAGATCTACACAAGACACTCTATTTCATTTTTCTACACTTTTTCACAAAATTGATGAATCTACGGTTAAAAATGGCTACTTTTTGAATATGTCATACATAATCACCTAATAACAAACCCTTGAAACTTTCAGAATCAAATTCAATCTATTTCATGTCAAAAATCACAAAAAAACCATGTTTCATAACATCATTTTGTCCGAACTTATACTACAAGTTCGCCCGAAGTTGGCATAAAATCACACATTTTGTTGATTTTAACAACTTCGTGCAAAGTTGTCAAGGTTTTTCAAGGAATTTTGAACAAGTTCGCCCGAACTTGTCAAAATTTTGTTCAAACATTGTCACAAGTTCGCTCGAACTTGTCACAAAGTGAAATTTTTCTTGGAATTTATCACAAGTTCGCCCGAACTTGCTACAAATTTAAATTTTCTGAAAACTTGATACAAGTTCGCCCGAACTTGTTGAAAAGTAAATCTGATAGTGTTTTCTACACAAGTTCGCCCAAACTTGTCTGTTCACTAATCAAATTTCCAGTGTTTGTGATTGTTTTTCAGCTACAGTTTCAGTTTGACGAGATGGATGATCTTCAAAATGCTTTCGATACAGCAGTGGCTCAGACTTCAAATGCAAAGGCAGTAAACCAAATGAATTTAGACAACGAAATGGGAAGTTCTGTGATGCCGCCCAAGTTGATGAGCATGGATGAATACGAAGGCTGGCGTGAAAAGTTTGAGAACTGGGTACAAGCTAATTTCTTATACAGCTGGGTTGTTGTTCAGACAGGATACAAGTGGCCGGTTGATGAACGTAATATGGATATTTCATTATCAAAGTTTACACCTGAACTCAAAGATGCATATGTTCATGAGAAGAAGATGATAAGCTTGTTACAGCAGTCAGTCAATGAAGATATTATGATTCTGCTACCTGAATGTGATACATCGCAAAAATTGTGGAATGCTTTGCGCGCTAAATATCAGGGTAGTGCTGAGATGATTAACAACAAGAAGGCTTTAATCAAAAACGTGTTTGATAATTTCACGATGCTAAAAGGTGAAACCATGAAGCAGATGATCGATCGCTACTGTTATTTGATGGTTCAAATGAGAAGACATGATTTGAAAAGAACACATGAAGAGATGAATGACAAGTTAGGGATGCCTAAACAGGAGGGTGGCTTGGGTATTCGAAGGATCGGGTGTATGAATAAAGCGCTTATGGTTGCGCATATATGGAGCCTTCTTACGCATAGAGAATCTCTTTGGAGTTTATTGAAGAACCCTAATTTCGTGATTTTCATCCTGTTCTTGATCTAGATCAATTAGCAGTTAGGGTTATTCGTTCCCTTTATTGGTAAGGGTTCTTGAATCTACCTTGCGTTTCTAATTGATTGACATTAAGTCTAGGGTTTTTGAATTAGGGTTAGTTTTTTGTTCGTATTGTCTAGATTCTGGATTTCGGTGCATGGTTTATTTCCTATCTTGGTGTTTCTTGATCTTCATACAATCCTAGTTATTCTTCGTGATCTGGTGTATAACAGTCTGTTATTAGGGTCTCGTCTGATCGGTTCTCTAATACGAACTAGTTAGCGCTTGGTCGAATTAAAACTAGGGTTTTTGTTCCAGTTTGTTTCTGCCTATAACTGTGTTTTGATCTGGTTGTATAGAGATATTGTTTTTTGTTGATCCTTCTGGATAGGCAGAAACCGAGTTTAAACAAGATCTCTATACGATTTTGTTAGAAGCATGGCCTAGGGTTTTCGCTAGATTAGCGTTTTCTTTCCAGGCGGTTGAATTCTGGTCTTGGTTTACGTGTTGCATGGTGTGTACTGTTATTGCTTGAAGTGAGAGTTAGCATTTTCTGGTATGGATGAATGTAAAAAACCTGGGGATACTGTGGGTAATAACAAGGGTGATCGTGGACAGCCGCCATTGCCGGGTAGGGGTATTGCCAGCCGAGTTGTCAACATAGATGGAAACCCAATGCTCCCTCGGCGTGGTATAGTGTTTACTCAGATTGATGTTAGTGATGAAAAACGGGATTCTCAAAGTATTGGGGTGGCCGACTGTCAAGGTTTTCATGCAGGATCCGGTGGTGATGAAGGTAATAAGGTTGCTTCAGATGTGCAGCAGGATTGTCATCCTCAAGGTGAACCCCCGAAATCAAGGACATATGCAGATTCGGTTATGGCTGCCAATTCCAAAACAGTTTACTTTAGAACTCTTGCAAATCCTGTTATGCATGAGGGATGCGATGTTGTTCTCCCGCGTGATTATGTTCGAGCTGTACACGATAAGCTAGCTAATACTTTATATGGATACTTCTTAGGAGAGCGTATTGCATTCCCGGTTGTTGAGTATTTTGTTCGCAATAACTGGAAGAAATTTGGATTACAAAAGTCAATGATGAATGCGAATGGGTTCTTCTTCTTTAAGTTTGCGGATCATAAAGGTATGCTGGATGCTCTAAAGGGGGGTCCATGGATTATACGATCACAACCTATATTCCTAACTGAATGGACACCGACTTCAAAGCTGGAAAAGAAGGAGGTAACCAAAGTTCAAGCCTGGGTGAAAATTCATGAGGTTCCACTGGCTGCATACACTGAAGATGGCCTTAGCTTGATCGCTACTGCTATTGGTGTTCCAAAACTATTGGACTCCTATACCAATTCGATGTGTAGGGACACTTGGGGCCGTAGTAGCTATGCTAGAGCTTTAATAGAAATCTCAGCGGACAAGGAGTTGAAAGTGGAGCTGACGATCGCAATACCTGAGGTAAACGGGGAGGGCTTTAGCAAGGAAACTATGTTTGTGGAGTATGCATGGAAGCCGATTAGATGTTCTAGTTGTTGTGTGTTTGGCCATTCTGTGGATTCCTGTCCCAAGCAAACAAGGGAACCAGTAAACACTGCTAAGCAGTTTCATCCTAGATTTCCAATGAAACAAGGCAATGGGAAAGATAAGGTGGGCTTTAAAATTGATGAGGAAGGTTTCACCGTTGTGACTAGCAAAAAAGTAGCTAGGAAAGGAGGGTTCCAGATAAATAAGCCCAAACCAAAGTTTGAGTATCGACCGCTAATAGGTAAAGGGAAGAATGAGTTGCCCACTCGGCCGTTGATGGGGAGTGTTGTCTCAAACAATTCGTTTAAGGTGTTAAATGAGGTAGAGGTGGATGGGAACCATAGTATTAATGCTGCGACAAGTAACCAGGAACATTCCGAGGATGAGGAGGTGATTGAAGTGTATAATGAAATGGATGAATTCATCTCAAAGGAATCGTGTAATCCTGAACGTAACAAAGGGGCAAGCACTCCTACAACAGTAGTGTCTAATGATTAGTCTAGCAGCCTGGAATATTAGGGGCTTGAACCGGCCTCTCAAACAAAACGAGGTTCGTCATGTGGTTAGGAGTAATCATCTTTCGTTTTGTGCAATCTTAGAATCTCATGTGGATATTGGTAATCTTCATAAAGTATGTAGAACTGTGTTTAGGGGTTGGGATTGGACCTCCAATGGCAGTAGATGTAATAAAGGTACTAGGATCATCTTAGGTTGGAACCGATGGAGATTGATGTTATGGTCATTGCCCAAACGGATCAGGTTATGCATATCCAGTTGAACTTTAAACTGGAGAAGAGGAGCCTGCTCTGCTCGGTGGTATATGCAGCAAATTACTATGTCACTCGACGGGATTTATGGCAACAGCTTGTTCGACATAAAGCAATTATTACTATTAACAAATAACAAGGAAAGCATGTGATGGCGACACTTCACTTCTTTTTTTCATTAAACGGTGGAAAATAAATTAAAAGAAAAAGCGGACCGGCAAGTAGCTGAAAAACGCAACTAAAGATCAAGATGAGTTTCATGAGAATCAAGCCAAAGAAAATGTTTTCAAAGTTGAAGACTTGTCAGATACGAGTTTATTTCGTGGGTGATAATCCGTGGGTTATTCTGGGAGATTTCAACTCAGCTCTTTTTCTGGAGGATAATTCCATGGGATCTTCATATGGCTCAGTGGGTATGAGGGACTTTCAAGAGTGTGTTACTGAGTTGGAGGTGGTTGATATTAATAGCTCAGGATACCATTTTACATGGAATCAAAAGCCTAAAAAAGGCGTGGGGCTGCTAAAGAAGCTTGATCGTGTTATGGGTAACACTGTGTTTTTGGCTGAGTTTCCTAACTCCTACACGATTTTTCAGCCATATAGGATATCAGATCATTGCCCATGTTTGTTAAAGATCCCATCTCCTGGTAAGATGAAACCTAAACCATTCAAGTTTGCTAATTTCTTGGTTCATAAACCGGAATTCACTGATATTGTTAAGAAGCATTGGGATATGGCCATTGATGGGGTCCCTCAATTTTGTGTGGTAAAGAAACTGCGCCTCTTAAAGAAGCCATTTCGGGCTCTCTTTTGAAACAAGGAAATTTGCACAAGAAAGTTGAGAGTCTCAGAGGTAAGCTGGATGCTATTCAACAGGATATTGATGTTGAGCCGTTTAATATGGATCTTCGAATGCAGGAAGTAAAAATTAATAAGGAATTTCAGGAAGCTTGTTTAGATGAGGAACGGTTTATGCTCCAAAAATCTAAAGTGGAATGGTTGAAAGCTGGTGATGCAAATACGAAATTCTTCCATGCTACCCTGATAAGTAGGAACCACTCGTCCAGGATTGATAGCATTAAGGATTCTAATGGGGTTCTGTTTGAGGGGGATAATGTCCGGGATGTGCTTGTCAAACACCATGAGCAATTTCTTGGGTTGAACTCAGAGGATGCTGTGCACATGGTTCGTCCAGTTACTGCTGCTGAGGTGAAAACGGCCATGTTCTCGATTGGTAATGAGAAAGCCCCTGGCCCTGATGGCTTTTCAGCAGCTTTCTTTAAAAATGCGTGGCATATCATAGGTCAAGAGGTGTCAAATGCCATTTTGGATTTCTTCAGGACTGGTAAACTCCTCCGGGAAATTAATAATACCCTGATAGTGCTTGTGCCGAAGAAAGTGTAAATCCGTCCCTGATTAAGGATTATCGGCCCATTGCATGCTGTAATGTGATTTATAAATGTATTAGTAAGATTGTGGCGGATCGTATGAAGGGGATGCTTAATCAGATTGTCAGTATTAACCAGTCAGCTTTCATTCCAGGTAGGAAAATCTCTGATAATATTCTGCTTACTCAAGAGTTGTTACATAACTATCACAGGGATTATGGGCCTCCGAGATGTGCTTTCAAGGTGGATATCCAAAAAGCTTATGATACTGTTGATTGGAACTTTCTTAAGGATGTTCTTATAGGATTCGGATTTAATAGTAAAATGGTGGATTGGATTATGACTTGTGTGTCTACTACGACATATTCTATCAGTGTGAATGGAAATCTGCATGGGTATTTGAAGGGTGGCCGTGGGTTAAGACAAGGAGACCCATTATCTCCGTATTTATTCACTCTTGTCATGGAAGTCCTTACATGTCTTTTGCAGAGGGATGCTCGGCTTGATACCTCGTACAGATTTCATAATAGATGTGAAAGACAACAAATTATCAATCTGTGTTTTGCTGATGACTTGTTTCTATTTGCCCGTGGTGATATCTCCTCTGCCCGCTGTTCAAGATGGCACTGGCTACATTCACGAACATGTCTGGATTTGTCCCTAGTATCCAAAAAAGTACTGCCTTCTTCTGCAATGTTCCACCTAATGTTAAAAATGAAATTCTACAGACCTTGAGATTTGAGGAGGGCGTGCTGCCGGTTAAATACTTGGGTGTTCCGCTTATCTCGTCCAGGCTGCTCTCTAGAGATTGCAATGTTTTAATTGAAAAGATAGAGCAGCGCATTCAAAACTGGAGAAATAGGTTTTTATCATTTGCAGGAAGGTTGCAGCTTATCAACCGGTACTTTCAGCTTTGCATGCGTATTGGTCTGCTGTTTTTATTTTGCAAGCACAAATTATTAAGGAGCTTGAAGCTAAATTACGAAATTTCCTGTGGACGCAAAAAGGAAATTTTCATAGAGGAAAAGCTAAAGCCTCATGGAATTCTATTTGTGTCCCTAAATATGAGGGTGGCCTGGGTATTAGGCGACTTGGAGATTCGAATAAAGCTCTTATGGCGAAGCATATTTGGAGTATTCTGAACAAGAGGGAGTCCTTGTGGGTTAACTGGATCTACTCCTACAGATTAAAGGCTGCAGTTTCTGGGTATGTAAGGAAGCTACGAATTGTAGCTGGAGCTGGAGAAAGCTTCTTCAGATGAGGCCGAGTATCAGGGATCACGTGTGGTCGAGATTGGGCAATGGGAATAATACGTCAGCATGGTATGATAACTGGAGTCAACTTGGTCCGTTATCTAACTTCCTGTCTCCTAGGACCATTTCCAATGCGGGATTTACACTTCATGATACGGTTGCGGATATATATAATCAAAGTTCTTGGGCTTGGCCATCGGCTTGGAGAGACTTGTTTCCAGAACTGACTCAATTGGATCAGGTTTATTTGGAACCAAATAAAGTGGACCAAATTTGCTGGAAGGATGGGGATGATATACTTGAATTTTCTTCTTCAAGTGTCTGGCATTCGATTCGGATAAGGGAGCCGGAAGTGGATTGGGCTGAAGTAGTCTGGTTTCATCAATGCATCCCTAAGCATGCTTTCTTTATGTGGTTGATTATTCGTCAGAAACTGCTAACTCAGGATAAGATTCTCCAGTGGGACATCTCGAGAAGGAAAAACATGAATATGATGTGCTGTCTTTTGTGCTATGAGAATGTTGACTCCCATGATCATCTTTTCTTTGAATGTAAGTTTTCTAAACAGGTATGGAACAAGACTAGAGATAAGGTAGGTATGTCTACGGTTGGTCCCAGATGGAGTGACATTATGGCCTGGCTTCTGGCTCGTGCTCGATCGAAAACAGCAGTGCATTATACAAGTCGAGTGTTTGTTGCCTGTGCAGCATACATAATATGGCAAGAACGTAACGCGAGATTGTTCAAGAATCAATCTAGGCCACCAGATACCATATGCGAGAAAATATTAAAGACAGTTCGGTACAAGCTGATGGGGGTTAAGTTCAAAGATTGTGTGAATGTTCGGAGGCTGCTAGGTAGATGGAAGATAAATGTCAACTTCATATCCGATAATGGAGGCTGATTACTATTTTTCTCTGTGTGATTAGTGGTTCTAGATTCTAGTCTAGTAGATGTACTTGTCTTTTGATTCCTGCTTTATATTGTCTGCTTGATTTACTGTCATGAGGTCTGTCTCATGATAGAACTAGTGGGAGATTATCCTCACTACTTGTGTTATTTGGTTGGTTAATATATAGAATCACAGGGGTAACCCTTTACCCAAAAAAAAAAGTTAGCGGATGCCCTTCCTGAAGGAGACTGGACGACATACTTAATGGTTTTGAAGAATGGTCCTGATTGGCCTCATTACAAGATAACAGATTTCATTGATAAGCTAGAAGGTCATGAAATGGAATTACAAAAGTTCGCCAAATCGAAGAATGCAAATGTTGTGCAGTAGGATTGTACTACAAAGGTGGTGTTCAGGATATTTCCAGTCCGAAGATTCAAACGGCTTTCAGTGCGAATATAAATTCTTCGAATCAATCATTCCCAAGCCAATCCAACACTCAATCGAGTTATAATCAGAGTTCTCCAAATATAGCATATTCTAGTAATAGCTCAAATTCTCTATTCCAGAACCAAACTAATCAGACAAATCATTCCAGTCCCGATTCGAATGTATTTCATTGCAACATTACGGTTAATCTGAAGAACGTTTTCTCTGAACAAACAGCCAAACAGCACATGGCGCTTCTTGCAACCGTGCTTGAATCATATGAAAACTTAGTTGCGGGGAAGATTGGGAATCCAGAGATGACGACCGAGGACTAAGACCAGGTTGATGAAGAGGAATTGGAATTGATGGATATCAAAGGGAGCTTAGCATCGATTATCAGAAGAGTCATAAAGTTTGTCGCACTCACAGGAAGAGATATTGGAAATTCGAGCAATAAGCTTGGATTTGACAAAACAAATGTGACATGCTTCAAATGCAGACAAAAGGGGCATTTCAAATGCGAGTGCACAAATCAAGAAGCAAGTGGCAATCAAAGTCCTTTTGGAAACAACGACTATTACAAGAAATCTTTGCAATACAAGCCGTTGCCAATAAAAGTTCAAGTTGATGTACAATACGATTCATCAAAGACAAATGAAAAGGCTCTAGTTGTTGCACATAAGGATGAAGGGTTTGATTGGAATAAATATATTTCCAAGAAAACTGGTGTCGCATTGATGGCCGAGATGTGGAAGAGCCTGAGTCAATGGTTGATGATGCAGTTCTTGAGAATGCGATCTTAGAAGAATTTTTGCAAAGATCAGAGGAAGAGGAAATGATCTATCACGAGACAAAGATGAAGAATATTATTCCTCCTAATCTTCAATCTAGTTTTGCAGGTTGCTTTGATGCTACAAATCAGGAGCATGTGGCTGAAGAAAAGAAACCAGATGTTGTGGAGATCATCGATGTGACAAAGGAGATGAATGAAGAAAATTTGACAAAGATTACTGACAAAGCAATGATGGCCAATCTGAAAGAGGTAAGACAAGAGGTAAAGGCGATTGAGAAAGAAGTTGTGAAAGTGCAAATTGTGGAGGTTGAAAAACCTTGCACAAAGTGTACCAAAGCTTGTGAGCAGTGTGCTGAAAAAACATCTATCATAAGCGTTAACAATGCATAATGAAAATTTTAAATTTGATTATCGCATGATGAAAGAAGCTTTTGATAAGATGAAAGGCACTTACAACATTGTTGAACAAGCTAATCTTGAACAAGTTGGTACAATTAGAATGTTAAAGGCAACGGTGATTGAAAAACAAGAAGCCATTAATATGTATATTAATAACATTGCTGAGCTAAAACATGAACTTCAAGAAACTAAAATTGAAACCGAACGGGTAAGATAGCTGTTGCACAGTTATACGACCGACTAATGCGTATGTGATCACATTCTTCCAACGATTCCGTCGGAAGAAAATGATGTGAAGCCAAAAGGTAAGAAGCGTGGAGATTATAGCAATGTTCCACCTCCATTATGCGCGAGTTCCTGCCGCAAGAAAGTGGAAGGGATGGAGAAGGCACTTAATGTAACACTTTTATCATAAACAAACGATAAGTTACCTGAGAACATTGATTAATTTACACGACATCTAATGATGACAGTGAAGCAGTAGTGAAAAATGTGGTTGAAAATGTTTTGGGAAATGATTCTGATGATAACAGTTTTGAAAGCGCCGACTCGAGTTTAGATAGTTTTGAATCACAATCTGAAAATGAAGATACTTCATCGGAAAATAGCCTAAGTGGATTTGTTTACTGTTCGCTTTTCAAAACCCTAATTCTCTCTCGCTAGCAGGCGATTCTTGTTCCTTCATGAATGCTTCGAATCTTTCATAATAGGCTGTGTAATAGATCTGTGATATGAGCCTTGATTCTTCATTACTCATGTACGAACTCTATTAGCGGCTAAACGTGTTTTGATTTGAAGTGCTCTTCCTTGTTTTCTTCAATCGCCGCCTGAGCCTGTGTGGCTGATCAGTTTGTATAGCATTGGTGGTCTATCGGTCCTTCTGGTAAGGCAGAAACCTTGATTTACCACTATATCTATATAATTCTGTAAGGTTTCATGGGTTAGGGTTTGCTAGTTTAGGGTTTTGCGTTTTATTTTATTTCCGTCGTTTTCGTCTGGATTGTTTGGTTTTCTTGTCAATCGTGAGTTAGGAGAGAGTTGTTAATTCTGGAATGGATGAACGGAAGAAACCTGATGTGCATGTTGATCGAGGTAAACTCCCATTACCTAATAAGGGTTTTGGAAACCGTGTGCTGAATATTGACGGTAACCCTAAGCTGGCCCGTAGAGGGAATGTTCCTAACTCACAAGTGGAAGAGGTGAACTCGGATCCGAGGCTGCTTAAGGCCATTGATGAACGAAACAAGATTACGGGTGCGGTACCTGTGGAGAATGATATTAACGAGAACTCGGAAAACATCATGGAAAAAGGGGCTAACTTGCATAGTAAGTTGGAGGATATTGCACCTGATTCGGATGGTGGTGTTTCATCAGCTGAGTCCACGAAGGTAACGACCACTAAGATTGTAGAACCTCTTTCGTTTGCAAGAGTTGTTCAGCATAATAGTGATGGAATTAAGGTTAATTTTCGGTCTTTGGAAACTGATGAAATAATTGATGGGGCAGATGTTGTCATCCCATTATCATCGGTAAAGCAGGTTAATGATAGATATTCGAACACTCTTTATGGATATTTTTTGGGAAAGCGCTTCGCGTTTCCGGTGGTAGACTATTTTGTTAAACATAAGTGGTCGAAGTATGGTTTATCCAAGATGATGATGAATGCTAAGGGGTTCTTCTTCTTTAAGTTTCAAACAAAAAAAGGGATGGCACAGCTACTGGAAGATGGGCCATGGATGATACGAAATGTTCCAATTATTCTTACTGAATGGACTCCTGATGTTATGGTTGAGAAAAAGGATATAACATCTATACCGGTTTGGGTAAAAATGCATGATGTACCGTTGGCTGCGTTTACTGAGGACGGGTTGAGTTTACTGGCCTCGAAAATAGGTGTTCCAAAATTGCTGGATTCTTATACAACAACAATGTGTGTAGATTCATGGGGAAGAAGTAGCTATGCTAGGGCGTTAATTGAAGTTCAAGCAGGGTCTGAATTAAAGAGAGTTGTTACGGTTGCAATCCCGGCACTCGATGGAAAGGGATACTCTAAAGCGGAGGTAAAAATCGAATATGATTGGGAACCGTTGAGATGTTCAACATGTTGCGTGTTTGGTCATGATGATAACTAGTGCCCACAGAAACAAACATCAGTGCTGATGGAAGATAAGATGAAAAATAATGATGATTTTCAGGAGGTATTGTCGAAGAGTAGGAAAGGGATCAATCAAGGACAGCATGTTAAGAATCAGAAGCCAAAGTTTGTGTACCGTCCGGTAGAAAAGCCTAAGTCCAAGGCTGATGGGAAAGTGCAACCGAAAAACCAAGTGCCTATCTCTAACCCATTTTCTGTACTTCAAAAGGAGGGACATCACTCTAATGAATTTGGTGGAATAGAAGATATGACTTCAAAGGGTAATCAACAAAATAAAAATACCAATTTGGAGGAAGTAATTGCGGATGCAGTTGAAGTCGAGGAGCTTTTAGGTGATATCCCAAAATTTATGGATCAGAAAGTAGAAAATAAAAATTCTGAGGGTGCAAGCACACCTGGTGATACTAGTGTCCATGGGTAGTTTGGCTTCTTGGAACATAAGGGGTTTGAACCGACCCCTCAAACAAAAGTAGGTTCGTCAGGTGGTGCTGGACAATCATCTTCAGGTGTGTGCAATTATGGAAACTCATGTTGACTCATCTAATGTCTATAATGTTTGTAAGAAAGTTTGCTGGTCATGGAGCTGGGCGACTAATGCTGATTGTTGTGAGAAAGGTACTCGTATTATGGTAGGGTGGGACGCTAACATTGTGGATGCTATGATCCTTTCTAAAACAGATCAGGTTGTGCATACTCAGATCATGTTTAAACTCGATCAAAAGTCTATTTTTTGTTCGTTTGTTTATGCTGACAACTACTACAAAAAAAGAAGGGACTATGGCAAAACTTACGTGCTCATCATTCTTATATGCATGATAAACCATGGGTTATCATGGGAGATTTTAATTCTTCCTTGTTTCATGAAGATATAGCTCAAGGACCATCTACTTTTAGCATTGGGAATAGGGAATTTAAGGAGTGTATTGATGAGATAGAGGTGTTTGATGTTAATCGAACGGGTTTACATTTTACGTGGACGAATAAGCAGCAAAAGGGTATCATTGTCAAGAAAATTGATCGAATATTGGGGAATATGCAATTAATCGATACGTTCCCTAATGCGGCAGCATGTTTTCTTCTGTACCGAATATCAGATCATACTCCGTGTATCTTAAGATTGCCTAATGTGACTCGATGAAAACCAAAGCCGTTTAAGTTTGTGAATTTGGTAGCCGATAAGAAGGGTTTTATGGAGGAAGTTAAAACGATTTGGAATATGGACATTCAGGGTTATCGCATGTTTCAGATTGTTAAAAAGCTTAAGCTGTTAAAAAACCCGATGAGGAAACTCTTATATACACAGGGTAATCTGCATGAGAAGGTTAAGACGATGAGAAAGGATCTAGATGACAACCAGCTAGCTATTGATAATGATCCTTTCAACAATGAGCTTCTTGATAAACACAGTCGATTACTTCAAGCGTATAAGAAAGCGGTTCTTGATGAGTGTTCTTTTTTGCAGCAAAAATCTAAGTTACAATGGCTTTCGCTTGGTGATAAGAACTCAAAGTTCTTTCATAACACTGTCAAAGCAAAAAATCATCGGAGTAGAATTTTCTCGGTAGAGACAGTAGCGGTATACTACATGAAGGACTGTCGGTTCCACAGGTCATGGTGGAGCATTATACCCAGTTTTTTGGTAGTGTTGGAAGTATAAATTTGCATCCTACGCCAGATCTATTCCATAATGTATTATCGGTTGATAAAGCTTCTGCTATGGTTAGGATTGTTACGGATGATGAAATTAAACAGGCAATGTTTTCAATTGATGGGAATAAAGCTCCAGGTCCTGATGGTTACACCTCGGTCTTCTTTAAAAAGTCTTGGGATGTAGTTGCAAAGGATGTATGCAATACGGTACAGGAGTTCTTTCAAAATGGTAAACTACTCCGGCAACTTAATCATACGATAATCTCTTTAATCCCTAAGGTTAGTACACCATCATCCATTACGGATTATCGCCCTATATCTTGTTGTAACAAACTATATAAGTGTATCAGCAAGATTATTACAAATCGTATAAAAGAAGGGTTATGTGATATTGTGAGCATCAACCAGTCAGCCTTTGTACCGGGTAGAAGGATTTCTGATAATATCCTCCTAACACAGGAGTTAATGCATAACTATCATCGTAATAAGGGGCCACCAAGGTGTGCCTTTAAGGTGGATATTCAAAAGGCTTATGACACGGTAGACTGGAACTTTCTTGAACAGATACTGCTAGGTTTTGGATTTGATCGGAAAATGTTGAAGTGGATAATGGTTTGTGTTACATCCACGTCCTTCTCTTTGGCTATAAATGGTAATCTGTATGGGTATTTTAGAGGGCAACGGGGTTTACGACAAGGAGACCCAATGTCTCCGTACCTTTTTACGTTGGTTATGGAGGTTCTTACATTGCTTTTGCAAAAACAGAGTTCTTTGTCAGCTGAGTTTAGGTACCATAATAAGTGTGAAAATCAGCGAATAATTAATCTCTTTTTGCTGATGATCTGTTTTTGTTTTCTCGGGGCGATCATAGATCAGCAAAAGTGCTTTTGGAGGCGCTAGACTTATTTAAGAACATGTCAGGTCTTGTTCCTAGTATGACTAAAAGTACGGTCTTCTTTGGTAATGTTCCGGACATAGTGAAAGACCGAATTAGAAGCATCATCCCATTTGATGAAGTTACGTTGCCAGTTCGCTACCTTGGAGTTCCCCTTATATCTACCAGGCTTGTTTACAATGATTGTAAGAGACTTGTGGAAAGTATGGATTTAAGAATTACCGATTGGAAAAATAAGAGTCTGTCATTTGCGGGTAGACTTCAATTGATTCGGTCGGTCCTGTCTTCTATGCATATATATTAGGCGTCGGTTTTTATTTTACCAAAGGGCATCATTTATGACCTGGAAGAAAGAATGCGAAGATTTTTGTGGGCGCAAGGAAATAACATAAAAGGGAAAGCTAAGGTGAGTTGGAAAAAAGTGTGTATTCCTAAACAAGAGGGTGGCTTGGGTATTCGAAGGATTGGGGATATGAATAAAGCGCTTATGGTTGCGCATGTATGGAGTCTTCTTACACATAGAGAGTCTCTTTGGGTAAAGTGGATCCATTCATATCGTATAAGAGATCGAAGTTTTTGGGACTTACCAATCCGAAATAGCATAACATGGAGCTGGAGGAAAATGTTACAGTTAAGGCCGATTATTCAACATCATGTATGGACTAAACTGGGAGATGGTAACAAAACACTAGTCTGGTTTGATAAGTGGGATGAGATATGTCCTTTGAATTCTTTTATTACGCCACGTATGATATCGAATGCTGGATTCTATATGAACTCGAAGGTTGCGGATGTATGTGACCATGGGGGGTGGGGATGGCCGACCGAGTGGGTAAACCGATTTCCGGCTCTCCGAAACATGCCAAGTATCATACTGAACCGGGGTTTACATGATAGAGTTGTATGGAGAACTAGATCAGGAAAGGAGATGAACTACAGTGCCGCTATAGGGTGGGATGAATTTCGACTACACCAGAATGAAGTCCCATGGGCGAGTATTATTTGGTATCCCCAATCTATTCCTCGTCATTCTTTTTTAGTGTGGCTGCTTGTGAACAAAAAACTAAAAACGCAGGATGTCATGAGTCGATGGTCTTCGGCGGGTAGTCCTAATTATAACCTCATGTGCTGTTCGTTGTGTATAGTTGGTCTGGATTCCCATGACCACCTTTTTTTCGAGTGTTTATATGCTGCTCAGGTTTGGAATGGTATTCGAGATAAGCAGGAATGGGATCGCTGCCTAACAAGTGGGAAAGGATATTTGATCATTTGGTGCAATATGCGAAGTCAAAGCATGCTACTCATGTTATTGGAAAGCTTGTTGTTAGTGCGGCAACTTACTTCGTGTGGCAGGAACGAAACCAGAGATTGTTTTCTAGGAAAAAAAGGAGTGCAGATCAACTCATTGAGGTTATTCTAATAACAGTTCGGATGAAGCTACATTTGATGAAATTTAAAGACACGAGTCACACTAGAGATCTTCTACAGGAATGGAGACTTCCTAGAGGGTTGCTGATAAATGATGATGAATATGGCTAATGGTGTTACATGTGTGTTTTTGTAACTTAGTGTTACGTGTATTGTCGAGTGACGTGCTTGTTAAATTGGTATCTAGCGTATGTAGGATGATTGCTCGTTGAACTCTAGTATGGCTTGTCATACTTGAGAATTGAGGTTTCTGTCTGCCTCACTTGTTATTTTTGGTTGAATGATATAATATTTACCAAGTTATCATCAAAAGTCTATTTTTTGTTCGCTTGTTTATGCTGACAACTACTACAAAAAAAGAAGGGACCTATGGCAGAACTTACGTGTTCATCATTCTTATATGCATGATAAACCATGGGTTATCATGGGAGATTTTAATTCTTCCTTGTTTCATGAAGATATAGCTCAAGGGCCATCTACTTTTAGTATTGGGAATAGGGAGTTTAAGGAGTGTATTGATGAGATAGAGGTGTTTGATGTTAATCGAACGGGTTTACATTTTACTTGGACGAATAAGCAGCAAAAGGGTATCATTGTCAAGAAAATTGATCGAATATTGGGGAATATGCAATTAATCGATACGTTCCCTAATGCGGCAGCATGTTTTCTTCCGTACCGAATATCAGATCATACTCCGTGTATCTTAAAATTGCCTAATGTGACTAGGGGAAAACCGAAGCCGTTTAAGTTTGTGAATTTGGTAGCCGATAAGAAGGGTTTTATGGAGGAAGTTAAAACGATTTGGAATATGGACATTCAGGGTTATCGCATGTTTCAGATTGTTAAAAAGCTTAAGCTGTTAAAAAACCCGATGAGGAAACTCTTATATACACAGGGAAATCTGCATGAGAAGGTTAAGACAATGAGAAAGGATCTAGATGACAACCAGCTAGCTATTGATAATGATCCTTTCAACAATGAGCTTCTTGATAAACACAGTCGATTACTTCAAGCGTATAAGAAAGCGGTTCTTGATGAGTGTTCTTTTTTGCAGCAATCCTCAGTAAACGCAGCCAACGGTACATCAAGCATTTTTACCCAAACTGGTATAGATCTTATATCCTTTTTCTCAACCATAACATCAGGAGTCCATTCAGTAAGAATAATTGGAACATTTCGTATCATCCATGGCCCATCTTCCAGTAGCTGTGCCATCCCTTTTTTTGTTTGAAACTTAAAGAAGAAGAACCCCTTTGCATTCATCATCATCTTGGATAAACCATACTTCGACCACTTATGTTTAACAAAATAGTCTACCACCGGAAACGCTAAGCGCTTTCCCAAAAAATATCCATAAAGAGTGTTCGAATATCTATCATTAACCTGCTTTACCGATGATAATGGGATGACAACATCTGCCCCATCAATTATTTCATCAGTTTCCAAAGACCGAAAATTAACCTTAATGCCATCACTATTATGCTGAACAACTCTAGCTAACGAGAGAGGTTCTACAATCTTAGTGGTCGTTACCTTTGTGGACTCAGCTTATGAAACACCACCATCCGAATCAGGTGCAATATCCTCCAACTTACCATGCAAGTTAGCCCCTTTTTCCATGATGTTTTCTGAGTTCTCCTTAATATCATTCACCACAGGTACCGCACCCGTAATCTTGTTTCGTTCATCAATGGCATTAAGCAGCCTCGGATCCGAGTTCACCTCTTCCACTAGTGAGTTAGGAACATTCCCTCTACGGGCCAGCTTAGGGTTACCGTCAATATTCAGCACACGGTTTCCAAAACCCTTATTAGGCAACGGGAATTTGCCTCGATCAACATGCACATCAGGTTTCTTACGTTCATCCATGCCAGATTTAACAACTCTCTCCTTACTCAGTTTTGGATACCCATCACCATTTAGAACTTCATCGCTCTCCATTCGGACTTAAAACTCACAACCATGCACACCGCAACCACAACCAACAAAACAGAAAGAAAAACCCTAGTTCCAAAACCCTAGAATCCGTAATCAATCCTTAATCGATTAGAAAGCTTGTATCAATCTAGCTAGATTAACATCCGTTAACCGCGATCAACACAATCTTTATAATAAATCAGAATCTCCTACCAATTCCCAGGTCGACGATTATCAATACAAAACAAACACAAACCCTAACCTGATCGGATCTTCTTGATTATAAATGAATGTTGATGATAATCAACAATTATATCTGAATCACAAAATATATCCGAAACACAAGATACGGCCGGCGATTGAAAAACAAAATCGAAAAACCTACTATCCGATCGATCCGCTATGCCACCAGAGTTCGTATTGAAGATTTGATTACTCAAACCCCTAATAACAGATCTGTTGCACACATGTTCACGATCAAAATTGTAGGATTGAAAGAAGAACAAAAAATCGCCGGCTAGAGAGAGAGCATTAGTATGGCTAATGGTGTTACATGTTTTTTTTTGTAACTTAGTGTTACGTGTATTGTCGAGTGACGTGCTTGTTAAATTGGTGTCTAGCGTCTGTAGGATGATTGTTTGTTGAACTCTAGTATGGCTTGTCATACTTGAGAATTGAGGTTTCTCTCTACCTCCCTTGTTATTTTTGGATTTATTGATATAATATTTACCGGGGTAAACCCTTTACCCAAAAAAAAATAGCCTAAGTGATGATCCTAACGTTGTAATGTACAAAGTTAAGGACTCTGATAGACTATATTTTGATGATAGTTTTCCGATTCGGAATGTGAAAGAAGATCAAATTGACAAACTATTCAAACTTGTTGAAGTGTCATCAGATGATCTAGAGAATAATGAAAAGAAACTTCACTCAAAATCAAAGAAAGTTTATAACAACTACCGAGGAAATTGTGGTGATTTTCCTGAGAATAGGAGAGCGGGTTTGGGTTAGAGGTAGCAGATGAACCGAAAAAGAAACAATCACCATTTATGAATATAAAACGAAAAACATGAAATTTGTGTTTGGGACAAACACGTTTAAGGAGAAGGATTCGATTGGAAAGCAATCGAACGGTGAATTTAAGAAAGAGAAAGAGCTTCGTGATAAGGCTAAATCCACAAGTGGAGTAAAGACCACTAGTGGACAAACTGTTGATACTCGGACTTGCTTTAAATGCAATGAGGTTGGACACATTGCACAAAAATGTCCGAAATCAAAGCCTATCTATCAACGAAGAAAGAAAACTTCAGATGATGATAAACTTAAGCACCTAGAGATTGTGCCAATAAGGATCTTAAAACAAAATAATGAATCTAACATTGAAGTAACATCTAAAATAGAATCTAAAATTGAGAAATCTACTTTTGAAAAGGGTGAAACTTCGAAATCAAATGAAAACAAAGATTCAAAATTTTATACCAAAAAGACATGAATGAAATCTCAAGCTGGGTTGCAAAGAAAACCTCATCATCATCTGAAAGTGCAAAGTTTGCATAAGTCAAAATTGAAAATGTTAATGAAACTAAGACTGATCAGAAATTTCCGTATGTTGATTTGAAAGTTCCAACTTATGATATCCCGAATCCATCAAAGACCGGAAAGGCTTGGGTTTCCCTCTTTAAATAAGTTCTTTTGCATGTGCAGGGGCTCCCAAGATCCATTTTGTCAAAGTGGATTATGGATAGCGGAGCTTCACGTCACATGATTGGGATGCGTGCCTTACTCTTCGATATTAAAGCAATCAATGGAGGGTACGTGGGATTCGCGGGTAATCAAGGAGGTCGAATTGTTGCAGAAGGAAAGCTATCTAAGGTGTGGTGTCGTTTGATAAGTTCAACTATATCGCTGAGCTAGAGAACATCTTCTCATTTGTCACACCCCAACCGATGGCGCAAACACCGGGATGAGACGAAAACGAGATTGCTCATTGCTCACAACATCAATATATGACAATAATTAATTTAATCCAATTTCATTTCATAACAAATTGTCGAATACAACATTGAAGCAAATGCAACCATTGTACATAACAAGTTTGAAACATAGTACAACAAAATTTGATACAACAACAATAACCTAAAACGTCTAAATTGTGTGTATCTAAGTCCTTGCTATTTCGATTTCATAGCATCAACTCCTTCAACCTGTAACATGTTTCAAAATAAAGTCAATGCAAAAGCAAAGGCGAGTACACAAGGTTTAGCTTAGCATACGTATATGAATAAAGTTTAACAATCCTCATGGCAACTAAAATCTATACAAGCACAACATCACGACATGCAATAATATTAATCAAACCAATAACTCATCACGTTCTTTAACATGACCTCACGATTAAAGTGATGGAGGTGGAGGCGTGAATTCCTACAGCGCTAAGCATGTCAAACGAAGGCTAAAAATAGTTAATGACTAGAGCATAGCATAAAGAATATCCATGACAAGTATCAAGTATAAAATTCAAGTATTCATGTAATTAGTATTGTTCGTGCGTTTCATAAAGTTTACGTGTTCGTGACTTTTTGTATATGGAAATATGTTACACCCAAAATGAGTTATAAACAAAAATGGGTCGAGTGTACTCACGGTTTTGCAAGCTTTTCGACTTGAAACCGTGAAGAGTAGTTGTTTGATGGGATGAACGCTGAGTTATCCTTCCAAGTAACAAGAGATATGAAGAAGATGATGTTCTTGATTGAAAATCTTCAAGGGAGAAGACCTCAAGCTTGTATACCCCAAGCTTCCAACAAACACCTTATGTTGCTAGGATTTTTCACTTATGAACACCTCTTGATCAACCAACCTTTGGCCAAAAATTCTAGAGAGAATTTCAGTGTTCTTACACTTGATTTTTTGGTGTGTGTCATCACTACTTCTCACCAAATCATCCATATATATAATCTCTTATAAGATCTTTTCTTGGATTTTGTGAGATCTTGTAAGATTTTCAAGATACCCATATATCTTACATAATCTAATCTTGGATTGTGTGAGATCTTGTAAGATTTGTAAGATATTCATATATCTTACAAAATCTAATCTTGGATTTTGTGAGATCTTGTAAGATTTGCAAGATATCCATATATCTTACATAATCTAATCTTGGATTGTGTGAGATCTTGTACGATTTGCAAGAGATCCATATATCTTACATAATCTAATCTTGGATTGTGTGAGATCTTGTAAGATTTGCAAGATATCCATATATCTTACATAATCTTTTATAATGTTATTAACCCATTAAATCACAAAATATACTCTCAAATAAATTATCCATCTTATTTATTAGTTTCTTAAGTGCAATTATTTAGAAAACCAATTTCTAAATATCCGAAGTGTTAATATTTACTTGTTTGATCATATCATAAATAAATATTGTAAGTGTTTGTCTAGCTGGTTATTGGGTATGACCTGACTTGGATCATAACTTACTAGCCACATCAATTTAATATGTGTCTTGGGCATACAGATTCCAACAAGAATAAGTATAAGCAAGTATGATCAAGCGTATGAATCGTGTATAAGTATTGTAGCATGTATATCACGTATTTGCAAGTTTGTCACGTCTTCAAGTATTTAGCATAAACGTATGATTGTGTGTAAATATTAAGTGATTGAGAATAAGTATAACATAAATAGGATAGAATTACGAGTTTTCATTTTGATTCAAGTCTTGGATTTCAATGATTACAACGATTACAATGAAAGGATGAACACAAGGTACCAAGGTTACCAAAAATAGAAATAGCTTTCTAAATATGAAAGTATGAAATAGCAGGGCGTTACAGCCTCCCCTCCTTTAGGAAATTTCGTCCCGAAATTTATTCAAGAGGAAGACCTTAGAGAAAAAGAATTTTGACAAAAAGAATCGAGACTTGAGAGTTTCGAAACGTTTAGAAAAGTACGAAATTTTGAAGAACTGAAGGATAGGAGTTTGTTTGACTAAAATAAGTTGAGGCGTTTAAGCATAAGTAAAACGCGCATGTGCGTGTATAGACAAGCGAGTTTAAACAGGTTTGAATCACTCAAATGACGAGGTATTTTAAAATGTTATACCTAAGAAGGAAGCTTTTGTATAAAACGATGTGTATTTTGATGAAAAGTATGGCCGCCTATTGGGTGTAAGAAAAGTTTCGTTACATTTAAAGAGTACTAGAAATCTCAGTTTTGTAGAGAGCTCTTTATTGGTGAAAAACGAGGACGTTAGGTATTTTAAATAAAAAACACTTTTTGAAGGTAACGGCCAAATAAGTATGTTTGCGCATAAATAAAGGGGTGGAAAATAGTCTTAAGTGTAAGATAGCATTTTAGGGTTTGAATGCTTAAACTAATTGATTGCAACGGGGCTTGTGTTAAAGACAAGGAATAGTGGGGAATAATGGAGGTATAGGAGTGGACGGTTGACCTAATAAACGAATGTGAGTATAATGGTATGCGTATTGAAAGAGATGAGTTAAGAATGGGTCTCTCGTGGATAATCGGACATCACGCGTTTCGCAATGCGTTTGTGAGTTGTTAAAGTTTGTATCGGGTCTAAATAGGTTTGCAAAACACCGAATTTCTCATGGCAAGTTTAACGAAAGTTCGGGGACATGGTGAAAACACTTATATACAGGAAGTACCAGCGGCGTATCCACCATGTTTTGACCATGTTGCGACCGTTTCGTTACTCGATGCAATGTTACGTTCCGTGTCTTACCATACACGGTAGTACACCCTATTGTTCTCATGCGCTTATCACTATAATCCCGTGTGCACCCGTGATTATACTGACCGTCGCATGATCCGCATAGCTTGTATTAGCAGCGCATGAATTAAGGAATACATAAATTTTGAAAATAGTTTGTGTGCGTGTAAGAATGTAGTAGGTAAGCATGTTTGTGTGCAATTAAGCATGGGGCCCATGGAAGCGAATCTCCTGGGTTCGCTCGCGTAAAGGCGCGAATGTATAGATTTTGAGTATGAATAAGAGCATGCGAATAAGAGTACGAGTACGAGTATAAATGTAAGTATAAACTTAAATGTGTGAACATGCATATAAGTATCAGCGCAAAATGCATGAACATGAGCGTGAACAT
The DNA here is from genome assembly GCA_947069175.1 of Scalesia atractyloides. Taxonomy (NCBI): domain Eukaryota; kingdom Viridiplantae; phylum Streptophyta; class Magnoliopsida; order Asterales; family Asteraceae; genus Scalesia; species Scalesia atractyloides. The sequence continues at coordinate 33,235,472 of CAMTDV010000009.1, read as the reverse complement.
AAATAGGAGTAGGCATAATAGTATGAACATAAGTATAACTATAACCATAAATTGTATGAGTATAGAGATGAATATGAGTATAAGTGTAGACGTAAATGTATAAATGTGAATAAGATTATGACGTAAAAGGTACGAGTATGAACATGGGTACGAACATAAATGTGTACGTATAATTTTAAGTGTAGACATCAGATGCATAGGTATGAATATAAGAATGTGCGTGAGTGTAAGGATATGCAAGCATGTCTGAGTTTAAATGAGTATGAGACCTACGTGAGCGAATCCCCTCGGGTTACATTCACGTATAGGTATGAATGCATGAATTTGAATATGAGCATGATTATAAGTATGCATGTGAGTATTATGTATAAGTATGTGTGTGCATAAATATGAATACGTGTGTATGAATATCGATAGGTATAAATGACGATGATTGTGTGCATGTCATGAGTTGAATACAACAAATTTAATCATGTAAACAATTGAGAAACGAAGGATATAAATGAAATTGTCGTGCGGAGTTTTGACTAACCATGTGTGAGGATACGCATGTATAGTGGTTTGAGCAAAACATTTAGTTTTCCAAACCAAAATAGGTTTAACTTTGATTTAGAATGTAGAATCTAGTTTGTGAATGTAAAAGGATATGAAGTACTCATTGATGGCGTATTTTGTAAATAACGGAAATACTACTCTTGTTCTAGAAGAATTTGTGTAAGTCGAAAATGGTCGGCCCCCAAGAAGTTTCCTTTGCCCGCTTCTTTTGACATTTAAAAGATGTGTGAAAAGATTTCTAAAAGTAGTAAGTTTGCATCGTTTTAAAAGATCTTACATTAAAATATGGAAATTGAAATTTGGAGGTTCTCATGAGACGTTGATTCTTAAAAATAAATTTAGCATGATGAACCAGTGACTGTCGAAAATAAGTGTTTTAATAAAATAAGTGTTTTAGCAAAATGATTCGTTGGTTTTGAAAGAAGTTTTTTATGTAAAACGGTCTTATAACATCTATAAGATATTATAGGCATATGAGAAAGGTTGCTTTGATTTCGATTGAGAATGAAAGTCCTTAGGTATGATGGTATAATGTGGGCATGTTTTAGTGATTAGGTTAAATAAAGTTCATGGGCAAGAGATTCGTTGGACCAATTAAGTTGATAGGTACCATTTTGTAAGGTTTTAAAAAACGTTCCAATGTATGATTAAAAATTTCGTGTATGTGAGTTATGTAAAAACAGATTGTAGGGTAAGAACTACGTTTGATAAAACATTGCATTTTGAAATTGATACAAGTAGGGAGATTGACGGATGCTAACGGTTTAGGTATTAACATGATCGTGTTTTCATATTAAAGTTTATTAAAAGAAGGTATTGGTAACGATCACCTAGGTAAGGGAATCACCCCTAAACCGTTGGTGAGGTCGTTGTAAGATGAGAAAAGAAGCGGAGTTAATTGTCAAGGTAAGGAAATAACTCCTATCTTGATGTTATGCCTCCATTTGTTGTTACAAGGAATGTAGATAAAATCATGCGAAATCATGTATGTGTATAATGTATAATTGCATGAAAAACGAAAAATTTCTAGTATGATGTGTGCGTAAAAGTGAAGTCTCAAAATGGTTTGAAATTGAAAAGAGGTGACTGCATCATATAAAATTGAGAATAGTAAAACGTAAGTTCGATTAAAACTTGATGGTTCCAAAACAGAACTTTGACTAACCAAAGTGGTCGAAAAGTCTTTTGAGATTGGGAAGTATGCTTTGGCCTAATAGGTGGTATACTCTCGCCGACATGTCGGTTAACGGTATTCACTCCCTTTCGGTTACTACATGTCCCAATTCAATCTGGAGTTTCGAGACTTGGCGGGATTGTAAAATCAAGGAGTGGGACTAATCATCGAGATGTGGGTTTCACCCCTAACTTGACGACTTCGTACCCTAAGTGTGGTTGGTACTCATCGGGTCAAAATTTAATTTCGACACGTTGACGGGGGTCTCCTAGAATTTGAAATTGAAAATTTTCCATCAAGGTGAGGCCTTCACTCCTAACTTGCGGTGAATTTCGTGTAAAAAAATAGGTGGATTGAGAGTCGTTCACCAAGTTATGGATTTCACGCCTATTTGGTGAAGCCGTCTCGTTTGTGTATTACGAGTGTTTTCGAGTTTAGTATTATCGATTAAAATGCATTAGGGAAAGGCGTATGAGCTTTGAAATATTATAACAAGTATTAACACATAAGAAGCATGTCAAGGAATAGCACATAAAGATAAAAAGACGACATGTATGCATAAAAGAAACCATAAGAGAATGAATAAGCAAATAACGTAGAATACAAGTAGTTTCAAGCAAAACACAAGAATAAGGCTCTTATACTATACTATAGACTAGGTCGAACATGGCAATTCTATCTAATTCCCTATAGTTATGGCTCTGATACCAATCTGTCACACCCCAACCGATGGCGGAAACATCGAGATGAGACGAAAACGAGATTGCTCATTGCTCACAACATCAATAAATGACAATAATTAATTTAATTCAATTTCATTTCATAACAAATTGTCAAATACAACATTGAAGAAAATACAAGCATTGTACATAACAAGTTTGAATAACATAGTACGCCAAACTTTGATACAACAACAATAACCTAAAAACGTCAAAATTGTGTGTATCTAAGTCCTTGCTATTCCGATTTCATAGCATCAACTCCTTCAGCCTGTAACATGTTTCAAAATAAAGTCAATGCAAAAGCAAAGGCGAGTACACAAGGTTTAGCATAGCATACGTATATTAATAAAGTTTAAAAATCCTCATGGCAACTAAAATCTATACAAGCACAACATCACGACATGCAATACTATTAATCAAACCAATAACGCATCACGTTGTTTAACATGACCTCACGATTAAAGTGATGGAGGTGGAGGCGTGAATTCCTATAGCACTAAGCATGTCAAACAAAAGCTAAAAATAGTTAATGACTAGAGCATAGCATAAAGAATATCCATGACAAGTATCAAGTATAAGATTCTAGTATTCATGTAATTAGGATTGTTCGTGCGTTTCATAAAGTTTACGTGTTCGTAATTTTTTGTATATGGAAACATGTTACACCCAAAATGTGTTATAAACAAAAGTGGGTCGAGTGTACTCACGGTTTTGCAAGCTTTCCGACTTGAAACCGTGAAGAGTAGTTGTTTGATGGGATGAACGCTGAGTTATCCTTCCAAGTAACAAGAGATATGAAGAAGATGATGTTCTTGATTGGAAATCTTCAAGGGAGAAGACCTCAAGCTTGTATACCCCAAGCTTCCAACAAACACCTTATGTTGCTAGGATTTTTCACTTATGAACACCTCTTGATCAACCAACCTCTGGCCGAAAATTCTAGAGAGAATTTCAGTGTTCTTGCACTTGATTTTTTGGTGTGTGTCATCACTACTTCTCACCAAATCATTCATATATATAATCTCTTATAAGATCTTTTCTTGGATTGTGTGAGATCTTGTAAGATTTGCAAGATATCCATATATCTTTTTTTGGGTAAAGGGTTTACCCCGGTAAATATTATATCAATCAACCAAAAAACAAACAAGTGAGGCAGACAACAACCTCAGTTCTCAATTATAACGAGCAATCACCCTACGGACGCTAAACTCCAATTTAAAAACATGTCACTCGACAAGACATGTAACACTCAGTTACAAAAAAAAAAACACATTCAACACCATCAGCCATATTCATCATCATATATCAGCAACCCTCTAGGAAGTCTCCATTCCTGTAGAAGAGCTCTAGTGTGACTCGTGCTCTTGAATTTCATCAAATGTAGCTTCATCCGAACTGTTGTTAGAATAACCTCAATGAGTTGATATGCACTCCTTTTTTTGCTAGAAAAAAGTCTCTGGTTTCGTTCCTGCCACACGAAGCTGCCGCACCAACAACAAGCTTCCCACTAACATGAGTAGCATGCTTTGACTTCGCATATTGCACCAAATGATCAAAGATCCTTTCCCACTTGTTAGGAATCGATCCCATCCCTACTTTATCTCGAGTACCATTCCAAATCTGAGCAACATATACACACTCGAAAAACAGATGCTTATGGGAATCAAGACCAACCATGCACAACGAACAACACATGAGGTTAAAATTAGTACTACCCGCCGAAGACCATCGACTCATTATATCCTGCATTTTTAGTTTTTTGTTCACAAGCAGCCACATTAAAAAAGAATGACGAGGAATAGATTGGGGAAACCACATAATACTCGCCCATTGGACTTCATTCTGATGTAGTCGAAAATCATCCCATCCTATAGCGGCACTGTAGTTCATCTCCTTTCCCGATCTAGTTCTCCACACAACCCTATCATGAAAACCCGGGTTCAGTATGATGCTCGGCATGTGTCGAAGAGCTGGAAACCGGTTCACCCACTCGTTCGGCCATCCCCATTCCCCATGGTCACACACATCCGCAACCGTCGAGTTCAAATAGAAACCAGCATTCGATATCATACGTGGCGTAATAAAAGAATTCAAAGGACATATGTCATCCCATTTATCAAACCAGACTAGCGTTTTTTTACATCTCCCAGTTTAGTCCATATATGATGTTGAATAATCGGCCTTAGCTGTAATATTTTCCTCCAGCTCCACGCTATGTTATTTCGAATTGGTAAGTCCCAAAAACTTCGATCTCGGATACGATATGAATGAACCCACTTAACCCTAATAGACTCTCTATGCGTAAGAAGGCTCCATATATGCACAACCATAAGCGCTTTATTCATACACCCGATCCTTCGAATACCCAAGCCACCCTCTTGTTTAGGAACACAAACTTTTTTCCAACTCACCTTTGCTTTACCCTTTATGTTATTTCCTTGAGCCCACAAAAACCTTCGCATTCTTTCTTCCAGGTCATAAATGATGCGCTTTGGTAAAATAAAAACCGACGCCCAATATATATGCATAGAAGACAGGACCGACCGAATCAATTGAAGTCTACCAGCAAACGACATACTCTTATTTTTCCAATCGGTAACTCTTGAATCCATATTTTCCACAAGTCTCTTACAATCATTGTAAATAAGTCTGGTAGATATAAGGGGGGCCCCAAGGTAGCGAACTGGCAACACACCCTCATCAAATGGGATGATGCTTCTGATTCGGTCTTTCACTATGTCCGAAACATTACCAAAGAAAACCGTACTCTTAGTCATACTAGGAACAAGACCTGACATGTTCTTAAATAAATCTAACGCCTCCAAAATCACTTTTGCTGATCTATGATCGCCCCAGGAAAACAAAAACAGATCATCAGCAAAACAGAGATTAACTATTCGCTGATTTTCACACTTATTATGGAACCTAAACTCAGCTGCCAAAGAAATCTGTTGTTGCAAAATCAATGTAAGAACCTCCATAACCAACGTAAAAAGGTACGGAGACATAGGGTCTCCTTGTCGTAAACCCCGGTGCCCTTTAAAATACCCATACAAATTACCATTTATAGACAATGAGAAAGACGTGGATGTGACACAAACCATTATCCACTTCACCATTTTCCGATCAAACCCAAAACCTATCAGAATCTATTCAAGAAAGTTCCAATCTACCATGTCATAAGCCTTTGAATATCCACCTTAAAGGCACACCTTGGTGGCCCATGATTATGATGATAGTTATGCATTAACTCCTGTGTTAAAAGGATAATATCTGAAATCCTTCTACCCGGAACAAAGGCTGACTGGTTGATGCTCACAATGTCACATAACCCTTCTTTTATACGATTTGTAATAATCTTGCTGATACACTTATATAATGTGTTACAACAAGATATAGGACGATAATCCGTAATGGAAGACGGTGTACTAACCTTAGGGATTAAAGATATTATCGTATGATTAAGTTGACGGAGGAGTTTACCATTTTGAAAGAACTCCTGCACCGCACTGCAAACATCTTTCCCGACAACATCCAATGACTTTTTAAAGAAGACCGAGGTGTAACCATCAGGACCTGGAGCTTTATTCCCATCAAGCGAAAACATTGCCTGTTTAATTTCATCATCAGTAACCATCCGAACCATAGCAGAAGCTTTGTCAACCGATAAGACACTATGGAATAGATCAGGCGTAGGATGCAAACGTATACTTCCAATACTACCAAAAAACAGGGTATAATGATTCACCATGATCTGCGGAACCGACAGTCCTTCATGTAATGTACCGCTACCATCTCTAACCGAGAAATTTCTACTCCGATGATTTTTTGCTTTGACAGTGTGGTGAAAGAACTTTGAGTTCTTATCACCAAGCGAAGCCATTCTAACTTAGATTTTTGCTGCAAAAAAGAACACTCATCAAGAACCGCATTCTTATACGCTTGAAGTAATCGGCTGTGTTTAGCAAGGAGCTCATTGTTGAAAGGATCATTATCAATAGCTAGCTGGTAGTCATCTAGATCCTTTCTCATCGTCTTAACCTTCTCATGCAAATTACCCTGCATATACAAGAGTTTCCTCAGCGGGCTTTTTAACAACTTAAGCTTTTTAACAATCTGAAACATACGATAACCCTGAATGTCCATATTCCAAATCGTTTTAACCTCATCCATAAAACCCTGCTTATCGGCCACCAAGTTCGCAAACTTAAACGGCTTAGGTTTTTCCCTGGTCACATTAGGCAATTTTAAGATACACGGAGTATGATCTGATATTCGGTACGGGAGGAAACATGCTGCCGCATTAGGGAAAGTATCAATTAATTGAATATTCCCCATTATTCGATCAATTTTCTTGACAATGATCCCCTTTTGCTGCTTATTCGTCCACGTAAAATGTAAACCCGTTCGGTTAACATTAAACACCTCTATTTCATCAATACACTCCTTAAACTCCCTATTCCCAATATTAAAAGTGGACGGCCCCTCAGCTCATGAAACAAAGAAGAATTAAAATCTCCCATGATAACCCATGGTTTATCATGCATATAAGAATGATGAACACGTAAATTCTACCATAGCACCCTTCTTTTTTTGTGCATAGACAAACAAACAAAATATAGACTTTTGATCCATTTTAAAAATGATCTGAGAATGCAGTACCTGATCTATTTAGGATAGAATCATAACATCCACCATGTTAGTGTCCCACCCTACCATAATACGAGTACCTTTCTCACAACAATCAGCATTAGTCGCCCAGCTCCATGACCAGCAAACTTTCTTACAAACATTATAGACATTAGACGAGTCAACATGAGTTTCCATAATTGCACAAACTTGAAAATATTTATCCAGAACCACCTGGCGAACCTCCTTTTGTTTGAGGGGGCGGTTCAAACCCCTTATGTTCCAAGAAGCCAAACTACCCATGGACACTAGTATCACCAGGTGTGCTTGCACCCTCAGACTTTTTATTTTCCACTTTCTGATCCATAAATTTGGGATATCAAATAAAAGCTCATCCACCTCCACTGCATCCGCAATTACTTCCTCCGAATTGCTATTTTTATTTTGTTGATTACCCTTAGAAGTTACACCTTCCATTCCACCAAATTCATTAGAGTGGTTGCCCTCCATTTGAAGCACATCAAACGGGTTAGAGATAGGCACTTGGTTTTTCGGTTGCACTTTCCCATCAGCCTTGGGCTTAGGCTTTACTACCGGACGATACACAAACTTCGGCTTCTGATTCTTAACATGCAGCCCTTGAGTGATCCCTTTCCTATTCCTCGACGATACCTCCTGAATCATCATTATTTTTCGTATTGTCATCAATCAGCACTGGCTTTTGTTTCTTTGGGCACGAGTTATCATCATGGCCAAACACGCAACATGTTGAACATCTTAACGGTTCCCAATCGTACTCGATTTTTACCTCCGCTTTGGAATATCCCTTTCCATCGAGTGCCGTAATTGCAACCGTTACGATTCTCTTTAATTCAGACCCTGCTTGAACATCAATTAACGCCCTAGCATAACTACTTCTTCCCCATGATTCTGCACACATTATTGTTGTATAAGAATCCAGCAACTTTGGAATACCTACTTTCGAGGCCACTAAACTCAACCCGTCCTCCGTAAACGCAGCCAACGGTACATCATGCATCTTTACCCAAACCGGTATAGATGTTATATCCTTTTTCTCAACCGTAACAGCAGGAGTCCATTCAGTAAGAATAATTGGAACATTTCGTATCAACCATGGCCCATCTTCCAGTAGTTGTTCCATTCCTTTTTTTGTTTGAAACTTAAAGAAGAAGAACCCCTTTGCATTCATCATCATCCTGGATAAACCATACTTCGACCAATTATTTTGAACAAAATAGTCTACCACCGGAAACGCTAAGCGCTTTCCCAAAAAAATCCATAAAGGGTATTCGAATATCTATCATTAACCTGCTTTACCGATGATAATGGGATGACAAAATCCACCCCATCAATTATTTCATCAGTTTCCATAGCCCTAAAATTAACTTTAATACCATCCTTATTCTGCTGAACAACTCTAGCAAACGATGGAGGTTCTACAACCTGAGTGGTCGTTGCCTCCTTGGACTCAGACGAAGAAACTCCACCCTCCAATTCAGCTGTAAAAGCCTTCATCTTATCAGGTTTTTGAGCATTCGGTCCCTTAGATTTTGCAGCCAAAGTATTGTCCACAGGTTTCGATATATTCCGGAACCCATCCAGAATCGTAGAGTTAGAAGCTGGGTAAAGACCCCTCCTTGGTAGCTTTGAGTTCCCCTCTATATTCGTCACTTTTAGTCCTATCCCCCGTATAGGAGATGTTCCTCCATCATCAGGCATTTGTTCACCCTCCCTATACCTCTCCATGCAGCCAAATACCACGTAAACCAGTCGGAACAACGTGAAACACCAAACGCATGCACGAACCCTAATTCTAGCAAAACCTTAACTCATGAAACTTTCCAAGATCCAATAGTGAGACGGGTAGGTCAAGGTTACTGCCCAACCAGTAGGACCGATTAACCCGCAACCCTATTCAATCCGAATAAGAATCATAAACTATGGCGGCGATGGAAAAACCAAAAAACACAAGAAACCCTATTTCGGATCGATCAATATTGCTAATAGAGTTCGTATTAGCGTTTGAATGATCAAACTCTAATCACAGATCTATTACACAAAGAATCACGAAGCAAAACTTAGAGTTTTCATGAAGAACAAAAATCGCCTAGCTAGAGAGACAGATTAGGGTTTTAATTAATTGGAGGACCTCTTCTACACTTGTACGCTTGGTTTATCCATATATCTTACATAATCTAATCTTGGATTTTGTGAGATCTTGTAAGATTTGCAAGATATTCATATATCTTACAAAATCTAATCTTGTATTTTGTGAGATCTTGTAAGATTTGCAAGAGATGTTGTAAGATTTGCAAGATATCCATGTATCTTACATAATCTTTCATAATGTTATTTAACCCATTAAATAACAAAATATACTCTCAAATAAATTACCCATCTTATTTATTAGTTTCTTAAGTGCAATTATTTAGAAAACCAATTTCTAAATATCCGAAGTGTTAATATTTACTTGTTTGATCATATCATAAATAAATATTATAAGTGTTTGTCTAGCTGGTTATTGGGTATGACCTGACATGGATCATAACGTACTAGCCACATCAATTTAATATGTGTCTTGGGCATACCGATTCCAACAAGAATAAGTATAAGCAAGTATGATCAAGCGTATGAATCGTGTATAAGTATTGTATAATGCATGTATATCACGTATTTGCAAGTTTGTCACGTCTTCAAGTATCAAGCATAAACGTATGATTGTGTGTAAATATTAAGTGATTAAGAATAAGTATAACATAAATAGGAATAGAATTACGAGTTTTCATTTTGATTCAAGTCTCGGATTTCAATGTTACAACGATTACAATGAAAGGATGAACATTAGGTACAAAGGTTACCAAAAATAGAAATACATGACTAGCTTTCTAAATATGGGAAGTACTAAATTGCAGGGCGTTACATCAGTATTTTTCAGATCTGTGATAAGCAGTTTACCACCCACTTCAACGACAAGGAGTGCATGATTATTAAACCGGGCTTTAAGATTCCAGAAGCATGGATTCTCATGCGTGCTCCTCGAGAGAATGATCTTTATGTGCTTGATATGAGTATTGCTACAACTACATCGAATTCGGCACAGTGTTTCATCACGAAGGCCACAGAAAAGGAATCGATACATTGGCACAGAAAGTGGGTCATATTCACTTAAGAAAGATGAATCATCTAGTTCATAAAAATCTCGTGGAAGGAGTGAATCTAAAAAGCTTTCACATGAATGACAGTTGTGTGAGTTGCAAGAAAGGAAAACAGTTAAAAAGTCTCATCCAAGAAAGATTCTTAACTCCATCAAGCTGCCGCTCGAAAAACTGTTTGGTCCAGTGAATGTACAAAGTATATTAGGAGATCTGTATTGCCTGGTAGTAACTGATGATTACTCGAGATTTTCATGGGTGTTCTTCCAAGAGAGCAAAGATGAAACGTTTGATAACCTGATATCCTCATTTGGAAGCTTGAAAATCTATATCACATTCCTATTAGACGAATCCATAGCGACAATGGTACAGAATTCAAGAACAAACGTATGCAAGAGTTTTGTAATGCGAAAGGGGTTCTACATGAATTTAGTGCTTCGTATACTCCACAGCAGAACGGGGTTACGGAACGAAAGAATCGAACGTGAGCTTCTGGAGTGAAGCAGTGGCTTCAGCATGTTATACGTTGAACAGGGTGTTAACTGTCAAACCTACCAAAAAGACGTGTTTTGAACTTCTTAACCAAAGAAAGCCTAATCTGGAGTATCTGGAACCGTTTGGATTCCCTGCACTGTCATTAATCCATATGGTAAATTTGGTGCAAAGTCTTTAGAGGGTTTCTTTGTCGGATACGCAAGTCCACTCAGATGAGTCTATCTTCCAAGTATGAAGCAAGTGGTTCTTGTTCAACATGTCGATTGCCGAAGGTATAGAATGCCAACACAAAAGGCAGGTGATGCTTGGATGTTCAACTATGACAGTTTATGGAAATCTTTCGATCTTCCCGAAGAGCCGACTGACGAAGAAATAGTTGCTTTGTATTATTTGTATCAGTCTTCTAATCAAAAGCAAATTTCAAGGCCAATAGTGGTTAATCAACCATCTGTTGGTACATCTTCTTCTGGTGAAGGTCAAAGTAATGTTCAAGCTGAGCCACTTACACCTGTCACAGAACCAGTGAATACTACTCTAGAACCCAATCTTTCTAAAGCGCATGATTCTGATTCTGATGAGGCTCCGACTTACGATCAAGATGGCAAATCCAGTTCCGATGAGGAATTAGAGCAGATCACTAGTTTGTTAAATCAATCTGCTGGCCCGAGTTCTAGAAATCAAGCATCGTCATGCAATCCTCCTGTTGAATCAGTGGTCAATCTGAATGTTAACAATCTGGAGAGTACAGTTGATGTCTCTGATGAAGTGATGTTGAGATCTTATTCTTACCATCCATCTGACTCAATTATTGGTGAACTACAAGCTGGAGTTAGAACGAGAAGCCAGATCAATAAAGCGCTTAGTTGTTTCTACACCAAGGTGGCTCCAATTCATGAATTTTGCTCTTATCGGTGTTCTATATCTCAAATAGAGCCAAAGTCAGTCACTGAGGCACTTGGAGATGAAAACTGGATTCTTGCAATGCAAGAGGAGTTATTACAATTTGAGAAATTGGGTGTATGGAAGCTTGTTGATCTCCTGGCAAATCAAAAGATGATTGATACAAAATGGGTGTTCAAATGTAAGCGTGATGATCGGGGAGTAATTGTGCGAAACAAAGCTCGACTTGTTGTCAAAGGATTTCACCAACAAGAAGGAATTGATTACACGGAAGTGATGCACCAGTTGCAAGATTAGAGTCTATCCGCATTTTCTTGGCGTTCGTGTCTTGGAAAGGTTTTAAGGTGTACCAGCTTGATGTTAAATCAGCTTTTCTCTACGGCAAATTTAAAGAACAAGTGTATATCGGCCAACCACCGGGGTTTGTTGATCCATCCACTGAACAAGAAGAAAGCATTTCTCCTGGATAAAGCATTGTACGGGTTGCAGCAGGCCCCAAGAGCCTGGTACGAGACATTATCTCAGCACCTAGTCAGCAATGGTTTTACCAAAGGCACAGTGGATAGTACCTTATTTACGAGAGAAGTTGGGAATCATTTGCTGATCGTACAAATCTATGTGGATGACATCATATTTGGTTCAATGAACGACGATCTATGCAAAGAATTCAAATCTATCATGAAGAAAAAGTTCGAAATGAGCTCAATGGGTGAAATGAAATTCTTTCTGGGATTGCAGGTTGATCAGTTGCCGGATGGTATCTCTATTCACCAAACCAAGTATGTTCATGACATTCTGAAAAAGTTTGAAATGGATAGCACGAAGTCGTTATCAATTCCTCTGGCACTCAACCATGGAATCTGCATCGACGAGCTTGGAACCAAAATTGATGAGACTCTTTATCGGTCGATGATAGAATCTTTGATGTATCTGACGGCATCTCGCCCAGATATCATGTATCCTACCTGCCTTGGTGCACGTTATCAGTCCAGTCCCAGAATATCTCACCTGCAGATCTTGAAGCGAGTTTTCAGATACCTGAAGGGATGTCCAAGCACCGTCTTGTGGTATCCAAAGAATGACAACTTCGATCTGACGGGATATGCTGACTCTGATTTTGGTGTTGACAGATTGAACGCAAAATCTACGATGGCCGGTTGCCAGTTCTTCAGAACATGATTACTAACTTGGCAGTGCAAGAAACAAACCACAGTCGCTCTCTCTACTAGTGAGGATGAGTACATCTCAGCTTCCAATTGTTGTTCACAATTTTTGTGGATTCAATGACAGATGAGAGACTATGGATTGCAATTTCTTGACACTCCATTATATGTAGACAATAAGGCAACGAAAAATCCAGGTCATCACTCTCGAACGAAACATAACGAGATTCGTTACCACTTTATTCGTGATTGCTACGAAAAACAAATGGTACAAATTGAGAAAATCCACACCGATGAACAAAAAGCTGATTTTTATACCAAACCTTTTAGTCTAACACGGTTTAATATTTAATGAGGCTTAACGGTATGAAAAATCTTTTGACAGATGCGAAAGCAGAGGTTGAATATGGATCGAACGACAAGTTCTCGTGATCCTCATTGGTTGATATTTTAGGATTAGAATTTCTTAAAAACTAAAATACAAAAATATTTTTTGATTTTAGAGGGACAAATGAAACGAAAAAATACAAAAACATATGAAAAACCAAAAAGTACAAAAACATTGAAAAGACAAAAAGAATGTTGTGTCAAAAAGGAAATGATAGTACATCAGTGGACTATCACAATATGCTAAGGATTTGTAAAGTTTAAAAAGTTTAAACAAGTCTTACTGTGGATATGTCGATAGGATTTACACGTTCAGTAGATTGTTTCTAAGATATAAACTAAATTTTACAACTGCTTAACTTGTAGATTAACATCTCTTGGATATATGGACTTAGTACTCCAAAATTTCGTTTGAGAGATTGCCTGATTCTGAGATACGAGGTCTTTATAGATGATTGATATTTGGGGAATTATACAAGTTCTTCTGATTTTGCGTAAGCAATGGCCTAGAACTTCTATAATGCTTTTGCTAAAAATCCCCTAAACTGCAGCAAAATTGAAAGAATCGAAAGATCTAATTAATTGCAGTCAAAAGATTCCATAATTGGAACAACACCTTAAAGTCGAGCCTTCACCTCTTTGTCGATACGACGGTATTAATCTGAGCTCTCAAGGCTTCGCATAACCCAGATACAGATATCAAGTATGGATTAGTGAAATGGATGATGAATGCCAAAGGGTTCTTCTTTTTTAAGTTTAATTCGAAAAAAGGAATGGAACAATTGTTGGAGGAAGGACCTTGGATGATTCGTAACATAGCTATAATCTTGAAAGAATGGACTCCATCTGCCACATTGAGTAAAGAGGAAATTACTGAGATTCCTGTTTGGGCTAAAATTCATGATGTACCATTGGCGGCATTTAGTGAGGATGGTTTGAGTTTGCTAGCGACTAAAATAGGTGTCCCAAAGATGGTAGATTCCAATACGGCTGATGTGTGCTGATTCGTGGGGTAGGAGTAGTTTTGCTAGGGCGTTGATTGAAGTTAGTGCATCAACAGATTTGAAAAAGAGTGTTATGGTGGCGATTCCATCTTTGGAAAGCAATGGGCATTCTAGATTGGAGGTTAAAGTGGAATATGATTGGGAGCCATTGAGATGTATGACTTGTTGTGTTTTTGGACATGATGTTAATTCATGTCCGAAGCAACCGAGACCGGATATGGATAAGCCAACTAAGAAGAATAATGAAGAGTTTCAGGAGTACAAAAGTAAAAATACGACTCCGATTCAGCAAGGTTTCTATATGAAGAACCAAAAGCCAAAGTTAGTATATCGGCCAGTGCCCAAAAACAAGTCGGGTGTGGCTTCGTCATCCACCCCCCAAATTCAGGTCTCAAACTCTTTCGATGCATTAAGTGATGATGTTGGGGAGGGGCTAGCCGAATCAGTTAGGGATAATATTCCAAAAAAGAAAGTTATATCAATGGGTAATAAGAATACTAGAGAGGAGGTATTGGGGTCAGGAATCCATATGCGATCTAGACAGTATAGAATACCGTTGGATTTAGTTTCAATTTTAAGTTCAGCTCTACGAGACAGCTCCTTGCGTACGTCTCCTTTCTGTTACTGAAACATGCTGAGCTTCCCGGATTTTGATCTTTGATCGCTTACGATTTTATGTATAATTGTTTTGAGGGAACCGATGCATTTGTAATGATCATAAACAAAACTTCAACCATGACGATATTTAAACCTACACGGAACTTTTCATAACCTCCTGGTAATGCTTTTGATTCTTTGCCAAGAATACTTATATATAGGAAGTACCAGCGGCGTATCCACCATATCCTTGTCAAATTTTCATTGGCTTTATCAGTAAATCATGATCAGTTCTATGTGACTCTAAAACATAAACAACACAACAAACAAAACTTGAGTCTCAATTCTGAAATGATACATGACTAAATGTTGAAGTACCTCTCTCGTTGGTTTTGATGAAGGGGTCAGTCTATGTAAAAGTGTGACACAACCCAACTTCTTTAAATGATGAGATTGAGATACGTCGAGATGTATGATGATATAAATGTTAAATCAATGAGTATAGAACAAAACTGTAATATCAAATCGTATTAAAATTCTTGGATACATAATTTCCAAATTTTACAACTGGAATACGGAAAGATGGAGATAACATAAAGAAAAACATTAAAACTAGACGATTAGAGTTGAGTCTTGATTCTTGGCGAGGAGAAATTAGTTGGGTGATTCGTTTGGGCCGTTATTATTTTCAACAGTATTGGTGTTGATGTTATGAGCTCTTCCTCTTGCAGGTGGTGGAGCTTGGTTAGCTTGATTCACCGGATTTGCTTGAGCTTGGGCATGAATGATGTTCACCAAACGTGGACAAGTGTTTCTAAAATGGCTTGGGTCTCCACAATTGTAGCAAGCCCGCATAGGTTGTACCATGGGATAGTTGGGTTGATAGTAGGTTTGGGCTAAATGTTGAGGTAGGTGGTAGTAGTAGGGGTTGTTAGGCTTGACCCATTATTTGTTGGTGGGTTTGGGTTGAAGGCTGGTGACGGTTCGTTCGCTGAGGTATGCGACAGGTTTGAACAGTATGACCTGCGCGACCACAGCCGGTGCAATATTGGCAAGGATGATCAGGAGAATGGTGGTATTGGCAACGGTTGCATTTTGGTAATGGGCCAGAGTATGATCTTTTGTATGGTGCAGGTGAAGGGGCGACTTGGGTAATGGGTGCAGCAGGAATAGGGTAATTGGTTTGTGTGACGGCGAAGTTTCTTGTGCTTCGATTCCTTTTACCAGTAAACTTCAAGGAGGAACCAGAATGGTTTGAAGTTTGAGCCTCACAGGGGGCTTTCTTCTTCTCCTCTTTGAATTTACCGTTTCGAATGCGATTTTCGGTCAGTTCAGTGGCTAGTTCCATAGCAGCTTCAAGTGTTGCTGGTGAAGTGCTGAGAACTGAATCTTGAATTTTCGAGGGAAGACCTCGAATATAATGCTCGACCAAGCGATAAGTTGGGGTGAACAGGTTAGGGACCATTTGGTTCAACTCTAAGAACCTCTTGTTGTAGGAGGTATGATCTCCCTCCTTCTGATTCAAAGAATGAAATTCGTCCTCCAACTTTTTAATCTCACTCCTAGGACAGAAACGCCTAGTCATGATTTCCCTTAACTCCTCCCAAGTTAAGGCCATTGCATCTTCAGTTCCCCTCTTCCCTTTCTCAGTATTCCACCAAGTGAGAGCTACCCCAAATAGTCTCCCAGTGGCGTATCGAACCTTGCGATCCTCAGGACAATCGCAGTTTAGAAAGGTGTTTTCCATCTCCTCGAACCAATGTAGGAGAGCAGTGACACCCTCGGTCCCTTCAAATTTAGGAGGATCACAAGACTTAAAATGTTTGTATGAGCACTTGCTAGTAGGAGGGTTGTCGATGTTCTGGTCATGTTGTTGGGGAGGGTGAGTAGGATTTGTAGCGAGGGCTTGTTGCACTTGGACCACAATGTCAAGCAGTATCGTGGCCATTTGTTTCGCGATTTGTGTGGCCAAGCGTTCCTGAGACCTTCCTGATCTTTTACCCCTTCGTTGTTGTCCAGACGACATCTACAGGAACGTACATAAGAAGATTGTGAGTTTATGGAGTCTTTTTAGGTGTCATGTGTCTTTAAGAAAATGAAAATAACATAAATATCAATAATGCAACTACATCCATAGGATGTCTTGGGTCGCTCATGTTGGGCCTCAAATGTCCCCCATACCTTCACCTACATAGTCATGTGGGCCCCCATGACTATTGGCTTGGTAGGATTCACATTAGTATTGGCAATTTAACACTCGCATCACCCGAATGCAAACCACAAAATATGTTCATGAGATGTTTGGTCGGAACGTGTCCAGGTGTAGACACAATGACAACTCAAAGTGGGGTTAGCTCACACGACGTTTGGTATAGCATGCTTTGGCCTAATAGGTACTTCGTACTCTCATCGTCAGTCCCCAGGTAGGCAAACTGGTCCTTTATTTTGGATTTATACGAATGCCAGCCTAGACAGGACGTTCCGACTACCGGTACTGGTACCCTTCCAGTTACTACATGCCCGTCATGAGAACTCACTTTGATGAGATTTGAAAACACGAAAATCATTGTAAAAGCAATCATGATGTGGTGTGTGCTTTCATGGATGTGATATGTTATGAGTATACAATTCATGATAGGCATTATATGATAATACATACTTATGAACATGCTGGCACAATATTAAATGTAACATTTAACATAAAACATATAAACATCATGAAATTTGGCATGTAACACACAAAAATCTTATAAGTTTCTAATCGACTATAGTATAGGCTCTAAAGGTCTAATAATCTATCCTATATCCCTATAGTCATGGCTCTGATACCAATCTGTCACACCCCGACCCGCAACGGAATAAGAGTCGGGGCATAATTGGGTTATCACCAAAGCTCATGACATTTACTAATATGTTTCATATTTAATAAAGTCAAAGTTACATTTCCATATATTCAAACATGTTCATACATTACAAGGAAAAATAAACCAAACATAACAATCCCAACTCTAAATCATTTTATTCTTCTAGTCCAATCCTATGTGTTCCTAGCTGCTGCTGGTTCACCTGTATCATGTGTAAAAATGGGGGTTTTTGGGTCAACATAAGTTGGCGAGTGAACCTTATTAGATAAACATTTATTAATGAATTACTTGTTAGTTTATCAATGAAAAATTGTGCATAATCATAAATGAGCAAATGTAAATAATCAAGCAGTGGCAATTAGCAAACACAACTATAATATACAACAACATATGATAGCATACATTAACATACCAACAACATACGATAAATAACATAAATGAACTGTGCGATCAAGGCTCAATCAAACGGAGCCGATCGTATTGCATGTACTGAAAATGTAAATTGTCTGTGCGATCAAGGCTCAATCAAACGGAGCCGATCGTATTGCATGTACTGAAAATGTAAAATGTCTGTGCGATCAAGGCTCAATCAAACGGAGCCGACCGTATGTGGGCACGCCAGGTTCAACCTCATAATGAAATGGGGAACATGCTCAACGCTCATAATGTAATGGGGAGCGGCGGCCTATGAAATTGCATGTACTGAAAATAATAAACTTGCATCCAACAATAACTACATAACAGAAACAAACTGAATACACTAGTTCATGATATGATGTATGCACAATGGTTTAAGTGTAATATATATATCAAGACACATGATACACCCCAAAACGTGATTAAAACGGGGAATTTGTAAAGATTCACTCACATTGGGTGCGTTGGATTGGAGATGGTGAGATGCGCACGAATTAGATGAGCGGAACAACGAGAAATACTAACCTAAATAATAACGGAAAAATATATTAAATGAGTGGATTTTATTAAGGGTTTTAATGAAATTTTTAGATATATTTTTGTGAGTTCAAGGCTATTTTCTATCTTTAAAAATGTTATTTTTAAGTATTTTTAATTGATTTTTTTAAATTAGATTAAATAAATAAAAATATAAAAAAAAATTGTTTATTTAGCGTTGACCGTTGACCGTTGACCTGTTGACCTGTTGACCGGTTCGGTCAGCGAATTAGTTTGCGCCGGGTGAGGCTCGAACCCGAGACCTCCCGTACGCGTGCACGCAGCTCTACCAACTGAGCTACGTGTCTAACCCGAAATAATCTTGTTTTTAATTATATTTATACACTTAGTTTAACCGAATTCCTTTTAATTGCAAAAACATTTTAATTCAACGTACCGGTGCCTGTAATGGGTTTCGAACTCGTGACGTGCGATTCAGTGTTGCACACAGTCCACCGCTGGACTCTGTGTCTAACCTGGTTATTATCTCGGTTTTTATTATACTTAACAACTAACTGAGTTAACCCGGTTTAGTTTTTAAACAAAAAGGCATTTTATTACATAAGGAGTGCGTGTAGCAGGGATCGAACTCGGGACGTGTATGATTTTTGTTTGCACACAGTCCACCGCTGGACTGTGTGTCTAACCCGTTTATAATTCTAATTTTAATTAATCTTATGTCATCTCTGAACTCGTCTTCTTCATTTCAAACACAGACATCAATCAAAGGAACTGATACGTGGTTAATTTAGTTAATGAACAAGATGATCAATTTGAAAGCATTGAACCGAAACGTTTGGGGAAAGAAAATACCGAACAGATCGTCTTCTTCAGAGACTCCGGCGAAGCTCGTCGGCTCTGTTTTGGAACCTTTGGCTGTGAGAATCAATTAACAGGTTTAAGAGTTTAGATGTGAAATTGAACTAGTAAGTATTGATTATCAGCATGTTTGAATGATCATACCGGTAATCAGCGAGTTTCCGACAAATCCAGGAGTTTTTCCGGTGAGAACAGAAAGTCCAGCAATGTCGTCTGTGGTTGAGTATGAGCGATGGGTTAATGTTAGTAAAGTTCTAACAATCGATTGAAGCAGTAAAGTCGAGGTATTTTACCGGTCTGAGTTGAATACGGTTTTTCGGCGACTTTTGCAGAAAATTCCGGCGAGCTGATTTAAGCTTCTCCGGTGGGCTGTAAGGTTGCAGAAATGAAATTGAAAGTCTCGCAGAGTGTTTTGAGTCGTAGGAAGGGTCTGAAGTTGAAGAAATCTGGACTTGATGATTTTTCGGTTATAAAAACCGATAATGATGAGGCTTTATGGTTAATCAATTCCGACTTGATTAAAAATCGTCGGTGCATCGGTTATGAACTGAATGTGCGAATAAACAAACGAATTGACGATTGATTTGCCGATTACCGTTTTTCAGTTGGCGCAACCGGTTTAACTGGGTTTGTGTATAAATCTCATTTGTGTTCCTAGAGATAACAGAAAACACAATGTGGCGGAGTGGTCTTGTGAGTGTGTGTTAAGTCGCTGAAATTGATTTCTGGCTGACCCGGGTTCGAGTCCCGGCAGCATCATATTTTTTTTTAATTTATTTTGTTTTAACCTTTTATCAAATATACTTTTTATAGTTTAGTTTATCTATTAATTATGTATCATTTTAAGTCAAAATAATCATAAATATTCAACGTTATTTTTATAACTTGATATTCGATTACAAAACGGAGCGGGTTTTGGAAACCCGTTTTGACAAATGTTACAGTATCCCCTACTTTTAGAAATTTCGTCCCGAAATTTAAGTAATAGTAGTAGGAAAAAGGTGCGGGTATTGTTCGCGCATTGAGTCTTCACGTCCCCAAGTAAACTCAGGTCTCCGTTTCGACTCCCAGCGTACCCTAACAATTGGAATGCGACTTTATCGCAGACGTTTTTTTTCCCGAATTACATGATTCTCTACAGGTCTTTCAATAATATGCATAGATTCATCAATCTGAATATCTTCCAGAGGGATGTGGAGGTTTTCGTGACACTTCTTCGAGTTTGATACGTGGAATGTGGGATGAATCCTGTTGAGTTCTTCTGGTAGATCAAGCTTGTAAGCTATAGGTCCTACTCTTTCGAGTATCTTGAAAGACCCTACGTAGCGTGGTGCTAGCTTGCTCTTTTTGACCAAAACGAACTACTCCCTTCCTCGGTGATACTTTTAGAAGTACATGACACCAGTGTTAAACTCTTAAAGGCTTCCGTCGTTTGTCTGCATAACTCTTTTGACAACTTTAGGTCGCTAAAAGATTGTCTCGGATTTGATGGATCTTGTCTGCGGTTTCTTGGATCAATTCTGGACCAGTGATTTGAGCTTCCTCAATTTCGTGCCTACATACAGGAGATCGGCACTTACGACCATATAAGGCTTCAAAAGGTGCCATGCCGATGCTTGAACGATAGCTGTTGTTGCACGAAAATTCAACTAATGGGAGATGAGCGTCCCAATTTCCCTTGAAATCTATGACACATGCTCGAAGCATATCTTCAAGAGTTTGTATGGTGCGTTCAGATTGACCATCAGTTTGAGGGTGATAGGCGGTACTGAGATCTAATCGTGTGCCCATGGCGGCTTGTACTGCTTGCCATGTTCGTGAAGTGAAATGACCATCACGATCAGAAATAATGCTTAACGGTACTCCGTGTCTGCTTACGATTTTGCGGATATAAATACGAGCTAGCTTTTCGTTCTTAAAATCTTCGCGAATAGGAATGGAGTGAGCTGATTTTGTAAGTCGATCAGTTACTATCCATATAGTGTCATACCCAACAGAAGTTAGAGGTAACCTGGTAATGAAATCCATGGTTATATTTTCCCACCTCCATATAAGTATTTCAGGTTTGACCCGAAGTCCTGAGGGTCTTTGGTGTTCAGCTTTTATTTTGGAACATGAAAAGCACTTGGAAACAAAATCAACAATATCCTTTTTCATTCCAGGCCATCAGTAGGTGTATCAAAAGTCTTGATACATCTTGTCGGCTCCTGGGTGTATAGAAATCGTGTTTTGTGCGCCTCATTCATAAGAAAAAAAAATATCACGAAGGTTATTGGGGTCAGGAATCCATATGCGATCTAGACAGTATAGAATACCGTTGGATTTAGTTTCAATTTTAAGTTCAGCTCTACGAGACAGCTCCTTGCGTACGTCTCCTTTCTGTTACTGAACATGCTGAGGTTCCCGGATTTTGATCTTTGATCGCTTACGATTTTATGTATAATTGTTTTGAGGGAACCGATGCATTTGTAATGATCATAAACAAAACTTCAACCATGACAATA
This sequence comes from Scalesia atractyloides, assembly GCA_947069175.1. Taxonomy (NCBI): domain Eukaryota; kingdom Viridiplantae; phylum Streptophyta; class Magnoliopsida; order Asterales; family Asteraceae; genus Scalesia; species Scalesia atractyloides. Next base: position 33,213,532 of record CAMTDV010000009.1, on the reverse strand, counting down.
TTTAAACCTACACGGAACTTTTCATAACCTCCTGGTAATGCTTTTGATTCTTTGCCAAGAATACTTATATATAGGAAGTACCAGCGGCGTATCCACCATATCCTTGTCAAATTTTCATTGGCTTTATCAGTAAATCATGATCAGTTCTATGTGACTCTAAAACATAAACAACACAACAAACAAAACTTGAGTCTCAATTCTGAAATGATACATGACTAAATGTTGACAGTACCTCTCTCGTTGGTTTTGACGAAGGGGTCAGTCTATGTAAAAGTGTGACACAACCCAACTTCTTTAAATGATGAGATTGAGATACGTCGAGATGTATGATGATATAAATGTTAAATCAATGAGTATAGAACAAAACGTAATATCAAATCGTATTAAAATTCTTGGATACATAATTTCCAAATTTTACAACTGGAATACGAAAAGATGGAGATAACATAAAGAAAAACATTAAAACTAGACGATTAGAGTTGAGTCTTGATTCTTGGCGAGGAGAAATTAGTTGGGTGATTCGTTTGGGCCGTTATTATTTTCAACAGTATTGGTGTTGATGTTATAAGCTCTTCCTCTTGCAGGTGGTGGAGCTTGGTTAGCTTGATTCACCGGATTTGCTTGAGCTTGGCATGAATGATGTTCACCAAACGTGGACAAGTGTTTCTAAAATGGCTTGTGTCTCCATAATTGTAGCAAGCCCGCATAGGTTGTACCATGGGATAGTTGGGTTGATAGTAGGTTTGGGCTAAATGTTGGGTAGGTGGTAGTAGTAGGGGTTGTTAGGCTTGACCCATTATTTGTTGGTGGGTTTGGGTTGAAGGCTGGTGACGGTTCGTTCGCTGAGGTATGCGACAGGTTTGAACAGTATGACCTGCGCGACCACAGCCGGTGCAATATTGGCAAGGATGATCAGGAGAATGGTGGTATTGGCAACGGTTGCATTTTGGTAATGGGCCAGAGTATGATCTTTTGTATGGTGCAGGTGAAGGGGCGACTTGGGTAATGGGTGCAGCAGGAATAGGGTAATTGGTTTGTGTGACGGCGAAGTTTCTTGTGCTTCGATTCCTTTTACCAGTAAACTTCGAGGAGGAACCAGAAGGGTTTGAAGTTTGAGCCTCACAGGGGGCTTTCTTCTTCTCCTCTTTGAATTTACCGTTTCGAATGCGATTTTCGGTCAGTTCAGTGGCTAGTCCATAGCAGCTTCAAGTGTTGCTGGTGAAGTGCTGAGAACTGAATCTTGAATTTTCGAGGGAAGACCTCGAATATAATGCTCGACCAAGCGATAAGTTGGGGTGAACAGGTTAGGGACCATTTGGTTCAACTCTAAGAACCTCTTGTTGTAGGAGGTATGATCTCCCTCCTTCTGCTTCAAAGAATGAAATTCGTCCTCCAACTTTTTAATCTCACTCCTAGGATAGAAACGCCTAGTCATGATTTCCCTTAACTCCTCCCAAGTTAAGGCCATTGCATCTTCAGTTCCCCTCTTCCCTTTCTCAGTATTCCACCAAGTGAGAGCTACCCCAAATAGTCTCCCGGTGGCGTATCGAACCTTGCGATCCTCAGGACAATCGCAGTTTAGAAAGGTGTTTTCCATCTCCTCGAACCAATGTAGGAGAGCAGTGACACCCTCGGTCCCTTCAAATTTAGGAGGATCACAAGACTTAAAATGTTTGTATGAGCACTTGCTAGTAGGAGGGTTGTCGATGTTCTGGTCATGTTGTTGGGGAGGGTGAGTAGGATTTGTAGCAAGGGCTTGTTGCACTTGGACCACAATGTCAGGCAGTATCGTGGCCATTTGTTTCGCGATTTGTGTGGCCAAGCGTTCCTGAGACCTTCCTGATCTTTTACCCCTTCGTTGTTGTCTAGACGACATCTACAGGAACGTACATAAGAAGATTGTGAGTTTATGGAGTCTTTTTAGGTGTCATGTGTCTTTAAGAAAATGAAAATAACATAAATATCAATAATGCAACTACATCCATAGGATGTCTTGGGTTCACTCATGTTGGGCCTCAAATGTCCCCCATACCTTCACCTACATAGTCATGTGGGCCCCCATGGCTATTGGCTTGGTAGGATTCACATTATATTGGCAATTTAACACTCGCATCACCCGAATGCAAACCACAAAATATGTTCATGAGATGTTTGGTCGGAACGTGTCCAGGTGTAGACACAATGACAACTCAAAGTGGGGTTAGCTCACACGACGTTTGGTATAGCATGCTTTGGCCTAATAGGTATTTCGTACTCTCATCGTCAGTCCCCAGGTAGGCAAACTGGTCCTTTATTTTGGATTTATACGAATGCCAGCCTAGACAGGACGTTCCGACTACCAGTACTGGTACCCTTCCAGTTACTACATGCCCGTCATGAGAACTCACTTTGATGAGATTTGAAAACACGAAAATCATTGTAAAAGCAATCATGATGTGGTGTGTGCTTTCATGGATGTGATATGTTATGAGTATACGATTCATGATAGGCATTATATGATACATACTTATGAAATGCTGGCACAATATTAAATGTAACATTTAACATAAAACATATAAACATCATGAAATTTGGCATGTAACACACAAAAATCTTATAAGTTTCTAATCGACTATAGTATAGGCTCTAAAGGTCTAATAACCTATCCTATATCCCTATAGTCATGGCTCTGATACCAATCTGTCACACCCCGACCCGCAGCGGAATAAGAGTCGGGGCATAATTGGGTTATCACCAAAGCTCATGACATTTACTAATATGTTTCATATTTAATAAAGTCAAAGTTACATTTCCATATATTCAAACATATTCATACATTACAAGGAAAAATAAATCAAACATAACAATCCCAACTCTAAATCATTTTATTCTTCTAGTCCAATCCTATGTGTTCCTAGCTGCTGCTGGTTCACCCGTATCATGTGTAAAAATGGGGGTTTTTGGGTCAACATAAGTTGGCGAGTGAACCTTATTAGATAAACATTTATTAATGAATTACTTGTTAGTTTATCAATGAAAAATTGTGCTTTATCATAAATGAGCAAATGTAAATAATCAAGCAGTGGCAATTAGCAAACACAACTATAACATACAACAACATATGTTAGCATACATTAACATACCAACAACATACGATAAATAACATAAATGAACTATGCGATCAAGGCTCAATCAAACGGAGCCGATCGTATTGCATGTACTGAAAATGTAAATTGTCTGTGCGATCAAGGCTCAATCAAACGGAGCCGATCGTATTGCATGTACTGAAAATGTAAAATGTCTGTGCGATCAAGGCTCAATCAAACGGAGCCGATCGTATGTGGGCACGCTAGGTTCAACCTCATAATGAAATGGGGAAAATGCTCAACGCTCATAATGTAATGGGGAGCGGCGGCCTATGAAATTGCATGTACTGAAAATAATAAACTTGCATCCAACAATAACTACATAACAGAAACAAACTGAATACACTAGTTCATGATATGATGTATGCACAATGGTTTAAGTGTAATATATATATCAAGACACATGATACACCCCAAAACGTGATTAAAACGGGGAATTTGTAAAGATTCACTCACATTGGGTGCGTTGGATTGGAGATGGTGAGATGCGCACGAATTAGATGAGCGGAACAACGAGAAATACTAACCTAAATAATAACGGAAAAAATATATTAAATGAGTGGATTTTATTAAGGGTTTTAATGAAATTTTTAGATATATTTTTGTGAGTTCAAGGCTATTTTCTATCTTTAAAAATGTTATTTTTAAGTATTTTTAATTGATTTTTTTAAATTAGATTAAATAAATAAAAATATAAAAAAAATTGTTTATTTAGCGTTGACCGTTGACCTGTTGACCGGTTCGGTCAGCGAATTAGTTTGCGCCGGGTGAGGCTCGAACCCGAGACCTCCCGTACGCGTGCACGCAGCTCTACCAACTGAGCTACGTGTCTAACCCGAAATAATCTTGTTTTTAATTATATTTATACACTTATTCAGTTTAACCGAATTCCTTTTAATTGCAAAAACATTTTAATTCAACGGACCGGTGCCTGTGATGGGTTTCGAACTCGTGACGTGCGATTCAGTGTTGCACACAGTCCACCGCTGGACTATGTGTCTAACCTGGTTATTATCTCGGTTTTTATTATACTTAACAACTAACTGAGTTAACCCGGTTTAGTTTTTAAACAAAAAGGCATTTTATTACATAAGGAGTGCGTGTAGCAGGGATCGAACTCGGGACGTGTATGATTTTTGTTTGCACATAGTCCACCGCTGGACTGTGTGTCTAACCCGTTTATAATTCCGATTTTAGTTAATCTTATGTTCATCTCTGAACTCGTCTTCTTCATTTCAAACACAGACATCAATCAAAGGAACTGATACGTGGTTAATTTAGTTAATGAACAAGATGATCAATTTGAAAGCATTGAACCGAAACGTTTGGGGAACGAAAATACCGAACAGATCGTCTTCTTCAGAGACTCCGGCGAAGCTCGTCGGCTCTGTTTTGGAACCTTTGGCTGTGAGAATCAATTAACAGGTTTAAGAGTTTAGATGTGAAATTGAACTAGTAAGTATTGATTATCAGCATGTTTGAATGATCATACCGGTAATCAGCGAGTTTCCGACAAATCCAGGAGTTTTTCCGGTGAGAACAGAAAGTCCAGCAATGTCGTCTGTGGTTGAGTATGAGCGATGGGTTAGTGTTAGTAAAGTTCTAACAATCGACTGAAGCAGTAAAGTTGAGGTATTTTACCGGTTTGAGTTGAATACGGTTTTCCGGCGACTTTTGCAGAAAATTCCGGCGAGCTGATTTAAGCTTCTCCGGTGGGCTGTAAGGTTGCAGAAATGAAATTGAAAGTCTCGCAGAGTGTTTTGAGTCGCAGGAAGGGTCTGAAGTTGATGAAATCTGGACTTGATGATTTTTCGGTTATAAAAACCGATAATGATGAGGCTTTATGGTTAATCAATTCCGACTTGATTAAAAATCGTCGGTGCATCGGTTATGAACTGAATGTGCGAATAAACAAACGAATTGACGATTGATTTGCCGATTACCGTTTTTTCAGTTGGCGCAACCGGTTTAACTGGGTTTGTGTATAAATCTCATTTGTGTTCCTAGAGATAACAGAAAACACAATGTGGCGGAGTGGTCTTGTGAGTGTGTGTTAAGTCGCTGAAATTGATTTCTGGCTGACCCGGGTTCGAGTCCCGGCAGCATCATATTTTTTTTAATTTATTTTGTTTTAACCTTTTATCAAATATACTTTTTATAGTTTAGTTTATCTATTAATTATGTATCATTTTAAGTCAAAATAATCATAAATATTCAACGTTATTTTTATAACTTGATATTCGATTACAAAACGGAGCGGGTTTTGGAAACCCGTTTATTGACCAATTCCCAGCGGCGGCTGCTTGTTTTCTTCCGTACAGGATTTCTGACCATGCTCCTTGTATTCTTGTTTTACCAAATATCACTAGAGATAAACCAAAGCCATTCAAGTTTGTGAATTTAATAGCAGGTAAAGTTGGTTTTATTGAGGAGGTTAAAAAGGTGTGGGATATGGAAATCCTTGGTGTCCGTATGTTCCAGATTGTTAAGAAGCTTAAGCTACTAAAAACTCCTTGTCGCAAACTTCTGTACCAGCTAGGTAATTTACATGAGAAAATGAAGAATGCCAGGAAGGATATGGACCAATTCCAGTGCGAGATAGATGATAACCAAATGACAATGAGTTATGATTAAGCTGGATCGGTTAAATCAAGCTTATAAAGGTGCGGTTCGTGATTAGGCTCTATTTTTGCAACAAAAAACTAAAGTAGACTGGCTTGCCTTGGGGGATTCAAATACAAGGTACTTTCATAATGTAGTTAAAGCTAAAAACCATCAGAGTAGAATTTTCTCCGTTAGGGATGCGAATGGTATTTTACACGAGGGTGGGATGGTGCCATAAGTAATGGTGGAACATTTTACTAACTTCCTTGGTACAATGCGGAGACTAGCGTGCTTCCAACCCCTGACCTTTTTAGCAAAGTCTTGTCGGATGAGAAAGCTAATTCAATGGTTCGAGATGTGTCGGATGAGGAGATTAAAGCTGCCATGTTTTCTATAGCGGGTAATAAAGCTCCAGGGCCGGATGGTTACACTTCGGTTTTCTTTAAAAAAGCTTGGAATATTGTGGGGATGATGTTTGTAGTGCGGTTAAAGATTTCTTTCAGAATGGTCAGTTACTACAACAGCTTAACCATACAGTGTTATCTCTTATTCCTAAGGTGAGTACTCCGTCATCAATTACTGATTATAGGCCTATTTCTTGCTATAACACTCTCTATAAGTGTATTAGCAAAATTATTCCTAATCGTATTAAAGACGGTCTGGGTGATATTGTGAGTATCAATCAATCTGCTTTCGTGCCAGGGTGGAAAATTTCAGATAATATTCTTTTGACACAGGAGCTTATGCATAATTACCATCGTAAGATTGGCCCTCATAGATGCGCTTTCAAGATAGATATCCAGAAAGCTTATGATACGGTTGAATGGGGTTTCTTGGAGTGTACTCTTAGAGGATTCGGTTTTCATTCGAAGATGGTTAAATGGATCATGGTTTGCGTTGCGACTACGTCGTTTTCCTTGGCTATTAATGGTAGTCTTTATGGGTATTTCAAAGGGAAGCAGGGTTTACAAAGGGGGATCCTATATCCCCATACCTATTTACGTTGGTGATGGAGGTTCTTACTTTGATATTGCAACAGCAAGTGTCTATTTTTGCGGATTTCAGGTTTCATGACAAATGTGATAAGCTACATATTATCAATTTATGTTTCGCGGATGACTTGTTCTTGTTTGCTGGTGATCACAGATTAGCTAAAATCATTATGGAGGCGCTTGGTACTTTTAAGGATATGTCAGGTCTTGTCCCGAGTATGACGAAGAGTACAGTCTTCTTTGGAAATGTATCGGATCAGGTTAGAGCGAGAATTCTGGGGATTATGCCGTTTGAGGAAGGTGTGCTCCCAGTTCGTTATTTGGGAGTGCCTCTCATATCCTCGAGATTGCACTATAAAGATTGTAAACGACTTGTGGAAAATATGGATGCTAGAATTACGGATTGGAGAAATAAATGTCTTTCTTTTGCTGGTCGATTGCAGCTGATTCGCTCGGTCTTATCTTGAATGCATATTTATTGGGCGTCGGTTTTCATTCTTCCCAAACGTATTATTACTGAGCTAGAAGATAGAATGCGGTGTTTCTTGTGGACTCGAGGTAGTAATATTAAAGGTAAAGCTAAAGTGAGATGGAAAATGGTTTCTTTGCCTAAATGTGAAGGTGGCTTGGGTATTCGGAAAGTGGGTGATATGAATAATGCTTTGATGGTAGCTCATATATGGAGTTTGATCACTCAAAGAGAATCTTTATGGGTTAAATGGATCCATACGTATCCGTAATAGAAGTTTTTGGGATATCCGTTGAAGTGAAACGTTACATGGAGTTGGCGTAAAATGCTAAGCCTAAGGCCTTTGGTTCGGGACTTTGTATGGATAATAGTTGGAAATGGAGCTAACACATTGGCATGGTTTGATAAATGGGAGGATATTTGTCCCCTTGAGACCGTCATAACGCCTAGGATGATCGCAAATACGGGTCTTAGGATGGATACCAAACTGGTTGACCTGGTTACGGATGGGGTTTGGAGGTGGCCACAAAACTGGGTAAATTAGGTTCCTGTGCTTCAACATGTTCGAGATCTAGTTCTTCATGCTAACCGAGAAGATCGAGTTGTTTGGAAAACAAGAGAGGGTGCCCTAGCGGACTTCAGTACATCCATGGTATGGAATGATATGCGGCAACGTCAAACAAAGTTCATTTGGGCTAGTATGGTGTGGATTCCACAAGCGATTCCAATACATTCGTTTCTCGTATGGCTCATCATCAAAAAAAAATTGAAAACCCAAGACATAATGAGCAGATGGTATTCCTCGGCTAACGCTAATTTTAATCTGCTTTGTTGCTCGCTTTGTGCCTCAGGTCCTGATTCGCATGAACATTTGTTCTTTGATTGCCATTATGCCGCCCAGGTGTGGGATGGAGTGAAAACCAATGCTGGTATGAGTGCAGTCTAGAATCATTGGGATGAGATTTTTGACTATCTATTGGGGATAGCAAACTCCAAAAATACTAGCCATGTAATTACCAAATTAGTAGTTAGTGCAGCGGCTTATTTCGTTTGGGAAGAAAGGAATAGAAGACTTTTTTCAAGTAGGAAAAGAAATAAGGACCAGCTTGTGGAGGTGATTTTAAGCACGGTTAAAATGAAGTACACACGATGCGGTTCAAGAATACTATACAGACGAGTAGAGTATTGCAAGAGTGGATGCTGCCTCGAGGGCTGCTGCTAGCGGATGACGATTGCGGTAGATACTTTTGTAGCTTTGTTTTCCTTTGTTTATTGTTTCCTCTTGTTTGGTTACGGGTTCTAGTCTATTTGGTAGACTCTCGATTGGCATGTCTCTCGAGTGAACTGAGGGGTGTTGTGATTCCCTTCACTTATTTTGTTTCGTTTGGTTGGTAATAAAATTCACCGGGGTAACCCTTTACCAAAAAAAAAGATGAAATCTAGGGAATCTTGATACAGGAGTATATTCTGAGATGGGAACCATAGTTGAGTCAAGTTTCATAATTCTAACTAAGATATGTTGGAACAATTGAGAGATGTGTCGAAGTTTAAGTGGATAAATATATCGACAATCTAGGTAAATGAGTTTAAAGCTTAAGTCATCAAAAGGTCAACGGTACTGGTGATACGTCTCAATCAAATGATATGATCCTTAGACACAAATTCACAAAAATATGTCTGTAAATATGTTTGAACATAGTTTATTTGATTTCAGATTTAAACCCAAAAAGATTTTCAGTGCGTTTTAGCATAAACTTTTGAAAATTCAAAAAATATTTTGTTTCTACATTGTTTTCAACAGCCAATGATGGAAAGCGGATCTTTGGAGTTCAGAATGGTGCTTTTGGTGGGAATTCTTTACGACAACGGGTTGGGAGCTAATCTATAAAATCAAAACACACGAAAAACGATGAAAAGTTCATTAATTTGAAACTTTAATTGGAAGAAAACATCAATTTGTTCATCACGGGTCAAACCGGGGTCATTAACTTGGACTCAGCAGACAAATCAGTTAACCAAGGTCATTAACTTGGACTGAGTGGATTTTCATAACTGGTTAACTTGTCAAAGTTCAGGATCTAAAGTGTAAAATCTGAAAATTTTTAAGTTGGACCTGAACAAGTTCGGCCGAAGTTGTTGTTAAAGCTTTAATAATAATTCTTGACAACTTCAGACGAAGTTGCATTGTTAATAGACGAGCCTGATGTTGATCAAGAGAATCCTGAGAATGTTGCAGGATCTAGTGCACCAGTGAATGTTGAAAATCAAGAGGTTGAAACTGGTACTATTGGTGGAGATCGTGAAGATGTTATTTCAGGTACTTCTGACAAAGAAGATTCTATCGATTCAACTGATGCGAGAATAGAGCGGGCAAGAAAAGAAAAAGAGGAAGAGCGATTGAAAAAGCACGGTGAAGATTTATATGAACCGTCAGCTGAAGAAGAATCAGAGGGGGAAAGGCCAAAGAAGAAAACTAAACGTGCTAAATCAAAGGCTGGTGATGCAAAGAAAACAACAGGTTCTCCTAGCACAAAGGATAGAATCTTACCTAAGTCAAAGTAAGAAAGCTACACCTCCTCAGCAAGCATCACAAGTACAAGATCCTCCTACTGTAACTGAACCACCTCAATAACCACCACAAGAACCAACTGCTACTACACAACCAATCTCTCCTCAGCAACAAACAACGCCAAAGCAAACAACTACAAAAGATACTTCAAAGCAGCATACTCCTCAAAGTCAATCACCTGCTCAACGTCAAGAGCGTTATTTCTTTAGTGAATTTGGAAAGTTTCCAACGCCTCCACGAAATGTTGACACAGAGATTTATTCTGACGAGCTGCTTGATATGTTTAATGAATCGAAAGTGCAATAGTTGGAAAGAAGAATAAAAGCTCTTGAAGATCAAGTTAAGAAGACTGAAACCGAGAAAGAGATTCTGGAGGATATACTGAAGTTTCTGGAAAATGATCGAGAGTATATGAAATTGTTGGTTGAAAGTCTCGATGCAGACAATGAAAGATTGAGGAAAACTATAGCAGAGCTCGAGACAGAAAAGGCCCTAAATAGCAAAAGATTCAGCATGTTTCAACGTGTTCTGACCAATAACCTTGGTATAGACTTTATCGCTGAATACAATCGCTTAGAAGTGCAAGATGAAAAAGAGCGAGCAGAAAAAGAGATGGCCACACAGGGCAAAGGAAAGGGTATAGAAAAAGAAACAGTAGTTATGGAAAGTTCAACGGTTGCTGAAGTTCCTGTAGTTGAAGAAAATCTTGAACGATGATTGATTATTGTTGGTGAGGTGACTGATGTTGCTGATAATCCTATTATTCAACGTATAGCAGAATTAAGACGTGTTAGAGAAGAAATAATCAAAAAATGAAGCTGAGAACAATGATGATGAAGAAATGAATGATGATGATAATGCTGATAATCCTGATGATAAAGATGATGATTCAGACCATGGAAATAATGATGATGATGGTCAGGGAGGAGTTGGTGTTAGAATCAAATCTGCAAAGCTTCATTACGATTTTGATTATGATTCAGTACTCAATGATGAAGTAAACATAGAGGATGCTCAAAGTAAGGGGGAGCAGACAGATCAGAAAATTACAGAAGAATTAGGAATCTTCACAGCTTTACCATTTATAGCTATTCCAGATAAACAACCCTTGATGATTATGCTTAATCCAAGTATTGAAGAGGGAGAATTTATTCACAACGACACAAAAGAAGAGTTGGCCAAAATGTTTGAAGTTGATGCTGATTCTTTCGAGTTTGATTTCGAAGAAGAGTTGGTGAACATGAGTACTTTTGAGCCAAAGGATTATGTGTACAAGCGTGTACCAGAAGCTGATGATTATGATCGTGTTATCTTTGAAGATGCTTCTGACGCTGAAATTGAAAAGTATTCTGGTGTGATAGTTTTCCAACGATTGAAGAGATCATGAACCAGATTGATGTGGAGCTATTAAAGTAAAAGATTGACGAAGTAGTCAAGGAAGGTAATATCTCTAAACGTTATTGTAAAGAACAAATTGCTAAAGCGAAGAAATCATGGTTTAAAGAAATGCCTAAAGAAAGAAAGTTTAAACGACCACTGCCATTCTTTTCTCGTGATAAAGACTAGTCACTTGGTGATATTCTGAGCTGGGAATGGATTAGAGAGCTTTATGTTTATGCTATCGTACGAGAGTTTGGGTTCAATACTTCAGACATCTTACTGACATAAAGACGTTACCATTCTGGGATGTTGAAGAATTGGTTCAAATAAGATATATAAGTCTTCGAATGAAATTCAATGAACAACAGCTATGGAGAGTTATAAAGTTTGATGCCTCAAGAGGTTTTGAATTATAGAAGCTGTTTATTCCGAAACGAAGAATCAAAATTGACAAGAAGACAGGGGAAAAGATGTTACATTGGTGATGAAAAGACCAAGGGTGATGAAGAATATGTCGCTGAAACCAATAGAACAAGACTTTCATCCATACTTCCTATGGTGGCAAACGGATCCTGATACAAGTGAAGCAGTGATAGTATTACGAGCTGATAAAATGTGTATCACTAAAGAGAAAGATCCTGAATGCATTTAAAGACGAAGGATATGGGGTTGTGGCAAACGATACGTATACTAGACCCGATGTGGCTAGTAAATTGTTCAAAAGAAGATGTGAAGTGTTTATTCTTCAATAAAATTTGTTTAGATAAACGTGAAGAAGTTCAAGCCAAACAATACCAAGGTGTGATCAATGTATGTTATGCACATGGTATTAACTCCGGGGAGTCAAGGTGGCGAGAATTGGAAAAGGAAGAGTTTCTGAAAGAAGAACGGTGTCTTGAAAAGATACATGAAAGGGGTAGAGAGGCAAGGCTTAGAAGATTTCAGTTTATGAAATGGGCACCTCCTACTGACCAAACTCCAATTCCTAAGCCAGTACGAAGAAGAAAGCCTTACAAGAACTTCTTTGGCCGTTATCATCAAATTTTGAAGAAAAGAGATTTTTAAGACTGATCAAGACTATGACAATATCCAAGGGGGAGTCTATTGATACACGATGTCTATTGTCTAGGTCTTAGATCAAGTCTGTGTGAATAGGGCTTGTCCTGTTGAATAGGGAGTCTATCAAGGGGGAACAAGTTTGACCGAAGTTGATCATAGGCATGACAAGTTCGCCCGACCTTGTCCTGGCCATGTCACACTTCAGGCAAAGTTGTTGGTCTATATGTAGGTACCTTTGGTCTTTGTCATTTGTAACTTTGCATTTAAAGAGGCGAAACTTTGTCTGTCTGGGGTCTTGGATGCAATATGAATTTGGACTAATAAACAGACATTTAAACAAAAAATCTTGTGTATTTGATTAACAATCACGTAATTTCCGCTTACGATGACTTTAGATAACAAGTTAGGTTCCTAAGCAGTGGAGGAGCGATACTAACACTTGTATGTGTCTAAATTCCTAACTTGTCTTAAAGTCAAAGTTGAACATCAACGCCCATCTAGTTTGCTTGTACAACCAGAAATACCGGTATGGAAGTGGGAGAACATTGTGATGGATCTCATCACTAAACTACCGCGCACATCTAGAGGTCATGATGCTATTTGGGTAAGCATTGATCGCCTAACAAAGTTAGCACACTTTTTGCCAATTCGTGAGAATCTATCTGCTGACAAACTCGCCAAAATCTACGTTAATGAGATTGTATCTCGTCATGTTGTTCCTTTGAAAATCATATCTAACCTAGATGCTCGGTTCTCATCTCACTTTTGGAAGACCATGCAATCTTCCATGGGAACCAAACTCAATCTGAGCAAAGCTTATCATCCTCAAACGGATGGACAAACTGAAAGGACGATCCAAACACTGGAGGATATGCTTAGAGCATTTGTGATCGACTTTGATGGTAGTTGGGATTCGCATCTACCGTTGATCGAATTCTCCTACAACAATAGTTATCACGCCAGCATGAACATGGCAGCTTTCGAAGCTCTGTACGGTCGAAAATGTTGTTCACCTGTCTGTTGGAATGATGTCAGTGAAGCTCAGCTCACTGGACCTGAACTCATTCATGCCACAACAGACAAAGTCAAGAAAATTCGCGATAACCTTTTAACAGCTAGAAGCCGTCAAAAGAGTTATGCGGACAAGCGACGCAAGCCCTTGGAATTCCAAGTTGGTGATCACGTCCTACTCAAGGTATCCCCTTGGAAAGGTGTGTCAGATTTGGAAAGAAAGGAAAACTTGCACCACGACATGTTGGACCATTCAAGATTGTTGAGAGAATCGGAAAGGTGGCCTACCGACTTGAGCTAGCTCCTGAACATGGGAACGTTCACCCAACATTCCATGTGTCCAATTTGAAAAAGTATTTAGCCGATACAAATCTTCACATTCACCTCGACGAATTCACGTTGATTACACTATGCACTTTGTCGAGAAACCTGTGGAGATATTGGACCGTGAAGTCAAGAAACACAAAAGTAGACGAATACCGATAGTTAAAGTTTGTGGGAACCCAAATGTGACCCATAATTTACTTGGGAACAAGAGGAACAAATGAAAGCGAAATACCCACATCTGTTCCCACAAGTTTCCTCTGATTAAATTTCGGGACCAAATTTCCTAAAGTAGGGAACTATGACATTTGTGGTGATTCGATCATGTAACAATTCCGAACAATTTATCAATCAATGAAATCTTGTGTTTTACTTTTGAGATTTGTATAATTATCATGACAATTGCACATATTCAATCCTTGCATGATTTCAAACTCTCAAACCACTTCTGGAAGTGAAATCGCAAACTATTACACAAACATAATCAGTTTAATGCGACGAACACTCTGGAATAAGGATACAAGCTAAACATACCCTAAATATCCTTTACATAACTTAGAAATAAGTTTTGAAGGGTTCGGTATGGCAAAAATAAGTTTACTCAAGCTTAGGGACTATTTGTGTCATTTGTGAAAGTCTGCCGATTCTCTTATTTTTTAATACGAACCATGTTTAGGCATCCAAAAATTTTTCTAATCAATAAAATCTTGTATTTTATTGATAAGCATGCAAAAATATCAATCGTTACGAAATCTCGGTCGTTTTCGTGTTCGTTAAAGCATTCGTCGTAATTAAGCGAAAAACGCAACCGTACAACCTAACGAACCGACATCCATGATATTTTTGGACGTAATTCAAGTCACATACACTTTAACATCCTCATAGAGCCTAACAATTAGGTTAAAAGGGGTTAAAGTGACAAAACACGACGAAACAAGTCCAGGGTCCAAATCTATCAATTTTCAAAGTTTCCACCCCTGACAGGGCCTTACGGACCGTAAGAGGTGCCCCCATACGGTCCGTAAGGGGTGCTCAGTTGCGAAATTTTTGTTTGGCCTCCAAGTTCTGCCGTGTATTGCCACCTCTTGACACCTAGCTCGAAATTACCACACTCCTTCTGCTTCTAACACCTCACTAAACACTTGTTATGATCCTAGAACAATCCATAACACTTGGCATAATCTCATTTCACTCCTTCAAGTACAAATAGCCTCCTCATTCAACTCTACAACTTGCTCATTTCATTCTTCCTTCTCTAATATGCTCTTGGAGCTTGTTTCCAATATATGGAAGCCTCCTACTGAGTTCTAAGCATTCCTAGAACACAAGTAAGTGTTCTTCCTTAGTTTATTTCTTTATTTTCCTATTTATGAGCCAAAAGTCAAACAGTTTGACTTTCTGTTTAACTTTCGTTCTGACAATATTTGCTCAAGTCAAGGTTCAATTGAACTTTACAACGTGATCGTAATCACGAAGGTTATCCCTTGCGATTGCACCTTCTGATTACCACGTTTACAAGTCGAAATGACGAGTCAAAGTTTCGGTCAAAGATGCGCATTATGTGCATTTTACGACGGAACTACTTTCGGGTATCAAAACACTAAGTTTTGATACCAAATCAGTTTTTGCAACTTAGTTAGATATGTTTTGATATGTCTAACTCGTCACTTCTAGTTTAGTGCCTATTTAGGGTCGTAAGTCGAGCGGTCTTGACCACCGCTTTGACTTTCGAATCCGACCCGTTTGGTCGATCTTAGGATCCGATCGAACACATATTTGTGACAATAGTCGTATAGGGAATAACCCTCTGAGGCTATACCTTATAGTCACATCGTTTGGTTAGTGTTATGATAAGTTGCTTTTATGCTCTTTAATAATGACCAAAACGCCTTTTTTGTGCATAAATCGATTTTAAGAATATGTAACCAATGTTTTGACATATAAAATGATGTTACAACATTATTAAACATGTTTTGGCATATAACACTTATCATAGGACATATCTAACCATCCGAACACATATTTACGCAAATGACCCGTTAAAGTAGCATAAACTGTATTCATCATAATGCTCTCTCTCTAGCCGGCGATTTTTTTTGTTCTTCTTTCAATCCTACGATTTTGATTGTGAACATGTGTGCAACAGATCTGTTATTAGGGGTTTGAGTAATCAAATCTTCAATACGAACTCTGGTGGCATATAGGATCGATCGGATAGTAGGTTTTTCGATTTTGTTTTTCAATCGCCGGCCGTATCTTGTGTTTCGGATAGATTTTGTGATCAGATATAATTGTTGATTATCATCTACATTCAATGTTTATAATCAAGAAGATCCGATCAGTTTAGGGTTTGAGTTTTTTTTGTATTGATAATCGTCGACCTGGAATTGGTAGGAGATTCTGATTTATTATAAAGATTGTTGATCGCGGTTAACGGATGTTAATCTAGCTAGATTGATACAAGCTTTCTAATCGATTAAGGATTGAGTACGGATTCTAGGGTTTTGGAGTTAGGGGTTTTTTCTTTTCTGTTTTTTGGTTGTGTGGTTGCGGTGTGCATGGTTGTGAGTTTTACGTCCTAATGGAGAGCGATGAAGTTCTAAATGGTGATGGGTATCCAAAACTGAGTAAGGAGAGAGTTGTTAAATCTGGCATGGATGAACGTAAGAAACCTGATGTGCATGTTGATAGAGGCAAATTCCCGTTACCTAATAAGGGTTTTGGAAACCGTGTGCTGAATATTGACGGTAACCCTAAGCTGGCCCGTAGAGGGAATGTTCCTAACTCACTAGTGGAAGAGGTGAACTTGGATCCGAGGCTGCTTAATGCCATTGATGAACGAAACAAGATAACGGGTGCGGTACCTGTGGTGAATGATATTAAGGAGAACTCGGAAAACATCATGGAAAAAGGGGCTAACTTGCATGGTAATTGGGAGGATATTGCACCTGATTCGGATGGTGGTGTTTCATCAGCTGAGTCCACGAAGGTAACGACCACTAAGATTGTAGAACCTCTTTCGTTTGCTAGAGTTGTTCAGCATAAGAGTGATGGCATTAAGGTTAATTTTCGGTCTTTGGAAACTGATGAAATAATTGATGGGGCAGATGTTGTCATCCCATTATCATCGGTAAAGCAGGTTAATGATAGATATTCGAACACTCTTTATGGATATTTTTTGGGAAAGCGCTTAGCGTTTCCGGTGGTAGACTATTTTGTTAAAAATAAGTGGTCGAAGTATGGTTTATCCAAGATGATGATGAATGCAAAGGGGTTCTTCTTCTTTAAGTTTCAAACAAAAAAAGGGATGGCACAGCTACTGGAAGATGGGCCATGGATGATACGAAATGTTCCAATTATTCTTACTGAATGGACTCCTGATGTTATGGTTGAGAAAAAGGATATAACATCTATACCGGTTTGGGTAAAGATGCATGATGTACCGTTGGCTGCGTTTACGGAGGACGGGTTGAGTTTACTGGCCTCGAAAATAGGTGTTCCAAAGTTACTGGATTCTTATACAACAACAATGTGTGTAGATTCATGGGAAGAAGTAGTTATGCTAGGGCATTAATTGATGTTCAAGCAGGGTCTGAATTAAAGAGAGTCGTTACGGTTGCAATCCCGGCACTCGATGGAAAGGGATACTCTAAAGCGGAGGTAAAAATTGAATATGATTGGGAACCGTTGAGATGTTCAACATGTTGCGTGTTTGGTCATGATGATAACTCGTGCCCAAAGAAACAAAGTCCAGTGCTGATGGATAATAAGATGAGAAATAATGATGATTTTCAGGAGGTATCGTCGAAGAGTAGGAAAGGGATCACTCAAGGGCTGCATGTTAAGAATCAGAAGCCGAAGTTTGTGTATCGTCTGGTAGCAAAGTCCAAGTCCAAGGCTGATGGGAAAGTGCAACCGAAACACCAAGTGCCTATCTCTAACTCGTTTACTGTGCTTCAAAAGGAGGGCAATCACTCTAATGAATTTGGTGGAATAGAAGGTATAACTTCAAAGGGTAATCAACAAAATAAAAATACCAATTTGGAGGAAGTAATTGCGGATATAGTTGAAGTCGAGGAGCTTTTAGGTGATATCCCAAAATTGATGGATCAGAAAGTGGAAAATAAAAATTCTGAGGGTGCAAGCACACCTGGTGATACTAGTGTCCATGGGTAGTTTGGCTTCTTGGAACATAAGGGGTTTGAACCGACCCCTCAAACAAAAGGAGGTTCGCCAGGTGGTGCTGGACAATCATCTTCAAGTGTGTGCAATTATGGAAACTCATGTTGACTCGTCTAATGTCTATAATGTTTGTAAGAAAGTTTGCTGGTCATGGAGCTGGGCGACTAATGCTGATTGTTGTGAGAAAGGTACTCGTATCATGGTAGGGTGGGACGCTAACATTGTGGATGTTATGATCCTATCCAAAACAGATCAGGTTGTGCATTCTCAGATCATGTTTAAACTCGATCAAAAGTCTATTTTTTGTTCGTTTGTTTATGCTGACAACTACTACAAAAAAAGAAGGGACCTATGGCAGAACTTACGTGCTCATCATTCTTATATGCATGATAAACCATGGGTTATCATGGGAGATTTTAGTTCTTCCTTGTTTCATGAAGATATAGCTCAAGGGCCATCTACTTTTAGTATTGGGAATAGGGAGTTTAAGGAGTGTATTGATGAGATAGAGGTGTTTGATGTTAATCGAACGGGTTTACATTTTACGTGGACGAATAAGCAGCAAAAGGGTATCATTGTCAAGAAAATTGATCGAATATTGGGGAATATGCAATTAATCGATACGTTCCCTAATGCGGCAGCATGTTTTCTTCCGTACCGAATATCAGATCATACTCCGTGTATCTTAAAGTTGCCTAATGTGACTAGGGGAAAACCGAAGCCGTTTAAGTTTGTGAATTTGGTAGCCGATAAGAAGGGTTTTATGGAGGAAGTTAAAACGATTTGGAATATGGACATTCAGGGTTATCGCATGTTTCAGATTGTTAAAAAGCTTAAGTTGTTAAAAAACCCGATGAGGAAACTCTTATATATACAGGGTAATCTGCATGAGAAGGTTAAGACGATGAGAAAGGATCTAGATGACAACCAGCTAGCTATTGATAACGAACCATTCAACAATGAGCTTCTTGATAAACACAGTCGATTACTTCAAGCGTATAAGAAAGCGGTTCTTGATGAGTGTTCTTTTTTACAGCAAAAATCTAAGCTAGAATGGCTTTCGCTTGGTGATAAGAACTCAAAGTTCTTTCATAACACTGTCAAAGCAAAAAATCATCGGAGTAGAATTTTCTCGGTAAGAGACGGTAGCGGTACATTACACGAAGGACTGTCCGTTCCGCAAGGTCATGGTGAAGCATTATACCCAGTTTTTTGGTAGTGTTGGAAGTATAAATTTGCATCCTACGCCTGATCTATTCCATAGTGTCTTATCGGTTGACAAAGCTTCTGCTATGGTTAGGATGGTTACGGATGATGAAATTAAACAGGCAATGTTTTCAATTGATGGGAATAAAGCTCCAGGTCCTGATGGTTACACCTCGGTCTTCTTTAAAAAGTCTTGGGATGTAGTTGGGAAAGATGTTCGCAGTGCGGTACAGGAGTTCTTTCAAAATGGTAAACTACTTCGTCAACTTAATCATACGATAATCTCGTTAATCCCTAAGGTTAGTACACCATCTTCCGTTACGGATTATCGTCCTATATCTTGTTGTAACACACTATATAAGTGTATCAGTAAGATTATTACAAATCGTATAAAAGAAGGGTTATGTGACATTGTGAGCATCAACCAGTCAGCCTTTGTTCCGAGTAGAAGGATTTCAGATAATATCCTCTTAACACAGGAGTTAATGCATAACTATCATCATAATAAGGGGCCACCAAGGTGTGCCTTTAAGGTGGATATTCAAAAGGCTTATGACACGGTAGATTGGAACTTTCTTGAACAGATTCTCCTAGGTTTTGGGTTTGATCGGAAAATGGTGAAGTGGATAATGGTTTGTGTTACATCCACGTCCTTCTCTTTGGCTATAAATGGTAATCTGTATGGGTATTTTAAAGCGCAACGGGGTTTACGACAAGGATACCCAATGTCTCCGTACCTTTTTACGTTGGTTATGGAGGTTCTTACATTGCTTTTGCAAAAAATGTGTTCTTTGTCAACTGAATTTAGGTACCATAATAAGTGTGAAAATCAGCGAATAACTAATCTCTGTTTTGCTGATGATCTGTTTTTGTTTTCCCGCGGCGATCATAGATCAGCAAAAGTGCTTTTGGAGGCGTTAGATTTATTTAAGAACATGTCAGGTCTTGTTCCTAGTATGACTAAAAGTACGGTCTTCTTTGGTAATGTTCCGGACATAGTGAAAGACCGAATTAGAAGCATCATCCCATTTGATGAGGGTATGTTGCCAGTTCGCTACCTTGGGGTTCCCCTTATCTCTACCAGGCTTGTTTACAATGATTGTAAGAGACTTGTGGAAAGTATGGATTCAAGGATTACCGATTGGAAAAATAAGAGTCTGTCATTTGCTGGAAGACTTCAATTGATTCGGTCGGTTATGTCCTCTATGCATATATATTGGGCGTCGGTTTTTATTTTACCAAAGCGCATCATTTATGATCTGGAAGAAAAAATGCGAAGGTTTTTGTGGGCGCAAGGAAATAACATAAAAGGGAAAGCTAAGGTGAGTTGGAAAAAAGTCTGTATTCCTAAACAAGAGGGTGGCTTGGGTATTCGAAGAATTGGGGATATGAATAAAGCACTTATGGTTGCGCATGTATGGAGTCTTCTTACACATAGGGAGTCTCTTTGGGTAAAGTGGATCCATTCGTATCGTATACGAGATCGAAGTTTTTGGGACTTACCAATTCGAAATAACATAACTTGGAGCTGGAGGAAAATGTTACAGCTAAGGCCGATTATTCAACATCATGTATGGACTAAACTGGGAGATGGTAACAAAACGCTAGTCTGGTTTGATAAATGGGATGAGATATGTCCTTTGAATTCTTTTATTACGCCACGTATGATATCGAATGCTGGTTTTTATATGAACTTGAAGGTTGCGGATGTATATGACCATGGGGAATGGGGATGACCGACCGAGTGGGTGAACCGATTTCCGGCTCTTCGAAACATGCCAAGTATCATACTGAATCCGGGGTTTCATGATAGAGTTGTGTGGAGAACTAGATCAGGAAAGGAGATGAATTACAGTGCTGCTATAGGGTGGGATGAATTTCGATTACACCAGAGTGAAGTCCCATGGGCGAGTATTATTTGGTTTCCCCAATCTATTCCTCGTCATTCTTTTTTAATGTGGCTGCTTGTGCACAGAAAACTAAAAACACAGGATGTCATGAGTCGATGGTCTTCGGCGGGTAGTACTAATTATAACCTCATGTGTTGTTCATTGTGCATGGTTGGTATGGATTCCCATGAGCACCTTTTTTTCGAATGTTTATATACTGCTCAGATTTGGAATGGTATTCGAGATAAAGCAGGAATGGGATCGCTGCCTAACAAGTGGGAAAGGATCTTTGATCATTTGGTGCAATATGCGAAGTCAAAGCATGCTACTCATGTTATTGGAAAGCTTGTTGTTGGCGCGGCAACTTACTTCGTGTGGCAGGAACGAAACCAGAGATTGTTTTCTAGGAAAAAAAGGAGTGCAGATCAACTCATTGAGGTTATTCTAACAACAGTTCGGATGAAGCTACATTTGATGAAATTTAAGGACACGAGTCACACGAGAACTCTTCTACAGGAATGGAGACTTCCTAGAGGGTTGCTGATAAATGATGATGAATATGGCTAATGGTGTTGCATATGTTTTTTTTGTAACTGAGTGTTACGTGTATTGTCGAGTGACGTGTTTGTTAAATTGATGTCTAGCGTCTGTAGGATGATTGCTTGTTGAACTCTAGTATGGCTTGTCATACTTGAGAACTGAGGTTTCTGTCTACCTCACTTGTTATTTTTGGTTGATTGAATAATATTTACCGGGGTAAACCCTTTACCCAAAAAAAAAGTAGCATAAACTACCTTAACGAGTCATAACGGGTCAAAAGCACTTAGGATTCATTTCAAATCAGAATGTTAAGTTTGTTAAACCATTTCGTATGAGTTCCAACACTCATTTGGTTTACAAAACTTCATTCTATCTGATCCTCCGACTAAAGTCCCAACACACTAACATAGTTATTCAATACTGGGACGCACTTAAATTCTCAGACTCTTGAGCTTTGTTTGAACAATTGAACAAGACTTATAGGCAATCCCAAGTGAGTATATAGCTCCCCTCTTTTATGTTTTTTTTGCAAATATTTTAGGGTGATTCATATGTGCTAAACCGTTTTCAAGTTTTCAAAACAAAGTCTATGGTTTATATAATACATGACGATTTCAATAATGTGAACGAAGTTGTTGGTGCGTTATCCATAACACGAATGACATTCATGAACTTTGGCCAAGCTGACCAGTAGTAAGTTATGGTACCATAGGACTGACAATCCCGTTAACAAAATTCCCGGTGTTTGTGGGGAAGTTTGGGGAACGACAGCAACTGCATTTTTAACAAACCTTTTGGTGGTTTGTTAGTTGATTTAAAGACGAGTTAACACAGGTTTTAATGTATTCACCAAAACGAACAAAAGTTTTCACAATTAAAACATGGACGATTTATTTATGACATGGACGATTGGTTTATAACAAGGACGATTGGTCTATAACACGGACGAATGGTTTATAACACGAACGATTGGACGATTGGTTTATGGTAGTGTTTTAGATAATGAGGCATGTGTAATATGATAAAAGCATGGTGAATACGCCGTTGGTACTTCCTATATATAAGTGCTTTTATCGTATTACATATCGTGGAATTATCTGAATCACTTGGACAAATGTTTTCAAACGATGACATGTAACGATTTTCACTTAAAAATATAAACCATATGAAGTTTTCTTTTAAATCGACCCAGTTTTACAAAAGAAATGTTTTAGTCAAGATTCATGGCTACAAGGTCTTTCACAAACTCTAACCAACCTGTTTTAGTTAGTTAATAATATTGCAATACCAAATACTGTTGAAACAAGGTTTTCACTTAACGACTCTAGTAGTCTGACGAGGTATTGCAATATGTATTCAAAGCCATGAATTTGACACACTCACAAAACCTTTGTACTCCTCGGCTTTATGCTGACTTTCTTTTCACATATGTTCAGGAGCTAACGTATGATGTACCTAAGCTTGCTTCACGTAGGATTTGGACGCGAGCCTTAGTGACATAAAACCAAGAAAGACAATTTTTGTTTCTATTATTCTCAAGACAATGTAAACACGTTAATAAATCAATAATACAAAACTTCAAGTACCATGTGTTGTTGAAACAATCTGTTACGTGACTCCCTGATGTTTCTGTCGCGGTTTGTTGTTTTTACGCAGTCGGGGTGTTACATAAATCATCCACACTTCGTATGAATTGAAATTACAAAAGTCTAAAACACTTCATACGAGTTGAATTCTAAACCAGTTATATACTTACATTTCGTACGAAGTGATCATCATCACCAAACCTGTCAAATCCTAAACTTGTGACTTTTAAACAGTTGAATGTTCATTTAGATGTTATATAGGCCGATTAACAATTATATATCATCAATTTCAAGTTTCTATGGTTCAAACATCCTAGATCTAAGGTTATAAGTTCAATTGTTAAAAAAACATCGGTTAGATTTGTTCTAATACATTACCCATTGTTAGAGGTGTGCTAATCAACCTTCACAATAAAAATTTTGGCAGCAATTCGTTAATACAAGTTCAAATCTTCAATTCGAACAGAGAGAACGGTAACAAATCGCACCAACACAAATGAACAACTCGTGCGAATTGTTACCTATTTATAGCTCCTGTGTCACTTCGTACGGAGCGTGCACTTCGTGCGATTTGTCTCTTCGTATGAATTGGTTTATTATTTTTTAAGACTTTTTCAATTTTATTTCAATTTTTCAGTTTTAATAATCTACTCAGTTGACCAAGTCCAAGTTAATGACCCTGGTTAACCGATTTGTCTATCAAGTCTAAGTTAATGACCTTGGTTGAACACTTTATGAACAAACAGATGTTTTCATAAATGTAAAGTTTCAAATTAATATACTTTTTAAGCTCTTAAAAATCTTTTATCACTTTAGATTAGCTCCCAACCCGTTGTCTTCCAAATTTATCAGTATTCAGCACCTTTGGAGTTTGAAGATCCGTTTTCCATCATCGATTGTCAAAACTAAGACAGATATGCTAAAACACACCGAAAATATTTTTGGGTTTTATCCTAATGCTCTCTCTCTAGCCGGCGATTTTGTGTTCTTCTTTCAATCCTACGATTTTGATCGTGAACATGTGTGCAACAGATCTGTTATTAGGGGTTTGAGTAATCAAATCTTCAATACGAACTCTGGTGGCATATAGGATCGATCGGATAGTAGGGTTTTCGTTTTTGTTTTTCAATCGTCGGCCGTATCTTGTGTTTCGGATAGATTGTATAGGGTTGTTGGTTTGTCGGTCTTTCTGGTGAGGCGAAACCTTGATTTACCAATCTCACTATATGGTTTTGCATGAAACATGGGGTAGGGTTTAAGCTAGAATTAGGGTTTACTGGTTTTATTGTTCTGCTCTTTGTGTCGCGAGTTTATTTGGGCTGATTTGGAGTTTTTCTTTTCTTTGAGAGGGTAGTATGCCTGATAGATTAGGTAGTAGGGATAAGTATGATCAGGAGGTATTGCCGGGTGAAGCTAGTGCTAGTCCGATCCGCGGAATAGGGTTGAGGGTTACCAACATCGAAGGTAACACAACGATGCTAAGACGGGGAATGCATTCCACGAATCAGGTTTCGGTGATAGCTGGATTGTGTGATACTTCCAAGACGGCTACAACGTATCCCCATGCAAACCCTAATGCTGATCATGCAACTCAGGAGGATACTCAATCGATAAATGTAGGTAACAACAAACCTATGTCATTTGCTACGGTTGGTCAGAATCTAAAGGAGAGTCCCAAAGTCAATGTTAAATCGGTGGATGCCGTGAGTCAGGAGGGGGAAGGTAATATGGAACAAAACCGGGAAAAGAATGATCATTTAAACGATCAGATGTCATATGCGACTTCTGTCATGAATCAAAGGAATAGGACAATTAACTTCCGGTCACTTGTGAGTGCCGAACATCATGATGACTGTGATCTTGTGCTGCCTAAGGAGTCGGTTCGAGTGGTACAAGAAAAGCTGGCCAACACGCTATATGGATATTTTTTAGGAGATCGTATTGCTTTTCCGGTAGTCGAGTATTTTGTTCGCAATAACTGGAAGAAATTTGGACTACAGAAGACAATGATGAACGCGAATGGTTTTTTCTTCTTTAAGTTTGCGGATCAGGAAGGTATGCTGGGTGTGCTTAAGGAGGGACCATGGATAATACGGTCATAACCTATTTTCCTTAAGGAATGGACGCCGACAACAAAGTTGGAAAAGAAGGAGGTAACTAAAGTTCAAGTCTGGGTGAAAATTCATGAGGTTCCGATTGCTGCATACACAGAGGATGGCCTAAGTATGATCGCTACTGCTATTGGAGTTCCAAAACTCCTGGACTCCTATACTAGCTCGATGTGTATGGACAATTGGGGGCGTAGTAGTTATGCAAGAGCTCTAATAGAAATCTCAGCGGACAAGGCCTTGAAAGAGGAGGTGAAGATAGCAATACCGGAGATAAATGGAGAAGGTTTTCATAAGGAGACTATGTATGTGGAGTATGAGTGGAATCCACTTCGATGCGCTAGTTGTTGTGTATTTGGGCATTCGGAGGAATCATGTCCAAAGCAACCAAGGAAACCACCTATTACTACCAAGCAGACTCAACCTAGGTTCCCATTGAATCAAGGAAATAGAAAAGGCAAGTTGGTTTCTAGAGTAGATGAGGAAGGGTTCACCATTGTTCCAAGTAAAAAAGTAGCCAGAAAAGGAGGAGTCCAGATTAATAAGCCTAAACCAAAGTTTGAATATCGGCCGATAATAGCTAAAAGGAAGAATGAACTGGTCACTCGAACGTCGCTGGGGAATGTTGTCTCAACTAATCCGTTTGAGGTGTTGAATGATATGGAAGTGGATGAGGCCAACGGTAGTAACGCTGCGAAAGGTAACCGGAAGACTCAGAGGATGAGGAGGTTGTTGAAGTATATAACGAAATGGACGAATTTATTTCTAGGGGTTCTCGTAATCCTGAACTAACAAAAGGGGCAAGCACTCCTACAACGGTAGTGTCCAATGGTTAGTTTAGCAGCTTGGAATATTAGGGGCTTGAACCGGTCTCTTAAACAAAAGGAGGTTCGTCATGTGGTAAAGAGTAATGATCTGTCTTTCTGTGCAATTTTAGAATCTCATGTTGATATTGGTAACCTACATAAGGTATGTAAAACAGTTTTTAGGGGATGGGATTGGACCTCTAATGGTAGTAGATGTAATAAAGGTACTCGGATTATTATAGGCTGGAACCCGAGGGTGTTTGATATTATGGTTCTAGCCCAAACGGATCAGGTCATGCATATTCAGTTGAATTTTAAGCTTGATAAGAGGAGAATTTTCTGCTCGGTTGTTTATGCAGCAAATTATTATATTACTAGGCGTGATCTATGGCAGCATCTAACTAAGCATAAAGATTTCGTGGGTAATAAACCATGGGTTATTATGGGGGACTTCAATTCAGCTCTTCAACTGGAGGATAATTCAATGGGATCTTCATATGGATCAGCGGGAATGAGGGACTTTCAAGAGTGTGTCAATGAGATAGAGGTGATTGATATAAATAGTTCGGGATTCCATTTTACATGGAATCAAAAGCCAAAAAAAGGTGTGGGGTTGCTAAAAAAACTTGATCGTGTTATGGGTAACAACACGTTTTTAACTGAGTTTCCTAACTCTTACGCGGTTTTCCAGCCGTATGGGATCTCAGATCATTGCCCTTGCCTGTTAAAGATCCCGGCTCCTGGTAAGCTGAAACCTAAACCTTTCAAATTCGCTAACTTCTTGGTTCACAAACCGGAATTTACTGATATTGTGAAGAACTATTGGGATAGTAACATTGCTGGTGTCCTGCAATTTTGCGTTGTAAAGAAGCTGCGTCTTTTAAAGAAACCATTTCGGGTTCTATTAATGAAGCAAGGTAATCTGCACAAGAAAGTTGTGAACCTCAAGGTAAGCTAGATGCTATTCAACAGGATATTGATAGTGATCCATTCAACATGGAGATCCGAATGCAAGAAGTAAAGATTAATAAGGACTTTCAGGAAGCTTGCTTAGATGAGGAACGTTTTTTGATCCAAAAGTCTAAAGTGGACTAGTTAAAAGCTGGTGATGCAAATACGAAGTTTTTCCACGCTACACTGATAAGTAGGAATCACTCGACGAGAATTGATGCAATCAAGGATTCTAGTGGTGTTTTGTTTGAGGGAGATAAAGTACAGGATGTGTTTGTGAAACACTATGAGGAACTTTTTGGGTGCCATGGATACGGTCACTTTAGGCCACCTGCTGGACTATTCCGAAATAAGTTGAACTCAGAGGATGCTGTGCATATGGTTCGTCCAGTTACTACTAATGAGGTGAAAGTGGCCATGTTCTCGATAGGTAATGATAAAGCGCCGGCCCTGATGGTTTTTCAGCAGCTTTTTTTAAGAGTGCATGGCATATCATAGGTCAGGAGGTGTCTAATGCCATTATAGATTTCTTCAGGACTGGCAAACTCCTTCGGGAAATTAATAATACTCTAATAGTGCTTGTGCCGAAGAAGACGACTCCATCGATGCTTACGGATTATCGTCCTATCGCGTGTTGTAATGTGATTTATAAATGTATTAGTAAGATTTTGGCGGATCGCATGAAGGGGATGCTTAATCAGATTGTCAGTATTAACCAGTCAGCTTTATTCCAGGTAGGAAAATCTCTGATAATATCTTGCTTACACAAGAGTTGTTGCATAATTATCACAGGGATTATGGGCCTCCAAGATGTGCATTCAAGGTGGATATCCAAAAAGCTTATGATACGGTGAATTGGAAGTTTCTTAAGGATTTTCTTATAGGGTTCGGATTTCATATTAGAATGGTGGATTGGATTATGACGTGTGTGTCAACTACATCATACTCTATTAGTGTGAATGGGAATGTGCATGGGTATTTTAAGGGTGGCCGTGGCTTAAGGCAAGGAGATCCGTTATCTCCGTATTTATTCACCCTTGTCATGGAGATCCTGACATGCATTTTGAAAAGGGATGCTCGTCTTGATTCATCGTTTAGATTACACAATAGATGTGAAAGACAACATATTATTAACCTATGTTTTGCCGATGACTTGTTTCTATTTTCCCGAGGTGATGTTTCTTCGGCTCGTTGTATATGTTGGCGTTGGCTACATTCACAGACATGTCTGGATTGGTCCCTAGTAGTCAGAAAAGTACTGCATTCTTCTGTAATGTTCCACCTAATGTTAAAAACGAAATTCTACAGATTTTGCGATTTGAGGAGGGCTTGTTGCCAGTCAAATATTTGGGTGTTCCGCTTATTTCATCTCGACTCCTCTCTAAAGATTGTAGTGGTTTAGTTGAAAAGATGGAGCAGCGTATCCTAAATTGGAGAAACAGATTTTTATCCTTTGCTGGAAGGGTGCAGCTTATCAACTCGGTGCTTTCAGCTTTGCATGTTTATTGGTCCGCTGTTTTTATTTTGCCAGCACAAATTATTAAGGAACTCGAAGCCAAATTACGGAATTTCCTTTGGGCGCAGAAGGGTAACTTTCATAGAGGAAAAGCTAAAGTCTCATGGAGCTCTGTCTGTGTACCTAAGTATGAGGGGGGCCTGGGTATTAGGCTGCTTGGAGATTCGAATAAAGCCCTTATGGGGTGACACATATTTCGAGCATTCTAAACAAGAGGGAGTCCTTATGGGTTCGCTGGATTCACTCCTACAGGTTAAAAGGCCGCAGTTTCTGGGTATGTAAGGAAGGTACGAATTGTAGCTGGAGCTGGAGGAAACTTCTTCAGTTGCGGCCTAGTATCAGGAATCATGTGTGGGCTAGATTGGGTGATGGGACTAAGACGTCGGCTTGGTATGATAACTGGAGTCATCTTGGTCCATTATCTAATTTTCTATCTCCTAGGACAATTTCGAATGCGGGTTTTGGACATCATGCTATGGTTGCGGACATACATAATCAAGATACTTGGGCTTGGCCCTCGGCCTGGAGGGATTTGTTTCCAGTGTTGAATCAATTGGATCAGATTTGCGTGGACCCAACTAGAGAGGATCAGTTTTGTTGGAAGGATGGAGATGATATACTCGATTTCTCTTCTTCAAACGTCTAGCACTCGATTCGGATTAGGGAGCCGGAAGTGGATTGGGTTAAAGTAGTCTGGTTTAATCAGTGCATTCCTTCGCATGCTTTCTTTATGTGGTTGATTATTCGCTGGAAATTGCTAACTCAGGATAAAATTCTCCAGTGGGACATCTCGAGGAGGAAAAACATGAACATGATGTGTTGTTTGTTGTGCTATGAGAATGTTGACTCCCATGACCATCTTTTCTTTGAATGTACGTTTTCTGAACAGGTTTGGAACAAGACTAGAGCTAAGGTGGGTATGTCTACGGTAGGGTCCAGATGGTGTGACATTATGGCCTGGCTACTGGCTCGTGCTCGATCGAAAACAGCGGAGAATTATATAAGTAGAGTGTTTGTTGCCTGTGCAGCATATATTATATGGCAAGAGCGTAATGCAAGATTGTTCAAGAATCAAGCTAGGCCACCGGATACCATTTGTGAACAAATACTGAAGACAGTTCGGTATAAGCTGATGGGGGCTAAATTCAAAAATTGTGTGAATGTTAGGAGGCTGCTAGGAGCATGGAAGATAAATGGCAACTACGTATCAGGCAATGGAGACTGATTAATGTGTTTATTTATGGGTTTAAGGTGTCTAGATCTTTAGTCTAGTGATGTACTTGTGTTTTTGGTTTTGGTTATGTTCTTTACTTCGTATACTTTCATGAGATGTGTCTCATGATTGAACTAGTGGGAGATTATCCCCACTACTTGTTTTCTTTGGATGGTTAATATATACAATCACAGGGGTAACCCATTACCCAAAAAAAAAATATTTACAGACATATTTTTATGAGTTCGTGTTAGAGGATCATATCAGTTTTTGAAACATATCACTAGTACCATTGACTTTGATTAAGACTTTAAGTTTTAAACAAATCCACTTAGATTGCCAGTATACTTATACTCTTAAACCTCTACACATTACTCAATTGATCCGAGATACGTTAGGTAATTTTAGACACTTGACTTAACAGTGTTTCTCACCTCAAAATATACTTCCGTATCAAGATTCCCTAGATTTCATCTTACAAGTGAGTATAGCTAACTTATATTTGTAACTGAGTAATGCGAGGCCTTAAGAGCTCAGGTTAGTACCACCGCACCGACAAAGAGAGAAGGCTCAACTTAAGGTGTGTTCCAATTTGGAATCCTTTTACTGCAATTGATAGATCTTTTGATACTTACCATTTGCTGCAGTTTAGGGATTTATAAGCAAAAGTATTCTACAAGTTCTAGTCCATTGCCGACGCAAAATCATAAGAACTTGTATAATACCCCAGATATCAATTCACTATAAAGACCTAGTATCTCAGAATCAAGCAATCTCTCAAACGAAATTTCGGTGTACTAAGACCATATATCTTAGAGATGTTAAGCCACAAATTAAGAAGTTGAATTTTTAAGTTTATATCTCAGAAACAATCTACTGAATGTGTGAAACCTATTGGCACATCCTTAATGAGATCTGTTTAAACTTTTTAACACTACAATTCTTATGCATACTATGACAGTCTACTGATGTACTATCATTTCCTCTTTTCACACAAAAAGTCTTTTTGACTTTTTCATGTTTTTTTACATTTTGTTTTTTAATGTTTTTGAATTTTCTACAACATTTCTCCCCGTAAAACAAAAAACACATTTTTGTATTTTTGTATTTTTATTTTTAAAGAAAGAAATTCTAAAAACTATAAAAGTGACAAACCGATGTGGATCACGAAAACTCGTCATCCGATCCGTATTCGACCCATTCATCTAATGACAAAATTTTCAAACCCTTAAGTCGCATAAGATATTTAAATCTGGTTCGAGTAAAAGGTTTGGTATAAAAATAAGCTTTTTGTTTATCACTTGAATGTTTTCGATTCGAATCAATCTTTTCTCGTGATAATCACGGATAAAGTGATATCGAATTTCAATGTGTATGGTCTTAGAGTGTTGAACCGGGTTTAGTTATATCGATGACTGCCTTATTATCTACGTATATGGGTGTGTCAAGAAGCTGCAATCCAAGGTCTCTCATCTGCTGTTGTATCCACAGTATCTGGGAACAACAGTTGGATGCTGAAACGTATTCAGCCACATGTAGAGAGAGCGACTGTGGTTTGTTTCTTGCACTGCCACGTTACAAGCCGTGTTCCAAAGAACTGGCAACCGGCCATTGTAGATTTGGCATTCAGTTTGCAGCATCCGAAATCTAAATCAGTATATCCAGCGAGATTAAAGTTGTCGTTTCGCGACCACAAGCCGGTGCTTGGGCAACCTTTAAAGTATTTGAATATCTGCTTAACTGTCATAAAGTGTGACACTCGAGGACCTGATTGATAACAGGCGCAAAGGCAGGTTGGATACATGATGTCCGGTCTCGATGCTATGAGATACATCAGTGATCCAATCATCGATCAGTATAAGGTTTCATCAACTTTGACTCCATGTTCATCTAGACAGATGTCATGTTGATTGCCAATGGAGTAGATAATGGTTTTGTCCCCGACATTTCGAATTTCTCCAAGATATCGTGAACATATTTCGCCCATAGAACTCATTTCAAACTTCTTCTTCATAACTTCTTCAAACTCTTTGCACAAGTCGTCATTTTTTTTTGGGTAAAGGGTTACCCTGGTGATTTTATATATAAACAAACCAAAAACAAGTAGCATGGAAACACCCACACTAGTTCAAACATGGGAATTCCCCATGAATGTAAGCCAAAGAAAAAACACACTAAACTACCAAGAACATCGAGGACAAACTACTAGACAATAATCTAGAGAAACAAGAAAACTAATAAATAATCAGCCTTCTTCATCTTCCACTCGGTTGCTATAAATCTCCCATGTTTCAAGCAATCTTTGCACATTGTGGCAATCCTTGAACTTGACTCCCATTAGCTTATATCGAACCGTTTTCAAAATTGTATCAGTTAGAACATCTGGCGGTCTCGGCTGGTTCTTGAAAAGTCTCGCATTACGTTCCTACCAAATGAAATACGTCGCAGCAGCCACAATAAGCCTACTAATATAGTTGGTCGCTGACTTAGACCCAGCCCGAGCCCCCAGCCAGTCAACGATAGCATTCCACTCTGGGCCAACAGTACTCATACCCCCTTTTCCGCAAACCGTGATCCAAACTTGAGTTGAGTAGTTACAATCAAAGAACAGATGGTTATGGGAATCAATTTCCGCATAGCAAAGAAGACAACACAACATATTCATATGTTTCCTTTTGGAAATATCCCATTGCACAATTTTATCTTGAGTGAGGAGCTTACAACGAATCACCAGCCATATAAAGAAAGCATGTTTTCGAATACACTGTGAGAACCAAACATACTTAACCCAATCCACCTCTGCAGCTCTCTGTCTAACCACAAGTCATCATTTGTTGAGCCAAAGATGCTATCGTCTACATAGATTTGTTAAATCAACAAGTGTCCTTTTACTTCCTTCATGAAGAGGTGCTATCAATAGTGCCTCTAATAAAGCCGTTGTCCAATAGGTGCTTAGAGAGTGTCTCATACTAGGCTCTCGAGGCCTGATGCAACCCTTATAATGTTTTATCTAGTAAGTGTACCTTATCCTTAGGCACTGGATCACCAAACCCCGGTGGTTGTCCTACATACACAAGCTCTTTCACTTTCCCGTAAAGGAAAGCAGATTTGACATCGAGCTGGTATACTTTAAACCCTTTCCATGATGCAAATGCCAGGAAAATGCGGATTGCTTCCAATCATGCGACTGGAGCATAAACCTCGGTATAAACAATGCCTTCTTGCTGATGAAAACCTTTGACAACCAGTCGAGCTTTGTTGCGAACAATTACCCCTCGATGATCTCTTTTGCACTTGAAGACCCATTTTTCGCTATAGTTTTCTAATTAGCTGGTAGGTCAACAAGCTTCCAAACACCAAGCTTCTCAAATTGTTGCAGCTCTTCCTGCATTGCGTTTACCCATATTTCATCGGCAAGCGCTTCTTTAGGCGATTTAGGTTCAATCTGCGAACAACGATATAAGCAAATATCTTGAATTAATGCAATTTTAGTATAAAAACAACTTTTTTTTTTGGGTAAAGGGTTTACCCCGGTAAATATTATATCAATCAGCCAAAAATAACAAGTGAGGCAGACAGAAACCTCAGTTCTCAAGTATATAAAAACAACTTAAATCCTTGTTGATTTGATTTCGTGTTTTCAATCCTGCTCTGAATTCTCCAATGATATTTTCCGAAGGATTGTAAGAAACCTTCCAGTGATTTAGCTCCAAATTTGCCATCTTGATCGATTACAGTACATGGCGCTCCAAATGGTTCTGAGAACTTCAAATTCGGTTTCCGTCGATTGATTATTTCAAACAGGTCCTCTTCGTTGGTTTGATTGTTAAGACTCTGTTAAGTGTGTAACAAGTCGTTGTAACTGTGTCACTCCAGAAGCTGACTGGAAGCTTTGATTCTACAAGCATGGTTCTTGCAGTTTCTATCAGCGTCCTATTCTTCCGTTTAGCGACACCGTTTTGCTGCGGAGTGTAGGGTGCACTAAACTCGTGCAAAATCCCTTTCGTGTTGCAGAATTCCCTCATTTTTGTGTTTTTGAACTTAGTACCGTTGTTACTTCTAATGCGTCTCACCGGAAGATGGTACAGGTTCTCAAGTTTCTTGAAAAGAATCACCAAATTTTCAAACGTCTCATCTTTTGATTCTTGGAAGAATACCCATGAGTATCAGGAATAATCGTCTGTAACTACCAAGCAGTAGAGTCACTAGAGATGCTTCGGACATTCACTGGGCTGAAGAGATCCATATGAAGTCTTTCGAGCGGCAACTTTATCGAATTGAGAATCTTTCTTGGATGAGATTTCTTGATCTGCTTTCCCTTTTTACACTCGTCGCAATTATCTGACATATGAAAACTTTTCAGATTCACACCTTCCACCAAATCATTATATGCACCAAATGATTCATCTTCCTTAGGTGAATGTGGCCATCTTTCTGTGCCATAAGATTGACTCCTTCTCAGTAGCTTTCGAGACAAAACATTGTGCCGTTTTTGAGGAAGTACTAGCATTTCCCATGTCAAGAACATACAAATCATTCTCTCTTGGTGCACGCATGAGTATCCACTCGTCTGGTATTTTGAAACCCGGTTTGATGATCATGCATTCTTTATCGTTGAAGTGGACAGTAAATTTCTTATCACAAATTTGAGAAATACTCAGAAGGTTGTTCTCAAGCTCCGCAATATAGTTCACTTGATCAAATGAAACAACTCCGTTTGAGAGCTTTCCCTCGACGACAATCCTTCCACCTTGGTTTCCAGCAAATCCAACATATCCGCCATTGATAGCTTTTATGTCGAACAAGAGCGCTTTCATTCCTGTCATATGTCTGGAAGCTCCACTATCCAGAATCCACTTGGAAAGTACGGATCTCTGGAGCCCCTGCACATTTCAACAATTAGTTAAACAGTGCGACCCAAGCCTTCTTGGTCTTGGGTTGAATTGGAAAGTCATCATCGTAATCAAATTCACATTCGTCAGCATAGTCAAATTCATATTCATCATCTGGATTTTCTAGGATGTTTATGTTTGAAAACTTCACTTTCTTTTTATCTTTCAAACTTTTACCACTTGTAATTTTGACAGTTTCAGACTTGATTTCAGATTTTAATAATTTAATGTTATCACTAGTCTTAACAGGTCTAGACTTAGTGACCTCGGATGTTGTTGACCTTTTCTTAGCAACCCAGGCTTGTGATTTGATATTAGCCTTTTTGATATAAAACTTTGTTTCGTTTGCTTTTGAAGATTCACCTTTTTTGAAAGTTGAATTTTCAAACTTCTTTTCAACAATTTGTTTCATTTCTTCTTTGCCAACATTTCTTTTTAAGATTCTTATTTGCCCAATTTCTGGTTGCTTTGGTTTTTCAACATCTGAACTTTCTTTCCTTCGAAGATAAGCCGGTTTAGATTTCGGACACTTCCGTGCAATATGACCAACTTCTTTGCACTTGAAGCAAATCCGATTATCATGTGAATGTCCACTAGTGGATTTTACACCACTTGTGGCTTTCGCCTTATCTCGAAGTTCTTTCCGTTTCTTAAACTCGTCGTTTGATTGCTTCCCAATCAAACTCTCCTCATGAACCGTGCTTGTCCCATAAACAAATTTCATGTTTTTATCTTTGTATTCATGAAATGGTGACATTTTCTTTTTCGGTTCATCAGATTCCTCTAAACCCAACCCAGCCCTCCAGTTTTCCGGATGATCACCACCATTTCTCCGGTAGTTATTGTAATTTCTTTTGGGTTTTGAATAGAATTTCTTTTCATTTTTCTCCAGGTCATCTGATGTGACTTCAACCAGTTTAAACAGTTTATCCAATTGATCTTCTTTGACACTCCGAATCGGAAAACTGTCATCAAAGTATAATCTATCAGATTCCTTAACCTTGTACACGACAACGATAGGATCATCACATAGATCATCTTCTGATGATGTGTCGTCATCTTCGGAATTTGTCTTAGAGCTGTTCAAACTCGAGGTGGCGCTCTCAAAGCTGCCATCATCAGAATCATTCAGAACATTTTCAACCACCTTTTTCACTACCGCATTGTCATCATCTGATTTAGTATAGACTACATCAATGTTCTCCGGCAACTCATATTTCTTTTCAGATAACAACTCAATGTTGAGTGCCTTATCCATCTCATCAACAGTTTTGCGACAATACTTCTCGCATATGGATGGAGGAACATTGCTGTATTCTTTACCAACTTTCTTTTTAGGTTTTTCTTCCCGATGGAATTGTCGGAAGAATGTGATCAGACATATGCGTTAGTTGTGTAACTTTGGCATCTCTGAGGCGAAGCTCTGTCAATTTGGAGACTTGACGTTATATCAATAAAATTAACATTTAATTGACTAATTCTTGTTATTTGGTAAATTTGTCATAATATTTCCGCTATTGTAAATCTAGGTTCCTATCGTTGAGCGCTTCTTCCACTTGTTAATTCCCTGCCTCAGTGGCGATAATCCTGTCCTTAACTAACTCCAATCTCTCGGTAAGATCCACAATCTGCTCAGCCATCACACTATTCATCTCTCTTAAGGTGCTTGTCCTAGTATTTCCTTGGTATTCGAAGGATCGGGTGTATGAATAAAGCGCTTATGGTTGCGCATATATGGAGCCTTCTTACGCATAGAGAATCTCTTTGGATTTTATTGAAGAACCCTCATTTCGTGATTTTCATCATGTTCTTGATCCAGATCGATTAGCAGTTAGGGTTATTCGATCCCTTTATTGGTAAGGGTTCTTGAATCTACCTTGGTTTCTAATTGATTGACATTAAGTCTAGGGTTTCCGAATTAGGGTTAGTTTTTTGTTCGTATTGTCTAGATTCTGGATTTCGGTGCATGGTTTATTTCCTATCTTGGTGTTTCTTGATCTTCATACAATCCTAGTTATTCTTCGTGATCTGGTGTATAACAGTCTGTTATTAGGGTCTCGTCTGATCGGTTCTCTAATACGAACTAGTTAGCGCTTGATCGAATTAAAACTAGGGTTTTTGTTCCAGTTTGTTTCTGCCTATAACTGTGTTTTGATCTGGTTGTATAGAGATATTGTTTTTTGTTGATCCTTCTGGATAGGCAGAAACCGAGTTTAAACAAGATCTCTATACGATTTTGTTAGAAGCATGGCCTAGGGTTTTCGCTAGATTAGCGTTTTCTTTCCAGGCGGTTGAATTTTGGTCTTGGTTTACGTGTTGCATGGTGTGTACTGTTATTGCTTGAAGTGAGAGTTAGCATTTTCTGGTATGGATGAATGTAAAAAACCTGGGGATACTGTGGGTAATAACAAGGGTGATCGTGGAAAGCCGCCATTGCCGGGTAGGGGTATTGCCAGCCGAGTTGTCAACATAGATGGAAACCCAATGCTCCCTCGGCGTGGTATAGTGTTTACTCAGATTGATGTTAGTGATGAAAAGCGGGATTCTCAAAGTATTGGGGTGGCCGACTGTCAAGGTTTTCATGCAGGATCCGGTGGTGATGAAGGTAATAAGGTTGCTTCAGATGTGCAGCAGGATTGTCATCCTCAAGGTGAACCCCCGAAATCAAGGACATATGCAGATTCGGTTATGGCTGCCAATTTCAAAACAGTTAACTTTAGAACTCTTGCAAATCCTGTTATGCATGAGGGATGCGATGTTGTTCTCCCGCGTGATTCTGTTCGAGCTGTACAAGATAAGCTAGCTAATACTTTATATGGATACTTCTTAGGAGAGCGTATTGCATTCCCGGTTGTTGAGTATTTTGTTCGCAATAACTGGAAGAAATTTGGATTACAAAAGTCAATGATGAATGCGAATGGGTTCTTCTTCTTTAAGTTTGCGGATCATAAAGGTATGCTGGATGCTCTAAAGGGGGGTCCATGGATTATACGATCACAACCTATATTCCTAACTGAATGGACACCGACTTCAAAGCTGGAAAAGAAGGAGGTAACCAAAGTTCAAGCCTGGGTGAAAATTCATGAGGTTCCACTGGCTGCATACACTGAAGATGGCCTTAGCTTGATCGCTACTGCTATTGGTGTTCCAAAACTATTGGACTCCTATACCAATTCGATGTGTAGGGACACTTGGGGCCGTAGTAGCTATGCTAGAGCTTTAATAGAAATCTCAGCGGACAAGGAGTTGAAAGAGGAGCTGACGATCGCAATACCTGAGGTAAACGGGGAGGGCTTTAGCAAGGAAACTATGTTTGTGGAGTATGAATGGAAGCCGATTAGATGTTCTAGTTGTTGTGTGTTTGGCCATTCTGTGGATTCCTGTCCCAAGCAAACAAGGGAACCAGTAAACATTGCTAAGCAGTTTCATCCTAGATTTCCAATGAAACAAGGCAATGGGAAAGATAAGGTGGGCTCTAAAATTGATGAGGAAGGTTTCACCGTTGTGACTAGCAAAAAAGTAGCTAGGAAAGGAGGGTTCCAGATAAATAAGCCCAAACCAAAGTTTGAGTGTCGACCGCTAATAGGTAAAGGGAAGAATGAGTTGCCCACTCGGCCGTTGATGGGGAGTGTTGTCTCAAACAATTCGTTTAAGGTGTTAAATGAGGTAGAGGTGGATGGGAACCATAGTATTAATGCTGCGACAAGTAACCAGGAACATTCCGAGGATGAGGAGGTGATTGAAGTGTATAATGAAATGGATGAATTCATCTCAAAGGAATCGTGTAATCCTGAACGTAAAAAAGGGGCAAGCACTCCTACAACGGTAGTGTCTAATGATTAGTCTAGCAGCCTGGAATATTAGGGGCTTGAACCGGCCTCTCAAACAAAACGAGGTTCGTCATGTGGTTAGGAGTAATCATCTTTCGTTTTGTGCAATCTTAGAATCTCATGTGGATATTGGTAATCTTCATAAAGTATGTAGAACTGTGTTTAGGGGTTGGGATTGGACCTCCAATGGCAGCAGATGTAATAAAGGTACTAGGATCATCTTAGGTTGGAACCCGATGGAGATTGATGTTATGGTCATTGCCCAAACGGATCAGGTTATGCATATCCAGTTGAACTTTAAACTGGAGAAGAGGAGCCTGCTCTGCTCGGTGGTATATGCAGCAAATTACTATGTCACTCGACGGGATTTATGGCAACAGCTTGTTCGACATAAAGCTTTCGTGGGTGATAATCCGTGGGTTATTCTGGGAGATTTCAACTCAGCTTTTTTTCTGGAGGATAATTCCATGGGATCTTCATATGGCTCAGTGGGTATGAGGGACTTTCAAGAGTGTGTTACTGAGTTGGAGGTGGTTGATATTAATAGCTCGGGATTCCATTTTACATGGAATCAAAAGCCTAAAAAAGGCGTGGGGCTGCTAAAGAAGCTTGATCGTGTTATGGGTAACACTGCGTTTTTGGCTGAGTTTCCTAACTCCTACACGATTTTTCAGCCATATAGGATATCAGATCATTGCCCATGTTTGTTAAAGATCCCATCTCCTGGTAAGATGAAACCTAAACCATTCAAGTTTGCTAATTTCTTGGTACATAAACCGGAATTCACTGATATTGTTAAGAAGCATTGGGATATGGCCATTGATGGGGTCCCTCAATTTTGTGTGGTAAAGAAACTGTGCCTCTTAAAGAAGCCATTTCGGGCTCTCTTATTGAAACAAGGAAATTTGCACAAGAAAGTTGAGAGTCTCAGAGGTAAGCTGGATGCTATTCAACAGGATATTGATGTTGAGCCGTTTAATATGGATCTTCGAATGCAGGAAGTAAAAATTAATAAGGAATTTCAGGAAGCTTGTTTAGATGAGGAACGGTTTATGCTCCAAAAATCTAAAGTGGAATGGTTGAAAGCTGGTGATGCAAATACGAAATTCTTCCATGCTACCCTGATAAGTAGGAACCACTCGTCCAGGATTGATAGCATTAAGGATTCTAATGGGGTTCTGTTTGAGGGGGATAATGTCCGGGATGTGCTTGTCAAACACTATGAGCAATTTCTTGGGTACCATGGATATGGTCACTCTAGGCCCCCTGCTGAACTGTTCAGGAATAAGTTGAACTCAGAGGATGCTGTGCACATGGTTCGTCCAGTTACTGCTGCTGAGGTGAAAACGGCCATGTTCTCGATTGGTAATGAGAAAGCCCCTGGCCCTGATGGCTTTTCAGCAGCTTTCTTTAAAAATGCGTGGCATATCATAGGTCAAGAGTTGTCAAATGCCATTTTGGATTTCTTCAGGACTGGTAAACTCCTCCGGGAAATTAATAATACCCTGATAGTGCTTGTGCCGAAGAAAGTGACGCCGTCCCTGATTACGGATTATCGGCCCATTGCATGCTGTAATGTGATTTATAAATGTATTAGTAAGATTGTGGCGGATCGTATGAAGGGGATGCTTAATCAGATTGTCAGTATTAACCAGTCAGCTTTCATTCTAGGTAGGAAAATCTCTGATAATATTCTGCTTACTCAAGAGTTATTACATAACTATCACAGGGATTATGGGCCTCCGAGATGTGCTTTCAAGGTGGATATCCAAAAAGCTTATGATACTGTTGATTGGAACTTTCTTAAGGATGTTCTTACAGGATTCGGATTTAATAGTAAAATGGTGGATTGGATTATGACTTGTGTGTCAACTACGACATATTCTATCAGTGTGAATGGAAATCTGCATGGGTATTTCAAGGGTGGCCGTGGGTTAAGACAAGGAGACCCATTATCTCCGTATTTATTCACTCTTGTCATGGAAGTCCTTACATGTCTTTTGCAGAGGGATGCTCGGCTTGATACCTCGTACAGATTTCACAATAGATGTGAAAGACAACAAATTATCAATCTGTGTTTTGCTGATGACTTGTTTCTATTTGCCTGTGGTGATATCTCCTCTGCCCGCTGTATCAAGATGGCACTGGCTACATTCACGAACATGTCTGGATTGGTCCCTAGTATCCAAAAAAGTACTGCCTTCTTCTGCAATGTTCCACCTAATGTTAAAAATGAAATTCTACAGAGCTTGAGATTTGAGGAGGGCGTGCTGCCGGTTAAATATTTGGGTGTTCCGCTTATCTCGTCCCGGCTGCTCTCTAGAGATTGCAATGTTTTAATTGAAAAGATAGAGCAGCGCATTCAAAACTGGAGAAATAGGTTTTTATCATTTGCAGGAAGGTTGCAGCTTATCAACTCGGTACTTTCAGCTTTGCATGCGTATTGGTCCGCTGATTTTATTTTGCCAGCACAAATTATTAAGGAGCTTGAACCTAAATTACGAAATTTCTTGTGGACGCACAAAGGAAATTTTCATAGAGGAAAAGCTAAAGCCTCATGGAATTCTATTTGTGTCCCTAAATATGAGGGTGGCCTGGGTATTAGGCGACTTGGAGATTCGAATAAAGCTCTTATGGCGAAGCATATTTGGAGTATTCTGAACAAGAGGGAGTCCTTGTGGGTTAACGGATCTACTCCTACAGATTAAAAGGCTGCAGTTTCTGGGTATGTAAGGAAGCTACGAATTGTAGCTGGAGCTGGAGAAAGCTTCTTCAGATGAGGCCTAGTATCAGGGATCACGTGTGGTCGAGATTGGGCAATGGGAATAATACGTCAGCATGGTATGATAACTGGAGTCAACTTGGTCCGTTATCTAACTTCCTGTCTCCTAGGACCATTTCCAATGCGGGATTTAGACTTCATGATACGGTTGCGGATATATATAATCAAAGTTCTTGGGCTTGGCCATCGGCTTGGAGAGACTTGTTTCCAGAACTGACTCAATTGGATAAGGTTTATTCGGAACCAAATAAAGTGGACCAAATTTGCTGGAAGGATGGGGATGATATACTTGAATTTTCTTCTTCAAGTGTCTGGCATTCGATTCGGATAAGGGAGCCGGAAGTGGATTGGGCTGAAGTAGTCTGGTTTCATCAGTGCATCCCTAAGCATGCTTTCTT
Organism: Scalesia atractyloides; assembly: GCA_947069175.1. NCBI lineage: Eukaryota > Viridiplantae > Streptophyta > Magnoliopsida > Asterales > Asteraceae > Scalesia > Scalesia atractyloides. The sequence goes on along the minus strand of CAMTDV010000009.1, from coordinate 33,172,100 downwards.
TATGTGGTTGATTATTCGTCGGAAACTGCTAACTCAGGATAAGATTCTCCAGTGGGACATCTCGAGAAGGAAAAACATGAATATGATGTGCTGTCTTTTGTGCTATGAGAATGTTGACTCCCATGATCATCTTTTCTTTGAATGTAAGTTTTCTAAACAGGTATGGAACAAGACTAGAGATAAGGTAGGTATGTCTACGGTTGGTCCCAGATGGAGTGACATTATGGCCTGGCTTCTGGCTCGTGCTCGATCGAAAACAGCAGTGCATTATACAAGTCGAGTGTTTGTTGCCTGTGCAGCATACATAATATGGCAAGAACGTAACGCGAGATTGTTCAAGAATCAATCTAGGCCACCAGATACCATACGCGAGAAAATATTAAAGACAGTTCGGTACAAGCTGATGGGGGTTAAGTTCAAAGATTGTGCGAATGTTCGGAGGCTGCTAGGTAGATGGAAGATAAATGTCAACTTCATATCCGATAATGGAGGCTGATTACTATTTTTCTATGTGTGATTAGTGGTTCTAGATTCTAGTCTAGTAGATGTACTTGTCTTTTGATTCCTGCTTTATATTGTCTGCTTGATTTACTGTCATCAGGTCTGTCTCATGATAGAACTAGTGGGAGATTATCCTCACTACTTGTGTTATTTGGTTGGTTAATATATAGAATCACAGGGGTAACCCTTTACCCAAAAAAATAGTATTTCCTTTTGTTGAGTTGCCCTGACCTGTTCTAGTTCTCGTTCAGTGCACTATTACTTTCAGTTAAACCCGTGATAGTCCCAGCCGCTTCGCGCATATGATGAAACTCGCGCTTGGTGGCAGCCACGAAGCCAGCAAAAGCTTCATATATGGGGTAGCCAAGATGGGGTAGGGTACCATAGACCTCCCTATCGACATCATAGGAAGCCTCTAAAGTTAGGTCTAGAACTTGCTCATGCACAATATAGTTCTGAATTTGGTAAGGATACCAACTCCAGTCGCCGTTTCCCCCGCCGCGTCTGACAACGAAAGGTTCGTACGCCATGCGACGACGTGTCTCTGCTGTCCTAAGCTCCCCAGAGAAAATAGGGGACATAGGGGAAGGGGGAGAACCTCCTTGTTCCTCACTGGGGTCCGATGAGTCATGCGAGGTAGACATGTCTGTCAGAGTGAAGTAACGAGACATAAAATATACTGAGACATAGAAAGTAAAAAGAGCATAAGAATTAAGTATTCGCACTAGTTTTTATACTAGTGTCAAGTTTGTGGCTATAGTGCAGGTTTACTAGTGTGATATGCAAACCTAATTCTCTATAACCAGTGGCCCTGATACCAATCTGTCAGACCCTCAAAATCCACATGTGGGGTTTTACCGCGAAGCGCGTGACAAACCAGGATCTAGGACACTAGCCACATAGAATGACTCTATATGCAAAAATACGTTTAAACAATTTTAACCAATGCAGTTAAAGAAACACAGAAGTGCATCTAAACTTGAAGATCAACCCTAATTCTCTCTCCTAGCATGGAGATTTTGGTTCTTCTTGGTAATCCTATCTTTTGATCGTGGATAACTTGTGTAACAGATATGTGATTAGTGTATGTTAATCATACATTGATACGGACTCTGGTAGCAAGTCTGAATCGGTCAGATTTTAGGGTTTTCTTGTTTCTTTTCATCTATCGCCGGCCATAATCATAGTTTCTGATCTAATTGAATAGTGTATTGGGTGTTTCGGTCCTACTGGTGTGGCGGTAACCTTGATTTACCTGGTTCTCTATTTGATTTCATGAAGATCTATGGATTAGGGTTTTGCTAGATTAGGGTTTTCTTAGTTTCTTCGGTTGAAGGTTTCTGGCTTTTTCTCTCGTTTTCTTTTGCATGGTTGGCAGTGTGTTTGCTGATGGAGGGAGTTGATGATGACACTAAGAATGTACGTAAAAAAACCTGGTGGAAATTCGCTCAACGATCGTGGGAAACATTCATTATCGTTCCTTGATTTGGCTTCAAGAGTGGTAGATGTTGAGGGTAGCACGTTAATGCCTCGGAGGGGTATTGTGACCAAGGTTACTATGCCTGTCATGGAACAAGGTCAACCGGATCAAAAGATTGATGATGGTCGCGCAGCAGGTATTAGCCAAACCGACGAGGAGAAGGGGTCTAAGTCACTATCATATGCTGATTTGGTGGCCAAGCCGAGTAACAAAAAACTTAATTTCAGATCACTTGCTAGTCCAATGCTGCATGAGAATTGTGATGTGGTTTTGCCAAAGGATCGAATTGCCTACCCAGTTGTGGAGTATTATGTGAAAATAACTGGAAAAGGTTTGGATTACAAAAATCTATGATGAATGCTAATGGTTTCTTTTTCTTCAAGTTTGCAGACCAAACTGGTATGATGGCTGTCCTCAATGAGGGCCCATGGATTATTCGAACACAACCTTTGATTTTAAGTGAGTGGACTCCTACTACTAAGCTGATAAAAAGGAGGTTAAGAATCTGCAATTATGGGTCAAGATACATGATGTTCCTTTAGCCGCGTATACAGAGAATGGTCTTAGTTTTATCGCTACAGCCATTGGTGATCCCAAACATCTAGATTCTTACACTACTTCGATGTGCTTAGATTCCTGGGGCCGTAGTAGCTATGCTAGAGCTTTAATTGAAGTGTCAGCTGATAAGGAGCTTAGAGAGGAAATTACTATGGCAATTCCAGAACTTGAGGGTGATGGGTATGTCAAGGAGACTATGTCTGTTGAGTATGAATGGAATCCGCACAGGTGCTCGCATTGTTGTGTTTTTGGCCACTCAGATGATCATTGTCCTAAACATCAAAAGAAGCTGGGAAAACAAGTGAGTGATGACAAAGCTCGTAAGCCTTATGTTCTAGGACAAAGACATGATAAAAAGCCTGTTGTTGATGAGGAAGGGTTTACGGGAGTGTATACCAAGGAGAGTGGCTCGGAAGACGGGTTTTCAAGTTAACAAACAAAAGCCGAAATTTGAGTATAGGCCGGTTGGAGCTAAGTCGAAGGATAGCTTGTATAAGTCGGAATCTTTAAATACTGTTGTGTCTAGAAATCCGTTTGAGGTCTTAAATGATGATAATATGGAGAAAGGTCAAAGGAATAAGGCGGGAGAAGGTGGACAACAGGAGGCGGATGATGAAGAGGTCATGGAAGTACATAATGAAACTGACGAGTTTATCAGGGAAGGCACTTGTAATCCTAATGCTAAAAAGGGGCAAGCACTCCTAACCCGGAGGTTTCCAATGGTTAGTCTTGCTTCATGGAATATTAGGGGGTTGAACCGCCCTCTAAATCAAAAGGAGGTTCGAAAGATAGTTAAAGATAGTAATCTCAGTTTTTGTGCTATATTAGAATCTCATGTTGATATCGGAAATCTTAGTAAGGTTTGTAACTCAGTGTTCCCTCGTTGGGATTGGACTTCTAATGGGGGTTCTTGTGATAAAGGAACTCGTATTATCATAGGTTGGAACCCGATGATTTTTGATTTGATGGTGTTGTCTCAAACGTCGCAAGTCTTGCAAATTCAGTTATTCATTAAAGAAGACAAGAAATGGTTATTCTGTTCGGTTGTGTACGCAGCTAATTACTATATCACTCGCCGAGAATTATGGTCCCAGTTATCTATGCATAAACTTATCGTAGGTGATAAGCCGTGGCTGATTATGGGAGATTTTAACTTGGCTCTATACCTGGAGGATAAGTCTATGGGTACCCCTTCTGTTTCAACGGGTATGCGAGACTTTCAAGCTTGTGTTTCAGATATTGAGGTGATGGATATTAACCAGTCGGGTCTCCATTTCACATGGAACCAAAAGCCAAAGAAGGGTGTTAGCTTGCTTAAGAAAATTGATCGTATCATGGGCAATACTCCGTTTATTACTGAGTTCCCTAATTCAGTGGCTGTTTTTCATCCTTATAGATTGTCATATCACTCTCCTTGTGTTATAACAATTAAACGAGCTGTTACTAGTAAGCCTAAGCCCTTCAAGTTTGCGAACTTTTTGGTTCATAAGCCTGATTTTCTAAGAATTGTGAAGGAGTTGTGGAAGATGAGTGTTAATGGGTTTATCAGTTTAGGGTTGTGAAGAAGCTTCAGAGGCTAAAGACTCCGTTACGTGCTTTACTCTTTAAGCAAGGCAATCTCCATAAGAAGATGGCAGATCTTCGTGGTAAACTGGATGACGTTTAAAAGGATATTGATAAGGATCCCATGAATGCAGACCTTAGAGCTCGAGAAAGGAAGCTGAATTCTGACTTTCAAGAAGCGTCTCTTGATGAGGAAAGGTTTTTAAAGCAGAAGTCTAAGATGGAATGGTTAAGAGCTGGGGACGCTAATACTGCTTTCTTTCATGCAGCAGTGAAGAGTAGGAACCATCGAACCGAATCCAAGTTGTATTGGATACGAATGGTGTAGTGCATGAGGGTGATGCGGTTCAAGATGCTTTTGTGAAACATTATGAAAACTTCTTGGGTAGCCAAGATGATTTATCCATGCATTCTACTCCTGATCTGTTTACTAAGGTTGTGAACCCGATTGATGCTTCCTTCATGATCCGTCCGGTTACGATGGATGAGGTTAAGAAAACCATGTTTTCTATAGGTAATGACAAAGCTCCAGGCCCGGATGGTTACACTGCTGCTATTTGTTTCCAAAGTACGAGGGTGGCTTAGGTATTCGTCGTATTGGGGATGTTAATAAAGCGCTTATGTCTTCTCATATTTGGAGCATTCTTGTTGAGCGTGATTCTCTTTGGGTTGCTTGGATCCATTCGTACAGAATTAGAGGTAAAAGCTTTTGGATTTGTAAGTCAGGTGGCGAATTGTTGTTAGAGCTGGCGGAAAATATTACAGCTTCGGCCGTTTATTAGAGAATTTGTTTGGTCCAAGTTGGGTGATGGTAGCAATACTTCAGCTTAGTACGATTCGTGGTGTCACTTGGGTCCGCTTGGTAACTTCTTGACTCCTAGAACCATCTCAAGTGCAGGTTTTACTCTTAATAAGACAGTTTAGGAGATTCAAGTTAGTGGTGTTTGGAGGTGGCCAGTGGCGTGGAGGGATATGTTTCCGGTTTTAAATCAGCTAGATGATATCCATACAGATCCGAATAGGTCTGACCAGCTCCTATGGAAGGATGATAAAGAGTTAGTTGCGTACTCTTCGTCTCAAGTGTGGCATTCGGTTAGACAGAGAGCAGCAAAGGTGGATTGGGTTAAGTATGTTTGGTTCTCGCAGTGTATTCCAAAACATGCTTTCTTTATGTGGCTGGTGATTCGTCGTAAGCTCCTCACTCAAGATAAAATTGTGCAATGGGATATTTCCAGAAGGAAAAACATGAATATGATGCGTTGTCTTCTTTGCTATGCGGAAAATGATTCCCATAACCATCTGTTCTTCGATTGTAACTACTCAACTCAAGTTTGGATCACGGTTCGCGGAAAAGGGGGTATGAGTACTGTTGGCCCAGAGATGCTATCATTGACTGGCTGGGGGCTTGGGCTGGGTCTAAGTCAGCGACCAACTATATTAGTAGGCTTATTGTGGCTGCTGCGACGTATTTCATTTGGCAGGAACGTAATGCGAGACTTTTCAAGAACCAGACGAGACCGCTAGATGTTCTACGTGATACAATTTTGAAAACGGTTCGATATAAGCTAATGGGAGTCAAGTTCAAGGATTGCCACAATGTGCGAAGATTGCTTGAAACATGGGAGATTTACAGCAACCGAGTGGAAGATGAAGAAGGCTGATTATTTATTAGTTTTCTTGTTTCTCTAGATTATTGTCTGGTAGTTTGTCTTCGATGTTCTTGGTAGTTTAGTGTGTTTTTTCTTTGGCTTACATTCATGGGGAATTCCCATGTTTGAACTAGTGTGGGTGTTTCCATGCTACTTGTTTTTGGTTTGTTTATATATAAAATCACCGGGGTAACCCTTTACCCAAAAAACACGGAAGTGCAAGTAACGTAAATATACTGTGCGCCAAAACAAACGCCCAAACCAAAGAACTTAAAAGTAAAGTTGCAAAACATTTGAATAAAATAGTTTTTCATGCTCATGTCGTGCTCCTACGCAGGAATGATACCTTAACAACCTGAGAAACATGCAAAAATCAAGTGTCAACGATTAATGAAGAGTGAGTTCACAGGTTTTAGTTCACAATTTTAAACATAAGCTTTTCCCACTGGTTCAACCCGAACCAGTGTGTTATAAGTTTCCCTAATCCAACCCGAATCAGATTATCGTAATTTTCCCCGATTCAATACCCGAATCACGTGGTTATATTTTCCCCGTAGCTAGCCTAGGTCATGTAAACAAAAAGTTTGATCTGAAGCTGACGTTGTTGCCCCGGTTGTGCCTAGTCTATCACCAACCATGGCTAAGTGTTAGGCACATTCCACACCCATGACCATCAACGTTCGGTCTAGCTAGCGCGACCAGCTCGAGTGGGGCTTATCAGACCCAATAGTTCTACTAGAAACTCCCTCGCTATAATCCAATACTAACGGCATCGTAAGTTTTAAGGGTACTGACATGTGATAATGCTCGCTTGTGACCATAACCGTATAACATAACCCCTCCCAATATAGTTTGTTAATACATAATCGTGAAAGCGTTACATTACCGTAACGACACATGTTTTCTCCCCCTGTGTATTTAAAACCTTATAAAAATGGGGCAGTGAACTCACCTTTGTATTGCTCGGTAAACTAGGTTAAGTGTATGAAATCTAGAGCAATCAACCACGCCTATAATGGTTACAACGGTTTATTAGATTTCGTTTATGTATGACACGAAAGTCCTACACGTGTCTAGCAACTAGCACTCGAACGAGTAATCACATGGCACTTTTTTTTGGGTAAAGGATTACCACGGTGATTTTATATATAAACAAACCAAAAACACATGGAAACACCCATACTAGTTCAAACATGGGAATTCCCCATGAATTTAAGCCAAAGAAAAAAAACACACTAAACTACCAAGAACATCGAAGACAAACTACTAGACAATAATCTAGAGAAATAAGAAAACTAATAAATAATCAGCCTTCTTCATCTTCCACTCGGTTGCTATAAATCTCCCATGTTTCAAGCAATCTTCGCACTTGTGGCCATCCTTGAACTTGACTCCCATTAGCTTATATCGAACCGTTTTCAAAATTGTATCACTTAGAACATCTGGCGGTCTCGTCTGGTTCTTGAAAAGTCTCGCATTACGTTCCTGCCAAATGAAATACGTCGCAGCAGCCACAATAAGCCTACTAATATAGTTGGTCGCTGACTTAGACCCAGCCCGAGCCCCCAGCCAGTCAACGAAGCATTCCACTCTGGGCCAACAGTACTCATACCCCCTTTTCCGCGAACCGTGATCCAAACTTGAGTTGAGTAGTTACAATTGAAGAACAGATTGTTATGGGAATCAATTTCCACATAGCAAAGAAGACAACACATCATATTCATATTTTTCCTTCTGAAATATCCCATTGCACAATTTTATCTTGAGTGAGGAGCTTAGGACGAATCACCAGCCACATAAAGAAAGCATGTTTTGGAATACACTGCGAGAACCAAACATACTTAATCCAATCCACCTCGGCTGCTCTCTGTCTAACCGAATGCCATATTTGAGACGAAGAGTATGCAACTAACTCATTATCATCCTTCCATAGGAGCTGGTCAGACCTATTCGGATCTGTATGGATATCATCTAGCTAATTTAAAACCGGGAACATATCCCTCCACGCCACTGGCCACCTCCAAACACCACTAACATGAATCTCCTGAACTGTATTATTAAGAGTAAAACATGCACTTGAGATGGTTCTAGGAGTCAAGAAGTTACCAAGCGGACCCAAGTGACACCACGAATCGTACCAAGCTGAAGTATTACTACCATCACCCAACTTGGACCAAACAAATTCTCTAATAAACGGCCGAAGCTGTAATATTTTCCACCAGCTCCAACAACAATTCGCCACCGACTTACAAATCCAAAAGCTTTTACCTCTAAGTCTGTACAAATGGATCCAAGCAACCCAAAGAGAATTACACTCAATAAGAATGCTCCAAATATGAGAAGACATAAGCGCTTTATTAACATCCCCAATACGACGAATACCTAAGCCACCCTCGTACTTTGGAACACAAACGGAATTCCAGGAAGCTTTAGCCTTCCCCTTATGATAGGAACCATCCGAAGACCATAAGAAGTTTCGCATTTTGGCTTCCAGATCTTTAATGATACGGTTAGGCAGGATAAAAACTGAAGACCAGTAAATATGCATTGAAGAAAGAACAGAGTTTATACGCTGCAGCCGACCCGCAAATGAAAGAAGTTTATTCCTCCAATTTGAAATCCGTTGATCCAACCTCTCCACTAAGGCACTACAATCTTTGTACAGAAGGCTAGAAGAAATAAGAGGAACCCCCAAGTATTTTACTGGAAGAGACCCCTCCATAAACGGCATGAAAGACAAGATATGATTTTTAACATGAGCTGGCACATTACAGAAAAAACCTGTGCTCTTTTGAAAACTAGGAACTAGACCGGACATGTTTGAAAAATTCGAAAGACACTTGAAGACACACTGCACCGACTCAACATCTCCTCTCGCAAATAAGAATAAATCATCTGCAAAACACAGGTTAATGATACGCTGCCTTTCGCATTTATTGTGAAATTTGAAGGATGTATCAATCCTAGAAGCATGCTGTAATATACACGTTAAAACCTCCATAACCAGTGTGAATAAATAAGGAGATAACGGGTCTCCTTGTCGAAGGCCACGCTTACCTTTAAAATAACCATGCACATTCCCATTAACACAAACAGAATATGATGTTGTGGAAACACAAACCATAATCCAATCCACCATCTTTGTGTTAAAGCTGAACCCAATCAGAACATTTTTCAGGAACCTCCAATCAACCGTATCATAAGCTTTCTGAATATCCACCTTGAAAGCACACCGGGGTGGACATGAATTTCTATGATAATTATGCATAAGCTCTTGAGTCAGCAAGATGTTATCCGAGATTTTCCTACCAGGAATAAAAGCAGATTGGTTGATACTAACAACCTGATGGAGCACACCCTTTATACGATCAGCAATAATCTTACTAACACATTTGAATAATACGTTACAGTAGGCTATAGGACGATAATTAGAAACCATAACTGGCGAGGGGTTCTTCAGCACTAATGCAACAAGAGTATGGTCGATTTGGCCCAATAATTTGCCTATATGAAAGAAATCAATGATTGCCATAGAAACATCATTACCTATAATTGGCCAAGCCACTTTAAAGAAAGCAGCAGTGTAACCATCCGGGCCTGGAGCTTTGTCATTACCTATAGAAAACATGGCTTTCTTAACCTCATCCATCGTAACCGGATGGATCATGAGGGAAGCATCAATCGGGTTCACCACCTTAGAAACAGATCAGGAGTAGGATGCATGGATAAATCATCTTGGCTACCCAAGAAATTTTCATAATGTTTCACAAAAGCATCTTGAACCGCATCACCCTCATGCACTACACCATTCGTATCCAAAACAACTTGGATTCGGCTTCAATGGTTCCTACTCTTCACTTCTGCATGAAAGAAAGCAGTATTAGCGTCGCCAGCTCTTAACCATTCCATCTTAGACTTCTGCTTTAAAAACCTTTCCTCATCAAGAGACGCTTCTTGAAAGTCAGAATTCAGCTTCCTTTCTCGAGCTCTAAGGTCAGCATTCATGGGATCCTTATCAATATCCTTTTGAAGGTCATCCAGTTTACCACGAAGATCAGCCATCTTCTTATGGAGATTGCCTTGCTTAAAGAGTAAAGCACGTAACGGAGTCTTTAGCATCCGAAGCTTCTTCACAACCCTAAACTGATAAACTCCATTAACACTCATCTTCCACGACTCCTTCACAATTCTTAGAAAATCAGGTTTATGAACCAAAAAGTTCGCAAACTTGAAGGGCTTAGGCTTAACAGCTCGTTTAATTGTTAGAACACAAGGAGAGTGATCTGACAATCTATAAGGATGAAAAACAGCCACTGAATTAGGGAACTCAGTAATAAACGGAGTATTGCCCATGATACGATCAATTTTCTTAAGCAAGCCAACACCCTTCTTTGGCTTTTGGTTCCATGTAAAATGGAGACCCGACTGGTTAATATCCATCACCTCAATATCTGAAACACAAGCTTGAAAGTCTCGCATACCCGTTGAAACAGAGGAGGCACCCATAGACTTATCCTCCAGGTATAGAGCCGAGTTAAAATCTCCCATAATCAGCCATGGCTTATCACCTACCATAAGTTTATGCATAGATAACTGGGACCATAATTCTCGCCTAGTAATATAGTAATTAGCTGTGTACACAACCGAACTGAATAACCATTTCTTGTCTTCTTTAACGAATAACTGAATATGCATGACTTGCGACGTTTGAGACAACACCATCAAATCAAAAACCATCGGGTTCCAACCTATGATAATACGAGTTCCTTTACCACAAGAACCCCCATTAGAAGTCCAACCCAACGAGGGAACACTGAGTTACAGACCTTACTAAGATTACGACATCAACATGAGATTCTAAAATAGCACAAAAACTGAGATTACTGTCTTTAACTATCTTTCGAACCTCCTTTTGATTTAGAGGGCGGTTCAACCCCCTAATATTCCATGAAGCAAGACTAACCATTGGAAACCTCCGGGATAGGAGTGCTTGCCCCTTTTTTAGCATTAGGATTACAAGTGCCTTCCGTGATAAACTCGTCAGTTTCATTATATACTTCCATGACCTCTTCATCATCCGCCTCCTGTTGTCCAACTTCTCCCTCCTTACTCCTTTGACCTTTCTCCGTATTATCATCATCAATTAAGACCTCAAACGGATTTCTAGACACAACAGTATTTAAAGATTCCGACTTATACAAGATATCCTTCGACATAGCTCCAACCGGCCTATACTCAAATTTCGACTTTTGTTTGTTAACTTGAAAACCCGTCTTCCAAGCCACTCTCCTGGTATACACTCCCGTAAACCCTTCCTCATCAACAACAGGCTTTTTATCAGGTCTTTGTCCTAGAACATAAGGCTTACGAGCTTTGTCATCACTTACTTGTTTTCCCGGCTTCTTATGTTGTTTAGGACAATGCTCATCTGAGTGGCCAAAAACACAACAATGCGAGCACCTACGCGGATTCCATTCATACTCAATAGACATAGTCTCCTTGACATACCCATCACCCTCAAGTTCTGGAATTGCCATAGTAATTTCCTTTTTAAGCTCCTTATCAGCTGACACTTCAATTAAAGCTCTAGCATAACTACTTCGGCCCCAGGACTCCAAGCACATCGAAGTAGTGTAAGAATCTAGGTGCTTGGGATCACCAATGGCTGTAGCAATCAAACTAAGACCATCATCTGTATACGCGGCTAAAGGAACATCATGTATCTTGACCCATAATTGCAGATTCTTAACCTCCTTTTTTATCAGCTTAGTAGTGGGAGTCCACTCACATAAAATCAAAGGTTGTGATCGAATAATCCATGGGCCCTCATTGAGGACAGCCATCATACCAGTTTGGTCTGCAAACTTGAAGAAAAAGAAACCATTAGCATTCATCATAGATTTTTGTAATCCAAACCTTTTCCAGTTATTTTTCACATAATACTCCACAACCGGGTAGGCAATTCGATCCCCCAGGAAGTACCCGTATAATGTGTTGCTAGCTTGTGTTGAACTACCCGAATCGAATCCTTTGGCAAAACCACATCACAATTCTCATGCTGCATTGGACTAGCAAGTGATCTGAAATTAAGTTTTTTGTTACTCGGCTTGGCCACCAAATCAGCATATGATAGTGACTTAGACCCCTTCTCCTCGTCGTGTTGGCTAATACACGCGGTACGACCATCATCAATCTTTTGATCCGGTTGACCTTGTTCCATGACAGGCACAGTAATCTTGGTCAATTCATCAATACTATTAAACATATGAGGTACTTGTCGAGCAGGAGTCACAATACCCCTCCGAGGCATTAACGTGCTACCCTCAACATCTACCACTCTTGAAGCCAAATCCAGGAACGATAATGAATGTTTCCCACGATCGTTGAGCGAATTTCCACCAGGTTTTTTACGTACATTCTTAGTATCATCATCAACTCCCTCCCCATCAGCAAACACACTACCAACCATGCAAAAGAAATCGAGAGAAAAACCAGAAACCTTCAACCGAAGAAATTAAGAAAACCCTAATCTAGCAAAACCCTAATCCATAGATCTTCACGAAATCAAATAGAGAACCAGGTAAATCAAGGTTACTGCCACACCAGTAGGACCGAAACACCCAATACACTATTCAATTAGATCAGAAACTGTGATTATGTCCGGCGATAGATGAAGAGAAACAAGAAAACCCTAAAATCTGACCGATTCAGACTTGCTACCAGAGTTCGTATCAATGTATGATTAACATACACTAATCACAGATCTGTTACACAAGTTATCCACGATCAAAAGATAGGATTACCAAGAAGAACCAAAATCGCCATGCTAGGAGAGAGAATTAGGGTTTTTTTTCTAATCACATGGCACTTCTATCATATGGATTCCTAACCGTGTTCACAACCTTCCTACGATATTTCATATGCTATTTATACACTTATCAAGCAAGTATAGATACTAAAAGTAGAAAGTTTGGTTCATATATGTTCATGCTTCATGTATAGCAAAAATCACTGTAAATAGGCTGTTTTGAGAGACTAGTTCAACCTATCTATAGGGATGCAAAAATTATGATCTTTTTATGTGACGCGCCCTTCGGAGGGATTCGTCTTGTGTAAAAATTTCAAGGCCTAACTCTCTATCAATAATTTTCTAAAAATCATTTACTAAGCTGCAGTAAGATTCGTCACTTTCTGACTGCAGCTCACGGAAAAACATATTTAAGAATACTCGTTCATCCAATTGACGTAATTCCTGTTAGAGATTTCCACGGACACCTAAGCTCCTCTACTGTACAAATTTCATGACTTAACCCCACATATGTACTGAGATATGACGTAAAACATAACATACAAATTCTGCAGAAAAACGCAGCTTTGGCTGCAGAACAAAATAATTCTATTAAAATAGTAAAGGACGTCCAAAAATTGCGACTCCAGCGCCGTTAGAAGCGTTTTTCAGAGCTCCCCGTTTTAGACCCAAGAAAATTGACTTTTTGTTATTTTACGACCTGGTTACACCCAACTTAAGTTGACTGTAACGTCAAAAAACTTACTGTTTTTTGTTACCCGACTTCTTGAAAACGAGTTTTGTGATCCCTAACCCATACCGAGCGAACAATAACAATATTTAACATCACCAACAGCAGGTTATCATGTATCTACCTCAGATTTGTCAAGCCAAGTACAATAACACCAAGAATTTCAAAACTCTAGTTAACTCATACAAGCGTATACATATCTTAGTGGTAAAAACGAACATCCTACGTGATTCGCATGCATCAAACTAATCAAGTTAATCTTATAATCACCAAGATCATCAAGAAACATCAAAGACGTAGCCATGTATACAAAGATTTCACACCGAAATAATCATCAAGAAAACCTAACCTTGAATGAGAGGGATGAGATAACTAGAGAGAGAGAATAGCGATCGAGAGAGGGGGGCTCTTGCTGCCGTCACACACCAAGGATGCATACATACATACGTATTTTTATAAAATAAAGGGGGTGGGGCGGTTTGGGTAACTTGGGCCACAAGGGTTGGGTGGCTGGTTGGGTTTTTTTTGGTTAGGGCCGAGAGTGGGTGTGGAGGTGAGGCGGGTTCGGTTTGGGTCACGTGCTAACGGATTGAGTTGTCGCTAGATTAGGCTTCGCGTAAATTTGTATAATAATGTTTCAGGTTCGAGGGTCGGGTATTATGCTTATAGAATATACACAAGTAACACGTTATTGAATTATCCGAGACACACGTAGTTTCTAAATAACCATGTAAACTTATAACCGGTATTATGCTTATAGAATATACACGAGTAACACGCTATTGAATTATCCAAGACACACGTATTTTTAAATAACAATGTAAACTTAAATTATAACCGTAACGAGAATTTGAACCAGGAAGGATACCTGATTTTTCCGAGATGTTACAATTAAGAAGTTTTAAAGACTTTCATACCATGCTCTTGGAGCTTGCTTCAACCCATACAAGGCTTTGTTTAACATGAATTGGAAATGTATGGTCAGCAAAGCCTTCTAGTTGTTGCACATATATTTCGTCCTCAATTTTACCATTTAAGAATGCTGATTTTACATCCATCTGATAAACTTTGAAGTTTTTGGATGCAGCTTAAGAAAGAAATATTCTTATTGCTTTCAATCTGGCAACTGGTGTAAAGGTCTCATCATAATCTATCCCTTCTTGTTGACAATAACCTTTTACCACAAGTCTTGCCTTGTTTCTTGTTATGATGCCTTGTTCATCAGATTTGTTTCTAAATACCCATTTTAATCCAATGACAGATTTGTCAGTTGGTCTAGGTACCATATCGCATACTTAACTCTGTTCAAACTGGTCAAGCTCTTTTTGCATTGCTTGGACCCAATCTAAGTCATTGAGTGATTGTTTGACAGTCTTTGGTTCTATCATACTTAGAAAACTAGTATATATACATTCATGTGATGTGGTTGATCTTGTCTTAACACCTTCTTCTGGATTCCCAATTATGTTTGATTGAGAGTGTCCCTAGATCCATCTGCTATTATTGTGTGAACTTCTTGTTCTCAGGGTTCTGAAGCTTCCCCCTCATTTGTTGCTTCTGTTGTGTTGAGAGGGTCAGAATTTTGATGTTCAATTGGGTTTTCTTGTGAATTTTCATAATTCTGATCATCTTGTATGATTTCTAATGAAGGCTCCAGATTTCCTGTAGGGTTAGTCCATGACTGATTTCTAGATTCTTTGTTTATTTAGTCACATTCAAGAAATTCTTCTCTTAGTTGATTGAGAAGATGTTCAGAATTTTGTTGTAGGTTTGGATAGTTTATTTCTTTCAAAATTTCACCAGAAACCTCAATTCATGATGAATCGTCAAATGATACATATAAACTTCTCTTACTGTCCTTGAATTTAAGACATAATTTCTATAAGCTTTTGAGGATAATGAGTAACCAAGAAAAAATCCCTTTTCAGCCTTTCTGTCAAATTTTTCAAGACATTCAAAATCATTGAACAAAAACATCTACAACCAAAGGTGTATAAAATTTTATATTAGGAACCCTTCCATTGATGATGTTATAAGGTGTTTTTGATGTTTTATTTACGGTGTAACTGTTTTCTGAAAAACAAGTTAGCAATTGCTTCTGCCCAAAAAAAGTGGGCAATTGGCATATGCTAGCATGGTTCTTGCTTGCTTAAACTAAGGTTCCATTTCTTCTTTACACAACTCCATTTTGTTGTGAGTTCTTGGAGCAGAAAAGTCATGAGAGATTCCTTTGCTTATTAGGAAAGTCTCAAGTTTTGTGTCAACCCCAAATCGCGTAGTACAACACACGCGGTGGAAACACTTGGGGAGTCACGTTACAAATTGTTTCACAACACATGGTGTTTAAAGTTTTGTTTTATTGAATTATCGAATTACATTGTCTTGGAATAACGGAAATGAAATACAAACAAATTGTCTTTCAAGTTTTAAAGTCACTAAGGCCCGAGTCCATCCTATGTATAGCATACGATAACAATCATCACATAAGTAAACCTAAAACATATGTGAAAATAGGTACGTCAGCATAAAAATGACTGTGAGTAACATAGGTTTTGTAATGATGTTTCATGGCTTTGAATGTTTTAAAGAAAAGTTTAACTGATACAAAAATAGCCATGAATTGTTATAGAAGTACTTCTTTTATGTAATCATATGAAAATCAAATGATATAAAAGAAACAATATAAGGTTAACTTAATAACCAAATATGTTATGTCTTGTATAAAATGTTGTAACATCCGTCAAAAACCGGATTTACCAAACCCGCTCCGTTTATTAACCGAACAATCAGTTAAAAATTTCGTTGCGTATTTAATGCCCAAATTAATTTTAAACGATACATAATTAATTAGTATATTGGAATATATAATTTATATTTGAAAAAGTATTAAAAATAGTGGTTTAAAAATAAAAGGTTGCTGCCGGGTTTCGAACCCGGGTCAGTCAACCGTATTCAACAATGACTTAACACACACACGCTCAACCACTCCACCACTTGTACTTTTTAGTGATATAACCAGACAACTAATTGAAATAATGAATCTCAGAAATCAAATCCAGTCAACTGACGCGCCCAAATCCGTTGACGCCGGAAAATCCGACGTTTTCGTCAAACAGCGTCGGTTATCAATGACTTAACGTAAACATTAACTATTACATCGGTTATAACCGATGTCCAGTCCGCGACACAAGTTATAACCGCCGAAAAATCTTTAACCGACGAATCAAGACGGAAATCGGACTAAATACGTCGATGTTCTGCCGTATAAATACCCCCCAAACCTCTGCTAGCTTTTTCGCTCACAATCACACCTTTACCCTATAAATTCCACTCGCCGGAAAAGTTCTGCAACTCGCCGGAAAACCGAGCCTTTCACCTTTGAGCCTTACTGAACCCCCAGAGCTCATACCAAAGCCACCTACACTCACCTCAAGCTCGCTGAAGACCCTCTGCCGCAAGACACACGTCGCCGGAATAGCTTGCTGTCACCGGAGTTTCGCCGGCGAAACAGAGGAGTCCAGTTCGGTATACCTTACACTTAATCTCTTATTCTTCTTATTAATCTCACATGTAATTAACCACCAGACACTAACAAACTTGATTAAATCTTCGAACCAGTCGGACTTCCGATTCTGGTTAAGATTAACGAAGAAGACGAAGTTTTGGTATCGTATAAGTTTAATTAAAATCAAGATATATCTCGGGTTAGACACACAGTCCAGCGGTGGACTGTGTGCAAATAAAACACGCTTACGTCTCGAGTTCGATTCTTGTCCCACGCACACTCGCTTTAATAAAAATGTTCCTTTTTTTAACCGAACCGGAGTCACCGCTTATATATGTTAAGTTTAATAAAAACCGGAATAATAACCAAGATAGACACAATGTCCAGTGGTGGACTGTGTGAACGTTTAATCACACGTCACGAGTTCGAGTCCGGACTACCGCACCGGTCCGGACAATTATCAAACTTTTTATTTAAAACAGAAACGAAATTATTTAGTTTGTATATAAGTATAATAAAAATCAGATTATTTAACAAGTTAGACACACAGTCCAGCGGTGGACTGTGTGTTAACTCAACCCACATGTCCCGGGTTCGAGACCTGTGGAGCGCACCGAGTCGTTAGGTTAAAATCTTTTTAAAAAATAAATGATTTTCGGATTAATCTAATTAGTATATAAAGTTAACTAAAACAGAAATATTTCGGGTTAGACACGTAGCTCAGTTGGTAGAGCTGCGTGCACGCGAACGGGAGGTCTCGGGTTCGAGCCTCACCCGGCGCACACAATTACACAGTCTGACCGGTCAACAAGTCAACGGTCAAACGGTCGCAAAAAGTCAACTTTTTTTATTATTTTTATTTATTTATTTTTTTAAAAATCAATTAAAAATACTTAAACATAACGTTTTTAAGGTTAGAAAATAGCCTTAAACTCACAAAAATACACCCAACCATCCTACTAAAATTGACTAATAAAATCCGCATACTTACCGAACCATTATGCCATTATCTAGGTTAGTTTCACTCGTGGTTAAATCCAACTTCGTGCATATTCAACATCATCAACCGAACGCACCCAATGTGAGTGAATCTTACAACTCCCCTTTTTAAATACACGTTTTGGGGTGTGTCATGTGTCACCAAAATTAACTCGTTTATTTAAACTTGTGCCATACCATATTGTGATCTAAACTTAGATTGTATACATTGTTTGTAGTTATGTATTTCATATTGTCAATTTATATGCAATTCATTCATTAGGCCCATCAGTTCCTCGTGGGAGATGAGTTGAGCAACGCGTGCCTCAAAACAAATCCATTATTGTTCGTGTGTGTATTATTTAGTTTATATTGTTTGTAGTTATGTATTTCTTTTTTTTTGGGTAAAGGGTTTACCCCGGTAAATATTATATCAATCAATCCAAAAATAACAAGTGAGGTAGACAGAAACCTCAATTCTCAAGTATGACAAGCCATACTAGAGTTCATCAAGCAATCATCCTACAGACGCTAGATACCAATTTAATAAGCATGTCACTCGACAAATACACGTAACACTAAGTTACAAAAAGAAAACACATGTAACACCATCAGCCATGTTCATCATCATTTATCAGCAACCCTCTAGGAAGCCTCCATTCCTGTAGAAGATCTCTAGTGTGACTCGTGTCTTTAAATTTCATCAAATGTAGCTTCATCCGAACTGTTATTAGAATAACCTCAATGAGTTGATCTGCACTCCTTTTTTTTATAGAAAATAATCTCTGATTTCGTTCCTGCCACACGAAGTAAGTTGCCGCACTAACAACAAGCTTTCCAATAACATGAGTAGCATGCTTTGACTTCGCATGTTGCACCAAATGATCAAAAATCCTTTCCCATTTGTTAGGCAGCGATCCCATTCCTGCTTTATCTCGAATACCATTCCAACCCTGAGCAGCATATAAACACTCGAAAAAAAGGTGGTCATGAGAATCCAGACCAACCATGCACAACGAACAGCACATGAGGTTATAATTAGGACTACCCGCCGAAGACCATCGACTAATGACATCCTGCGTTTTTAGTTTTTTGTTCACAAGCAGCCACATTAAAAAAGAATGACGAGGAATAGATTGGGGATACCAAATAATACTCGCCCATGGGACTTCATTCTGGTGTAGTCGAAAGTCATCCCACCCTATAGCGGCACTATAGTTCATCTCCTTTCCTGATCTAGTTCTCCATACAACTCTATCATGTAAACCCGGGGTCAGTATGATACTTGGCATGTTTCGGAGAGCCGGAAATCGGTTTACCCACTCGGTCGGCCATCCCCCCCCCATGGTCACATACATCCGCAACCCTCGAGTTCATATAGAATCCAGCATTTGATATCATACGTTGCGTAATAAAAGAATTCAAAGGGCATATCTCATCCCACTTATCAAACCAGACTAGTGTTTTGTTACCACCTCCCAGTTTCGTCCATACATGGTGTTGAATAATCGGCCATAACTGTAGCATTTTCCTCCAGCTCCATGTTATGTTATTTCGGATTGGTAAGTCCCAAAAACTTCGATCGCGTATACGATATGAATGGATCCACTTTACCCAAAGAGACTGTCTATGTGTAAGAAGACTCCATACATGCGCAACCATAAGCGCTTTATTCATATCCCCAATCCTTCGAATACCCAAGCCACCCTCTTGTTTAGGAATACACACTTTTTTCCAACTCACCTTAGCTTTCCCTTTTATGTTATTTCCTTGCGCCCACAAAAATCTTCGCATTCTTTCTTCCAGGTCATAAATGATGCGCTTTGGTAAAATAAAGACCGACGCCCAATATATATGCATAGAAGACAGGACCGACCGAATCAGTTGAAGTCTACCCGAAAATGACAGACTCTTATTTTTCCAATCGGTAATTCTTAAATCCATACTTTCCAAAAGTCTTTTACAATCATTGTAAACAAGCCTGGTAGATATAAGGGGAACTCCAAGGTAGCGAACTGGCAACACACCTTCATCAAAAGGGATGATGCTTCTAATTCGGTCTTTCACTATGTCCGGAACATTACCAAAGAAGACCGTACTTTTAGTCATACTAGGAACAAGACCTGACATGTTCTTAGATAAGTCTAGCGCCTCCAAAAGCACTTTTGCTGATCTATGATCGCCCCAAGAAAACAAAAACAGATCATCAGCAAAACAGAGATTAATTATTCGCTGATTTTCACATTTATTATGGTACCTAAACTCAGCTGACAAAGAACTCTGTTTTTGCAAAAGCAATGTAAGAACCTCCATAACCAACGTAAAAAGGTACGGAGACATTGGGTCTCCTTGTCGTAAACCTCGTTGCCCTCTAAAATACCCATACAGATTACCATTTATAGCCAAAGAGAAGGACGTGGATGTAACACAAACCATTATCCACTTCACCATTTTCCGATCAAATCCAAAACCTAGCAGTATCTGTTCAAGAAAATTCCAGTCTACCGTGTCATAAGCCTTTTGAATATCCACCTTAAAGGCCTGGTGCCCCTTATTATGATGATAGTTATGCATTAACTCCTGTGTTAAGAGGATATTATCAGAAATCCTTCTACCCGGAACAAAGGCTGACTGGTTGATGCTGACAATATCACATAACCCTTCTTTTATACGATTTGTAATAATCTTGCTGATACACTTATATAGTGTGTTACAACAAGATATAGGGCGATAATCCGTAATGGAAGATGGTGTACTAACCTTAGGGATTAAAGAGATTATCGTATGGTTAAGTTGACGGAGTAGTTTACCATTTTGAAAGAACTCCTGTACCGCACTGCATACATCCTTCCCAACTACATCCCAAGACTTTTTAAAGAAGACCGAGGTGTAACCATCAGGACCTGGAGCTTTATTCCCATCAATTGAAAACATTTCCTGTTTAATTTCATCATCCGTAACAATCCTAACCATAGCAGAAGCTTTATCAACTGATAATACATTATGGAATAGATCTGGCGTAGGATGTAAATTTATACTTCCAACACTACCAAAAAACTGGGTAGTGCTCCACCATGACCTGTGGAACCGACATTCCTTCATGTAGTATACCGCTACTGTCTCTTACCGAGAAAATTCTACTCCGATGATTTTTTGCTTTGACCGTGTTATGAAAGAACTTTGAGTTCTTATCACCAAGCGAAAGCCATTGTAGCTTAGATTTTTGCTGCAAAAAAAGAACACTCATCAAGAACCACTTTCTTATACGCTTGAAGTAATCGACTGTGTTTATCAAGAAGCTCATTGTTGAAAGGATCATTATCAATAGCTAGCTGGTTGTCATCTAGATCCTTTCTCATCGTCTTAACCTTCTCATGCAGATTACCCTGTGTATATAAGAGTTTCCTCATCGGGTTTTTTAACAGCTTAAGCTTTTTAACAATCTGAAACATGCGATAACCCTGAATGTCCATATTCCAAACCGTTTTAACTTCCTCCATAAAACCCTTCTTATCGGCTACCAAATTCACAAACTTAAACAGCTTCGGTTTTCCTCTAGTCACATTAGGCAATTTTAAGATACACGGAGTATGGTCTGATATTCGGTACGGAAGAAAGCATGCTGCCGCATTAGGGAACATATCGATTAATTGCATGTTCCCCAATATTCGATCAATTTTCTTGACAATGATAACCTTTTGCTGCTTATTCGTCCACGTAAAATGTAAACCCGATCGATTAACATCAAACACCTCTATCTCATCAATACACTCCTTGAATTCCCTATTCCCAATGCTAAAAGTGGATGGCCCTTGAGCTATATCTTCATGAAACAAGGAAGAATTAAAATCCCCCATGATAGTCCATGGTTTATCATGCATATAAGAATGATGAGCATGTAAGTTCTGCCATAGGTCCCTTCTTTTTTTGTAGTAGTTGTCAGCATAAACAAACGAACAAAAAATAGACTTTTGATCGAGTTTAAACATGATCTGAGTATGCACAACCTGATCTGTTTTAGAAAGGATCATAACATCCACAATGTCAGCGTCCCACCCTACCATAATACGAGTACCTTTCTCACAACAATCAGCATTAGTCGCCCAGCTCCATGACGAGCAAACTTTCTTACAAACATTATAGACATTAGACGAGTCAACATGAGTTTCCATAATTGCACACACCTGAAGATGATTGTCCAGCACCACCTGACGAACCTCCTTTTGTTTGAGGGGTCGGTTCAAACCCCTTATATTCCAAGAAGCCAAACTACCCATGGACACTAGTATCACCAGGTGTGCTTGCACCCTAAGAATTTTTATTTTCTACTTTCTGCTCCATTAATTTTGAGATATCACCTAAAAGCTCCTCGATTCCAACTGCATCTGCAATTACTTCCTCCAAATTGGTATTTTTATTTTGTTGATTACCTTTTGAAGTCATACCTTCTATTCCACCGAATTCATTAGAGTGATTCTCCTCCTTTTGAAGTACAGAAAATGGGTTAGAGATAGGCACTTGGTTTTTCGGTTGCACTTTCACATCAGCCTTGGACTTAGGCTTTGCTACCGGACGGTACACAAACTTCGGCTTCTGATTCTTAACATGCAGCCCTTGATTGATCCCTTTCCTACTCTTCGATAATACCTCCTGAAAATCATTATTATTTTTCATTTTATCATCCATCTGCACTGGTGTTTGTTTCTTTGGGCACGAGTTATCATCATGACCAAACACGCAACATGTTGAACATCTTAACGGTTCCCAATCATATTCTATTTTTACCTCCGCTTTAGAGTATCCCTTTCCATCGAGTGCCGGGATTGCAACCGTAACAACTCTCTTTAATTCAGACCCTGCTTGAACTTCAATTAACGCCCTAGCATAACTACTTCTTCCCCATGAATCTACACACATTGTTGTTGTATAAGAATCCAGCAATTTTGGAACACCTATTTTCGAGGCCAGTAAACTCAACCCGTCTTCAGTAAACGCAGCCAACGGTACATCATGCATTTTTACCCAAACCGGTATAGATGTTATATCCTTTTTCTCAACCATAACATCAGGAGTCCATTCAGTAAGAATAATTGGAACATTTCGTATCATCCATGGCCCATCTTCCAGAAGCTGTGCCATCCCTTTTTTTGTTTGAAACTTAAAGAAGAAGAACCCCTTAGCATTCATCATCATCTTGGATAACCCATACTTCGACCACTTATGTTTAACAAAATAGTCTACCACCGGAAACGCTAAACGCTTTCCCAAAAAATATCCATAAAGAGTGTTCGAATATCTATCATTAACCTGCTTTACCGATGATAAAGGGATAACAACATCTGCCCCATCTATTATTTCCTCAGTTTCCAAAGACCGAAAATTAACCTTAATACCATCACTATTATGCTGAACAACTCTAGCAAACGAAAGAGGTTCTACACTCTTAGTGGTCGTTACCTTCGTGGAATCAGCTGATGAAACACCACCATCCGAATCAGGTGCAATATCCTCCAAATTACCATGCAAGTTAGCCCCTTTTCCGTGATGTTTTCCGAGTCCTCCTTAATATTATTCACCACGGTTACCGCATCCTTATTCTTGTTCCGTTCTTCAATGGCATTAAGCAGCTTCGGATCCGAGTTCACCTCTTCCACTAGTGAGTTAGGAACATTCCCTCGTCGGGCCAGCTTAGGGTTACCATCAATATTCAGCACACGGTTTCCAAAACCCTTATTAGGTAACGGGACTTTGCCTCGATCAACATGCACATCAGGTTTCTTACGTTCATCCATGCCAGTTTTAACAACTCTCTCCTTGCTCAGTTTTGGATACCCATCCCCATTTAGAACTTCATCACTCTCCATACCGCAACCACAACCAAAAAACCAGAAAGAAACCAGAAAGAAACCCTAGAATCCGTAATCAATCCTTAATCGATTAGAAAGGTTGTATCAATCTAGCTAAATTAACATCCGTTAACCGCGATCAACACAATCTTTATAATAAATCAGAATTTCCTGCTAATTCCCAGGTCGACGATTATCAAACAAAACAAGCACAAACCCTAAACTGATCGGATTCTTGATTATTATCCGAAACACAAGAAAACGGCCGGCGATAAAAAACAAAAACGAAAGAAAACTACTATCCGATCGATCCTATATGCCACCAGAGTTCGTATTAAGATTTGATTACTCAAACCCCTAATAACAGATCTGTTGCACACATTTGCCGATCGAAATCGTAGGATTGAAAGAAGAACAAAAATCGCCGGTTCGTGAGAGAGCGATCAGATGAAAAAAACGAAATTAAACCCTATTTTAATCTTTCATTGGGTGCTAACAAGTTCGTATTGCTATTTGGAAGATCAAACAACAATCACAGACTGTTATACAGCTAAGATTGATCAAGAAAATCGGGTTTCATGAAGAGCACGAAAAATCGCCATCTAGGGTTTGCGGCCACTCATTGACATCTAGGGTTATGTATTTCATATTGTCAAGTATATGCAAATCATTCATTAGGCCCATCAGTTCCTCGTGAGAGACGATTTGAGCAACGCGTGCCTCAAAACGATCCATTATTGTTCATGTGTGCATCATTTAATACTAATTGATTGGTGAATAAGTTTACATCTATTTTTACTCATGTGTGGTTGTGCACTTTATTTTATAATCAATTAAATAAACTTGTTCAAATGTTTTTCATAGGATTCACTCGCCAACTTTTTGTTGATCCAAAAACCATTTTTACACATGATACAGGTGAACAGGATGAAGCAAGGAAAACATAGGAAATGCCTTAGAAGAAAACAATGAAGCCTAGATTGACGTTTAGGACATGATGTAATTATGATTGTATATTTCCCATTAAAATGTATTAATGAATATGAAACGTTATAATAAATGTCATGAGCTTTGATGATAACCCAATCATGCCCCGATCACCTTTTCCGCTGCGGGTCGGTGTGTGACAGATTGGTATCAGAGCCATGACTATAGGGATATAGGATAGGTTATTAGACCCTTAGAGCCTATACTATAGTTGCCTAAAATTTTAAATTGTTTAGGTGGTTACATACAAACTTATGATGTTTATTTGTTTCATATTTGTTTATACTTACAGTCAAACATACATACTTACATACACATTCATCATACATATTTCAATGTTCATATATTCAAATCATCTTCATACTTTTGTTATTCAAAGATTTTGTCGCAATTTTAAAATCTCATCAAAGTAAGTTCTGCGACGGGCATGTAGTAACTGGAAGGGTACAAGTACCGGTAGTCGGAACGTCCTGTCTAGGTTGGCATTCGTATAAATCCAATATAACGGACCAGTTTGCCTACCTGGGGACTAACGATGAGAGTACGAAGGACCTATTAGGCCAAAGCATGCCACACCAAACGTCGTTCGAACTAACCCCACTTTGAGGTGTCACCGTGTCTACACCTGGACACATTCCGAATATCATACGTTATATACATATTTCTTGATTTTCTCCGGGTTTTAGTGTACGTAACCAGGCTAACACATGCGAACCATATGAAAAACCCGGTATTCATGGGGGCCCACATGATTACGAAGGTGAAGTATGACGGCATG
The DNA here is from genome assembly GCA_947069175.1 of Scalesia atractyloides. Lineage (NCBI taxonomy): Eukaryota > Viridiplantae > Streptophyta > Magnoliopsida > Asterales > Asteraceae > Scalesia > Scalesia atractyloides. Next base: position 33,146,717 of record CAMTDV010000009.1, on the reverse strand, counting down.
CAAGGCCTAATGACGAGCAAAGCCCAAGACATCCTATGGATGTAGTAGATTTATTTTTCTATATTTATTTTATGAATGTTCATTCCTAAATACGACCCATGATCCCAAAAACATCCAACTCATACTCATGATACGTATTCCTTGTAGATGTCTTCTAACCTCGCCCGTAGGAAGATGAGAGCAGGAAAAGCCCGCGAGCGCATGGCTGCCGTAATCGCTCAACAAATGGCTGCCGTAATACCCAACATTGTAATTCAAGTCCAACAAGCCCTTACCGCTAATCCTGTCAACCAAGAAGATCAAAATATTATCAACCCTCCCCCAAATACCACTAAATGCACCTACAAGCATTTCAAATCATGCGACCCTCCAAAATACGAAGGGACTGAAGGTGTCACCGCTCTCCTCCATTGGTTTGAAGAAATGGAGAACATTTTTCTAAATTGCGATTGTCCCGATGATCGCAAAGTGCGATATGCTACTGGTCGTTTATATACAATAGCACTTACTTGGTGGAATACAGAGAAGGCCAAACGAGGCGTTGACGATGCTATGACTTTGACTTGGGAAGAGTTGAAGGAAATCATGACAAGACGGTTTTGCCCAAGGAGCGAAATCAAGAAATTAGAAGATGAGTTCTATTCGTTGAAACAAAAGGAAGGCGACCACACCACATACAACAAAAGATTCCTCGAGTTAAATCAAATGGTTCCCAACTTGTTCACTCCCCTCTACCGTTTGATTGAGCACTACATTCGAGGTCTTCCGTCAAAGATTCAAGACTCTGTAATAAGTACCACGCCTGCAACTTTGGAAGCAGCAATGGAGTTAGCTACAGAGCTCACCGAGAACCGCATCCGGAATAAAGACTTCAAGGAGGAGAAGAAGAAGGATAAAGCATCAACTGAAACTTCAAACTCCACCCAAACCGAGTCCCCTTCTCAACCCATTTCTAAGAGAAAAAGAGACGGGCAACTTTTCGCTACTATCCAACGTAATCAACCAATTTCACACGCCATACCCATCCTAGCTATCCCAATCACTCAAGTAGCACCCAACTCAACTTACCCAAATAAGAAACCATATCTTGGACCTCACCCTCGATGTAACACCTGTTTTTTATCACCATCCCCTTACCTTACCTTGTCGACTATGTGCAAATTGTGGACGCTATGGTCATTTGAGCAAGGTTTGCCGCACCCCTCAAAACCAAACCACACCCCCTACTCAAAATATGATCCAAAATATCAACAACCTCAATACCCCATGTTACCTTATGTTCGAGCTTGTTTCAATTGTGGCGACCTTACCCACTTTAGAAACACGTGCCCTCGATTGGTTAACATCATAAACGCTTAAGCTCAATCAAACCCAGTTAACCAAGTAAATCAAGAAAACCCAATCACTAGGCCACCAGCAAGAGGAAGAGTTTTCAACATCAACGCCAATCCTGTCGAAGATAATGACGGTCCAAACGAAACCACCCAACTAGTCCTCTTCACCAAAAATCAAGATTCAACTCCAATCGTTTAGTTTTATGTTTTTCTTTATGTTTTAGAATCACATAGAACCAATCATAACTTAAGGATAAAGCCAATGAGAATTTGACAAGAATATGGTGGATACGCCGCTGGTACTTCCTATATATAAGTATTCTTGTCAAAGGATCGGAGGCATTATCAGGCGGTTATGAGAGGTTTCATGTATAAACTGTTTGTGTGATTATTGTTTAGATTAA